>QANW01007080.1:985383-1047070 GCA_003254865.1 Dryas drummondii
TGGGCGCACGGTGGGGCCGGGGCTGGGTGGAGGGGAGGGAGGAAGTCGGGCTGGGTGGAGGGGAATGAGGTGGTCGGGCTGGGGCTTGGTGGAGGGGAGGGAGGAGGTCGGGCTGGGTGCATGGATGGGAAGGAGGTGGGCTGGGTCGGGGCTGGAGGGAGGGTGCGACGGGGCTGGGCTTGGTGGAGGGGAGGGAGGAGGTGGGTGCTGCGTGGGTGGCCGGTGGGTGTGGTCGGGTGAGGGAGATGAAGGGGGTGTGTGTGTTTTTTTTTTGTTTGTTGATGGGGTGTGCAAAAGAGAAAAAATTGAGTTAGGGTGTGAGGGGTAAGTGTGTCTTTTTTTTTTAGTTTTGATTTTTTTTTTTACAAAAGGGTGTGCAAAAAGAAAAAACAAGGTGTGCAAATAGCAGCACTCAAAGAAAGTGGTTCAATTCGGTACAAAAAAAAGATCGTGGACTAACTTGAGAAAAATGTGAAAGTAAATGGATCAACGGTGCATTTAACTCTAATTTCAAAACAAAAGTAAGGGGCTCACACGTTTGGTACCTTGTTCCAATAATCACACATCATGTTCGGCCTTGATTTTCTGAACATATACAATTGCAATGGCAAAGAGGTCTCTCAAGTGAAGATGGACAATGGTGATTAGTTGGAGAAGGGTAAAAGACATACTTACAATTGAAACAAAGAAATGAAGAAAGCTCATAAAAGAGTTCCAGATTTGCTTGGAATGTCAGGAAACTTGTTAAAGCATGGATACTTTGTACACTTTCAAAAGAACTCCTGCATTCTAGATGACTCTCGACTTTTGTTAGATATGTGTCCTAACGCCAATCGATTTGACTACATATTGTATATTGTACATATTTCTATTAATCAAGGGCAAACTTGTCTTTTGTGTATGTGTATGCATAAAAGAAGTCCATGATTTTAAGTTAATGAAGTAACATCCTAGAGAAGTTAGGACTAAGAAACTTATATCCCTTAGTACTTAAACCCTAAACGTTCTTAGTCATAGAATTGATATATGGATAATATCGCATCCAGTAAAACCAGTACAATCTATGATCTACTTAACATTTAGGTTAATCGATCTCAGATTATCAATATAGAGACATTAGGAAAAAATCATAGGTGTCATCACATAGTTCGCTAAACATGACCGCAAAATGAATACTTGTGTTGGAGCATTACATACCTGTCACTAGGAAATCATTAAGTCTTGATAATACAATTGGTCCCTATACTTGACGCCACAATTGTTTAGTCAATGTACTTTGACTGTATTATAAGATTAGGCTCATAGAGTCTAGCTAGAAGTACAAATTGGGTATAGTCACTGGCTTATGGGGACATGTGCATGTTCAACAAAGGATTTGTCGCTCCTAGTAATATGGGAGATGTTCCATAAAGCTACAAATACTTAGATTCAGGAATCTCTTTCAGCATGGAATATGCTCCTACAATCCTTTGGAAACTATACATATGGGGTAGACCCCAAGAATCATATTAGGGTTGATGGAATTTCATACCTGACTATGATTCAGAATATAGGATGATAGTGAGATTGTATTATATTGCAATCAAGAATGAAAGAACCTTTTCCCTTCTAGTTAATTTAGGTAACTATGACATATTGCATTACTGCTAGGTGTCAATCTTAGTTTGTGGAGACCCAAAGGCAAAATGGTAATTTTGCTCGGACTAAGTTTATTTACGAATTTGTCCTAAACTCACTGCCATATTTAATTAGAACCTAAAATGTCACATGCCCATAGGTATGGGACGGTGGTATTAGAAATGGGAACGGACAAAATTAATTAAAGGTTAATTGATTGGGCCTTACTCCTTAGTTAATTAATTAATTATATAGTGAATTATTAATTACCTAGTCAAATGGGGAAACAAACCATCCCATGAGACTAGGTTGGCCAGCCGCTCTTATAGTGGAAAAATAGTTTTCCATCTCTCTATAAAAGGGGCTTGATCAAGTGCTGAAAGTCCATGTAAGTGAAAGTCTTGGTAAAAGTCATTCTACTTGTCATGAATACTTGTATGAGTTAATTACAATTACACTCCCTGAGATTTATCATTTTTTCACATACATCGCCTGAGGTTTTAAAACTGTTGCATATAACACCCTATATGAGATGAAAAATGATGAGAAATTATGCAAAAAAACATGATAAGGGGTGAAATGGCCTAATAAGATTACTCAAGGTGTAAGGTCCAACCTCAATATAAATATTTTCCTTTTTGTTTATTTATTTATTTCTCTTGTAGGTAACCATATGCAATTGTTTTGAAACTTCCGGGGTGTATGTGTAATTTTTGAAACCTCGGGGGATATATGTGAAAAGATAATAAATCTCAGGGGGTGTAAGTGTAATTAACTCATACTTGTATTGTCTCTAACTTTTGTTAACAATTTTAACAGAAATTCACATGGGTATTTATTAGATACAAAATAAAACTTTAGGTACCACATTAAGACAATAGTCAAATTTTAGGTACTAAATAAAAAATAAAAAAAACTCCTTTTATTTTTGAAGCAAAAACTAGAGAGAAGAGAGCCAGCACTCATCCTCCTCCTCCTGTGAGTTCATCATTCCACCTCATCCTAGCTTGGGCTAATTAGAGATCACACAGTTGAGTGGCTAAAGGACCCAACTGGTGGAAGACACTTGGATTCACACCTTAATTGGAGAACAATGTTTGAATCCCTCCATGTTTATTTATGTTTTGTGGTATCATATATACTTAATTCTCAAGCAATGTGGCTGAGAATAATACTTGAAAGATTGGTGAAAAGTAGGCAGAACCTGTATTCCACAGTCCATCCAGGCACATAACATTAGAGATGTTGAAGACAAAGGATTAAATTGCTGAAATTTCCACCAAAGCTTTGCCAAATGACAAAATTTAATATCTCATAGAACTTTTTAGGAGTTAAGAAACAAGGTATTAAGGGGTAATATTAAAGCCCTTATTACTTAAATATCCTTTGCTTAATGGTTAAGTATGCTAGTTAGTATTTTTATATTACTTTGACTCATGTAATATTTTGTGTGGCTTATATAAAAGCAACCTTTGTGTTGCTGTTATTGATAGGGGTCGGCAATGGGCCGGGCCGGGCTAGCTTGACCCAAATTTTTCGGGTTCGGGCCAGGTTCAGTCTTGAATTATAGAAGCCCAATAGGGCTTTTGGGCCGGGCCGGGTCGGCCTTGGGCTTTAATACACAAGCCCAAGGCCTGCCCATCGGGCTTTAGCTTGCGGGCTGGGCCGGGCTAGGCCTGAACGGGCGGCCCAAAATGGGCCCAAAGCCTATTTAGACACATGTATATCATAAAAAATATATATATAGGATTTTGGCTATATTGTGATTTGAACATGAGACCTCACATAAAAAGCTTCAACTCTCAACCAACTAAGCTAACTAGTTTATTTGTTAAGTTTGTGAATCATAACATATTTAATAGCTCTTTCGTTTGTTTACTTCAATAAATTATTAATATACTTATTAAGTTATTATATAATACTATTATGTTAGTAATAGTGTAATATCATAAATAATAAACTTTTAAAATTATATACAACATTACAACTATAATAAAACATAAATATACATATGTCTTATTATATATTTTATTACATATTTTTATAAACAAACGATGCAATTGTGTTGTCAACGAGCCGAGCCGTTCAAATTTTAGTTCCTCACTCAAAGATAATTTGTGTAAAAAATTAGCTCAATCGGAGATGTAAAAATGACATAATTGTGGTCGAATTAATGAACGATCGTGGTTTTTCTAATGATCATCGAATGGGTAGATGAATTTCAATTTAGCCGATTTTTTGTACGGATGATCTTTGACTATGAACATAGAAATGAACGGGTCAGATTGTTGAAATCACGTTGTGGTTTTCATAATTATGGAAACAATAAGGTTTCAACGGGAAAGTTATTAAAATTATACTCTTCAAGTGTATTTATATGTAGAAGCTCACATATCGATCTTGTTTTCAACGATCCGAACTGTTCAAGTTTTAGTTCCCCACTCAAAGAGAATTCTTGCAAAAAATTAGCTTAATCGGAGATGTAAAAATGACATAACGGTGGTCGAATTAATGAACGATCGTGGTTTTTCTAATGATAATCGAATGGGTAGATGAATTCCGATATAGCCGATTTTTTGTAAGGATGATCTTTGACTATGAAAATAGAAAATGAAAGGTTCAGATCGTTGAATTAATGAATTGACGATTGTGGTTTAATAACTTTAATTATAGTTGTATTATAAAAGTTGTATATACACGTATACATCTATATTTTATTATACTTGTAATGTTGTATATAATTTTAAAAGTTTATTACTTTATTCTTTATGGTATTACATAGTTTACACTATTACTATTTACTAACATTATAGTATTATATAATAACTTAATAAGCATATTAATAATTTATTAGAGTAAACAAACGAAAAACCTATTAAATATGTTACGATTTCCAAATTGGGCTTTGGGTCGGGCCTTGGGCGGGCCTAAACGGGCCAGGCTTCAGGCGGTCCATGGGCTTCAAGGGGATGGCCCAAGCCCAACCCCAAGAGACTTTCGGGCCGGGTCGGGCCTGTGAGACCCCGTATTTTTCAAAGATTTATTTTAAATATTTTAAGAAATTATTTTAAGGATTTTGAGAATTTATTTGGAATTTAAAAAGGTTTTGGGTTAATTTTTAAATTTTGTGTTAAATTGGGCGTGACAAAAAGTTGACTTTTAAAACTAGTGGGCTTTCGCCTTGGACTTTGGGCACGTTGGATAGGTCTCGATCCCATGAGTTCGTAAACACGTAGCACGCATCATTTGGAGTTACGGTTTGAAAGTTACGGGCTTTTGAAGTGAAGGGCAATCTCGTAATTTATACCAAAGGGGGTTTCAAAACCCAAAAATCAGATCTCTCTCTCTCTCTCTCTCTCTCTCTCTCTCTCTCTCTCTCTCTCGGGCAATCATTTGGCCGTCGACCCAGGTATAAAAATGGATCCTCTCGATGTCTCCTTCGTGCCTATGTGATTCGTTTACGTTGATTTTAAGTTTTGAAAATCGTGCAGGTTGACCACCACGGACCACCGCGGGTCCCGCCGCGTTTGGCTGTACCGGTGGCTGGAATTATTGGATTTTAGCCTCTGGCCAGTCACCCGAAGCTTGTGGTGAGTTTTCGGTGATTTGTGTGTTGTTTGGGGTGGGGCAGCCACCTTGTGTGGTGGCGGCCGCCCGTTTCGGTCGTTCAGTGGCCCAAATGTGTTTTTGAATTGTATTTATTGATTGTCTAGTCTTAACAGGTACACGGGCTCGGGAAATCTCATTCCCGATGCCGTTATGTTGCCGGATTTGTTATCCGAGCGTGTTGCCGTTCAAGGGCTTTGTAGTCTTTTCTCGCAGTTAAACAGTGAGTGAAATTAGTTAGATTAATTGTTTGCTGGATTTCTTGTGTGTTTTTGTTTGTTAGGAATTGGTTTGGCTAGAACTTGGTAAAGTCTAGGCTTGAATCCTTGAGAATGGAAATTATGATGACTATGCTTTGAGGTTATGGGTTAGGAGGTGAATGTTTGAAGTTGAGGTTAATACTTGATGATTAGACAATTGATTGGCCAGAATGATGGAATGATTAATATTATTATTGGTGGGATTTGATTTGATTACAAGGATTTATGATTTATCTTGATGCTTGGATGATTGGTGATGAAATTATTATGTGATTGAATATTTATGGATATTATTGTGGATTATTATTAAGTATGGAACTTGAGGATTTTATTGAGGATAATTATTATCTCGTCATTTCACTCATACGAGCTCTAGTGAGCTTACCGAGTTATTTGTTTGAATGACCTGGTGTACCATGGATATGGTGCAGTGTGGTTGTTGTTTTGCAGGTTAAGCAGGCTGAGGAGACAGTGAGGATAAGACAAGGCAGTGGGACCCATTTTGATTTATGTGATTATTTTTATACAGTGATTTTATATAAATGTTTTTGGGCTCACATTCTGATTTATTAAACGTATTTATTTACTTACGTTGTTGTGCATGGCTCAAAAGAAAGAGAAAACAGATTTAGAAGTTTGATGTTCAGTATTTTTATGGGCCTGAGGTTTCGGAGCGTTACAGGGCCGGCCCAAATTTCGGGCCAAATCGGGCTTCAGGCTTAATGGGCCAGCCGGGCTTCGGGCTTTTTGGTGAGGCCTAGTTATTGATTAAGGAAGTTTTAGAGTTCACTCTGGGAAAATATCATATGATTAGAAAATCTTATGAGCTGGACAATATGTTCTTGGAGAATAGCTCTATGTTGATTTTCTTGCTTAAACACTCTAAAAGTAAGATCAAATTAGTGTATTGCAGCAACTGTAGTAGCATAGTCTCAAAACCAACAGGGGTAGGGCTGCCCATCGGTCGGTTCGGATCGGTATTGGGGCTTACCAAACCAAAACCAAAAAATTCGGTATTTTTCTGTTTCGTTATTTTTTGGTTCGGTAATTTTTGGTAAATTTCAGTTTTCGGTTCGATTTCGATAACTTTGGTATCGGATATTTTCGGTTCATTTTCGATTTACTTCGGTATATCTTCGGTTCATATTCGGTTTACTTCGGTATATCTTCGGTTCATTTTCAGTTTAGTTATAATAATACTAATTATTATATACCAATATAAATTAAAATTTAATCAATTATGATGCATAAAATATAATGTTTGATGAATATATATTTGTACAAGTAGTATTGGTAGTTTAGTATAGTACTAGTATTTTACCCTAGTAATAATATATACTAGTATAATTAGTTTAATAATATATATTAGTACATATCCTAAATGATTATAACACCCAATTTTGGGCTTGCGCTTCCTCTGCAGCCCTAGTGGTTTTTCTACTTTCTACTTTGGCCCAGTTTCCTCTTTGCCGACCCATTTAATTTTCTTCCGGTCCACTGTTTTTTTTTCGAATGCCATTTTTACCCTTATTGTTATAAATCGTTATATTTGAATGTCGCGCGATGATGTTGCTCTGTGTCTCTGCTCGTAAAACTGAGCTTGGTTTACTCGATCGATCAAGCTTTGTCTAGTCGATCTAGTATGGTTTTTGTCTCTCTCTCTCTCTCTCTCTCTCTCTCTCTCTCTCTCTCTCTCTCTCTCTCTCTCTCTATCTCTCTCTTTCTCTCTCTCTCGGTTTGTGCTTCATCTGGTATGGGTTTTGTATTGTTGTTTGATTTCAATTTCTGTATTTTTGGAATTTTAGATTGATTGATTGAAGATTTTCAATTCAGAATCTGTTTGTTTTTGGCTCTGTCTCTCGGTTTGTGCTTTATCTGGTATGGTTTTGTATTGTTCTTTGATTTCGATTTTTGTATGTTTGGAATTTTACATCGATTGAAGATTTTTACGTTCAGAATCTGTTTGTTTTTTGTTTTGATTAATGATTTTAGGGTGTGGCTTTTGTTTTATTTTTTCATTGTGATTGTTGTTGTTATTAGAATTGGTACTGTTTGAATTATTATTGTTATTGTTACTGCATGTTCGTAACTTTTTAGTTTTGCTTATTTTTTTTGCTTTTTTAGGTATCATGGATTCAAATTTTGTTGCGAGGGTTATTTACTGTTTTCAAACTGTGGTTTTGCCACTGTTTGTTAGTTGGAGTTTTTGTTGTTTGTGCAATTTGATTTGCACAAAGTTTAGTATGTTGAAGAGTGGTTCGTTTGTGTTGAAATATGTTCTTGGTGGTCAATCTGGATGTGTATTGGCAGATGATCAGGACTTGAAGATGTTGTTTACGTGTTTGTCATTATTCAATACACAAATAGTTGATATTTTTGTTACTGACAGTGGTTCTAGTAGCAATTCTGTGTGTTCTGCTGATAGTGGTGGGATTTCAACAAGTGATTCAGCAATTGTTGAAAATGATTATCTAGGGTGTTATAAGGCTGAGGTGGAGAAGGTTTATTTGACCAAGGCTTGGGAAGGGTATATTGAAGGTGTTGGTCAAAGATTTGAAGGTGGTGTGATCGAGTTTAGGGAGAAGTTGTGCAAGTATGCTATTAAAAATGAAAAAACTCGTGTGTATGCTGAGTGCTTTAAGAAGCTTTCTGATGGTTGTCATTGGCGTGTAAAGGCGTATCTTTGTAGAGTCAATGGTTTTTTTTACATTAGGCATTTGGATAATGTTCACACATGTCGTGGTGTGATTCGGGAAACAAAGTCTGAAAGATTGGTTTCTCGTGTTGTGAAAAGTATTGTCGTTGATGATATTAGGTCTAATCCTGGGAAGAGACCAATTGATATTGTGAAAGACATTAAAAATAGCTATGGTTTAGATGTGTCATACCGTACTGCCTGGTATCCTAAGGAGTTGGCAAAAGATGTTGTTTACGGTGATGACAAGGAGTCATACAAGCAGCTTGTTTGGTATTTGAAATCTTTGGCATTGAGTAATGAGGTACTGATGCGAAATTGAAAGTGGATGGTGAGACACAACGTTTTCAGAAGCTCTTTATCTGTTTTGGTGCTTGCAAGAAGGGATTCATGGCATGTAGGCCGATGCTTTTTCTTGATGGTACTTTTTTGAAAAACAAGTTCAAGGGCCAATTGCTTGCTGCTACTGGAAAGAACGGAAATGAAGGTAATTTATTTGCTTTTAATGTGATTGTATTTTTTGAATTTGGTTTGTTTTCATTTGATTTGAAGTGTTAAAACTGTCTGATTTAATTGCTACTGTCAGTTAGTAGCTTTCTTATAATGCTTTGTTTTTGCAGGTTTCTATCCTCTTGCCTTTGGAATTGTGGATTCGGAGACTGAAGATAATTGGACGTGGTTCATAGAAAGGTTGGCTGATGTTTTGGCTCCTCAAAAGCGGATAGTTATTTTCATTACTGATCGGAATGATGGTCTCATTAACGATATTGCTACTGTTTTTCCGGGTTGGCCTCACATTTTTGTTTTCAGCATTTGAAATGTAACCTTGCAAATAGGTATCCGACAACACACAATAAGTATATGCGTGAGAGGGTTTTATATTTGTTCATGTGTTGTGCTTATGCACGTACTGAGGAGGCATTTAACTTATCTGCTGGGAAGCTGGAGGCAGAAGGTGGTCGTCCTGCTATTGACTTTTTGGCATAAGCACCATATGAAAAATGGTCTAATGCGTTTTTTAAAGGTAACAGGTATGGGGAAATGTGCAACAATGTGTCTGAGTCATTTAATTTTTGGATTTTGGAGCTGAGGTCCCTCCCCATTTTAGATATGATTGAAGGCATTAGAATCAAAGTGATGGAGAATATGGAAAATCGAAAAATAGAGGCAGAATCGTGGTCTACTGAGTTTTGTCCTAATTTGGAACTGAAGTTGAGAGAGAGATCCAAAGTTGGTTTGCACTGGAAGGTGATTCGATCTTCATCTCATGTCTACCAAGTTGAAGGAAAGGTGACTGTGTGTGTAGATTTGAAAAAGAAGCTTTGTTCATGCCATGAGTGGCGTGTTTCAGGTTTCCCTTATGCTCATGTTTTTGCTGCCATTCAAAGACATGGAGCTTCAATGTACAGTTTCATTGACAGTTATTTCAAGACGGAGTCTTTTAAGGGTTCTTATGAGTTTCCAATTTTTTCGGTTCCAAATATTGCTCAGGCATTATATGATTTTAGTTAAGATGCTATGATAGTTCAGCCTCCTATTACTAAGAGACCTTGTGGTAGGCCAAAGACAAACAGGTCGAAGTCTATAGGTGAAGAAGCTGCTCGTGCCAGAAAGTGTAGTCGCTGTGGAAAACCTGATGGTCATAACCGGAAGACATGTAGAAAGCCAATTTAGTTTTATGGTTGCTCTAGGTTTTAGTAATAATGGTACTGCCTGATAGTTTATTGGTTTATAGGTTTTAAACAATTAAGGAAATTTTAATAGGAGCCCATTTGTAAATGATATTTTGGATAGATATTTTTTGTTACTGTTGCATAGTAACATTTTGTTACTATGTTGTTTTGGCTTTTGGAAATGATATTTTTTCATCTCTTAATTTTTGTTTATGTTATTCTTATGATTTTAAATTGTTGTGCTTGTTTTAATATGGTGGTTTGTGAAGTCAATGCATGTTTTGTGGTTCCCTTGTTACTGTTTTAATCACGTTATTTGTTACTGCCTGGCAGTGGCAATCACATATTGTTATTGCCTGGCAGTGGCAATCTTATATTGTTACTGCCTGGCAGTGGCAATCACATATTGTTCCATTGTGTGGCAGTGTCAACCTGTTAAGCATTTTAAAATTCAATATAAAAAAGACAAAAGAGTTAAACATAGAAATAAAATTCTGCAATATATTTGAAACAAAAATACATAAACTTGAATTTTAAAACATAAAAAAGTAGTAGGTAAAGTCTTTCTTCGGCATAGCACAGAGTGTGATCAGTCCTTGTTCTAGATTTTCTTGAAGGATTGAAGTTGCTGTGAAGTCCAGCTTTGTTCATGGTTAATGAACCTTTCAATTATATTTGCTTTGAACTTTTGAATGTCCTTTTTTGTGATTTTGTTGTTATTCAGCTCTTCTTTTGAAACTTTGTCCATATAATACATGACAAAGACCCCACAATCCAATCTGCAAATTATAAAATTGAATGGCATCAGTTTAAGATTTTTTTTTAATAATTTTGTTGAAATTGATCTATATGCATATGGTAGACGACTTACGATGTCTCTGACTGCTGTGGACAAATTTTAGATTGGTGAAGTTCGTAGTCATTGCTGAAGTCTTTCAACCATCTGAGTGTTGCTTCAGTGTCATCTGTGAGCTCAACTTCAGTGAATTTGAGCTCTCTTGCAATGCTTCTTTTGCTTAGCTTTCTTCTTATTCTTGATTCTAGAATACTATCCGCTACTTCCTGCATGACATAGATCCAGCTGTCCACGCGCGCTTTCTGCATTTTAAAGTACATTGTTCTTAAAAATTTAAACACATTTCATATCAATCTTTAAGTACATAGAATTTAGTTTTATGAAATTTAAACACATTTCATACCAGTCTTTGAGCTTTTTTGTAGCATATATCCATCTCGATCCTTCTTTGCTTCAGGGGGTTGAAGTGAAGCCAATTTGCCGCATCCTTGTCCATCACAAGTAGTGTGTGATGAAAAGCTTCAGAAGTGACCATTGGGATGAATATCTTGTCCGACTTTCCCAAGCAATTAAGGAGAGGTTCAAAAAGGAATTGTTTTATCCCCAACTGATCATCTTCTGCATCCTTAATCTGTTATTGAATTACCACTGACTGTCAGTAACAATGATGAAGTCTTGGTTAATTTTGAGTAATGAAGTTTTAAATGAACTTACTGAAGCAACGGTTGCGAGGAATGTTGACTTTGCAGGTGTTTTAGATTCTATTCTGTCCATTTCCTCTTGCAGTAGTTCTCCAAATGCATCAATCACCTGGTATGCAAGATTTAAACAATGTTAAGTAGTTTACAATAATTTTTACTCTTTAATATAATTTGAGTTTGCGTAGAAATTAGTCTTACATTATTTGCCACTGCATTGTCCATGATCAAGTTTAGAACATCTTGCCTAGATATTGCACTGATTTCACCTTCTCCTTTTTGCCACAGTAAGGTGCTGCATAAACAGTATATTGTAGTCAGTGTGTGTCAGTAGCTTAATCTATTGTTACTGTCTGGCAGTGGCAATCAGGTGTTTTAAAATTCAACATAAAAATGGAATAGTACCTGTGTGGGGCATTTGTCCAAAATTCAATTAGGAGTTGTTGAACTCTTTCATTCAATAATTTGAAGACCGGATACTTTGACCACTCTATGTTTTCAAGATTTGGTCTTTTTGTAGCTTGTATCACCTTTAAGTCTGTATCACCTTCCTGGGTCAGGTCATCCTCTTCTTGGGTCAGGTCCAAGTGCAAATCAAAGTTTGGTTGTTCACTTTTTCCTTTGCCTTTTTCAGCTCTTGTCTTTTATCTTTCTTGTTTTGGGTGGCAATTCTAGTACGTCTTTTCTTGCAGCTTTCTTCTTCTTCCTTGGTTCAAAGTTGTATTCATATATATCATCAACCTTCCTAACTCTGTCTTCTCTCTCCTTTAATCTTCCCATCATTGAGTATTGTACAATTGCAAGGCAGGGAGAAGACTGTTCAGGTTGATGCTCTGCAGGTTGATTGGGAGTTAATTCAACTGAGGCAGCATTCTCAAAGGCAAAAGATGGTAAAGGCTCATCTTGATGCTCAGAAGACTCTTCAGTTGTATGCCCTTGTTGAGGAGTCCTTGCAGCTTGAGGCTCATGTTGATGCTCAAAAGAATCTTCAGCTGGATGCTCTCCTTCTATTTGCTCGTCTCTTTCAGGTGAGACAAGTGGGCCTGACCTTTGTGCTTGGCACTCAATGTTCCCACTGTTATCCAACTTCCCAATCATCTCTTTCTGTCTTGAAATTGTTTCTTTCAGCTTCTCAATCTCTTCAAAGAGTGATTTTGTTTTGGCCTCTTGGACTTGTTGTTCCTCTATATCACTTATTCTCTTTTCTTTCTCTTCATTGAGCAATTGCTTAATTTTGTTGTTCATCATTTTCAATTTCTTATTTTCTTGGCTCAGTTCATAATTGTCACTCTTGAGTTTCCCAATTTCGTCCTTTGCAGTGAGAAGCATTTGCCAATAACTAGCATTTTTCTCATCAAGTATGGCATTGTAAGTGGTGAGTTGTTTAATCAATTTTTTGCCTATGACTTCATCTTCATCTTCATTGTGATCTTCATCTTCATCTTCATTGTGATCTTCATCTTCATCTTCATCTTCATTTACCACTAATGTCTTTAATTCTTTTATGACTTCTTCATAGATGTTACGGAATTCTTCCATGTCCTTCTTATCCCCTCTACTGATTTGCTCACTTTCAAAGCGGTCTAACTGCATGCATAAAAGAAAATGTTAGTGTTTGCCATATTGTTACTTTGATAAAGTGACATTTTATTACAAACGGAAATGAGAAATTCTAGTTATTACTATCTGGAAGTAACAATTAGAATCCTACATATTTGACAGTAGGAAATATGCACACCAATATGAGAAATTCCAATTGTTACTACCTGGAAGTAACAATTAGAATCCCACATTTTTGACAGTAGGAAATGGGCACACCAATATGAGAAATTCCAATTGTTACTATCTGGAAGTAACAATTAAAATCCCACATTTTTGACAGTAGGAAATGGGCACACCAATATGAGAAATTCCAATTGTTACTATCTGGAAGTAACAATTAAAATCCCACATTTTTTATAGTAGGAAATAGGCACACCAATATGAGAAATTCCAATTGTTACTACTTGGAAGTAACACAATTGTTACTACCTGGAAGTAACAATTAGAATCCCACATTTTTGCTACTGTTTGGTTGCTCATAAAAGACACAAAATAAAAGGAAGTATGACATATACATAACAATTAAGAAATATGCATAGGCAGTGGCAATTTCTGGTTTTCTGTTGTTTGTTATTGTCTAATAGTGGCAACTTATACAACAAACATGCACAATAAATATGCAGTGGCGTTTTGTTATTATTTTTGAATTCTTACCCAAGCTTTGAGTGACGGTTCTACTTCCATTTCCTCCTCTGTCTTTTTTATCTAACCAATCTTGGAGTGTCGGTTATGGATCTTTATCTTCTTCTGATTCTTTTGTGTCTCCTAGCCGGCATGTTTCCTCATTAGTTGGTTTCTCCTCTCTTTTTTCATCATCAAACATGTTCTTCACAATTTAAAATGAAGATTGTTAGTATTTTGGTTTTGAAAATAGTTACTAGTATAAAGTAACTATGTTTTGTTACTACCTCAAAGTCTTCAAGTGTGTATTGTTTCAACTTGAGATTGAGATCATCCAGATCCCATTTGACTATGCCACGAGTTTCCTCCTCTCTGCCCTTGATTGGATTAATGATGTTTGTCTTTTTGCATATCCAATACTGGAATTCATCAAAGAGAAAAATCGTACAAAAATGGTTAAACATAGTGTCTAAAATAATACATTCATATTTAAAGAATTCAGTTTAGTGCTTACCAGTATGGCAACAACACAACCAGCCATTGATTTACTGTCTTTGCACAATGATTTGTGCAAGTAATCATGCAGTCCTTTTGCCCATGCTTTATGTACCATTCCATCCAAGTCTTCAGCATGCTTGACCAAGTCCCAAGCAAGGTGGTATCCAGAGTTTGGGAATAGGAAAGTAGCCAACATGTATAAAATTATCAGACGTACAACATCGTCACTGTTGTCTTTCAGTCTTCTCTTGCTTGAAGTTTTCTGATTCCCTGCTGGTGTCTGAGGTTGTTTTCCTTCCTCTACTACTTTATAGAGAGCATTTTGCACTAAGGTTCTTTTTATCCTTTGTTCATCATCCTTAAAGTGATCTGTAATGAACTTGGATTTCTTGAAACCTTTTTTTGTCAAGAGAACTTCAGTTCCCAATTCTGGCAGCCCAAATAAATCAGCAATGTCACTTGTTGTAAGTTCTATTTCCTTCTTACCAAAATGGAACTTCTATGTTTCCTTGTTGTATGCTTGGATGAAGAATCCAACACTGTCATCTGATTTCACAGGGTTGCTTCTCATCATTTCATTGCGAAATGCATTTATAAGTGGCCAAAAAGGTGTTTTCTGTAGCTTCTCGTATGCCTTGGCAGTCAGGTCATCTTTAATTTTGTCCATAGTACTTTGGAATGCAACCATGTTGCACCTGTACTGAATTTTTCAGGACTGTTTTGCACTTGTTATTGCCTTTTTTGTGGCCATTTTCTTTGAATCCTGCAATATGGTTGCAAAAAAACAGATAGTTACTGCCAAATGTGAGATTCTAATTGTTACTACCAGTCAGTAACAATTAGACTCCCACGTATTTGGCTACCTCTAACAAGCCCACTTCCTCCACTTTTCAGTACTAAGTATCCTCACTCTTTTCCCTCAGTAACAATTCAAATGCAATACTGTTTTTAAGTCTAACCCAATGCCCCAGTCTCCAATTCAAAGAAAATGTGCAATACATAGGCAGTGGCAATACATAGGCAGTGAACATATCTAATTTGTGAGATTCCAATTGTTATTACCAGCCAGTAACAATTTGAATCTCACAAATTAGATATTAATCTATATCAATTAGACGACTACCAGACAATGGCAATTTATTACCAAGCAACCTAATAGTACATTGGGGAATATTACATAAACATAGGCAATTTAACCAGACAATAGCATATATTACCAAGCAACCCAATAGCACCTGGTAGTTAGTAGCTTCTTCTTCTTCTTCGATGTTTTATTAAGGTAGCTTCTTCTTCTTCTTCTTGGACAATGTTGGTTAGTAGTTATTAGGGTTTCCTTTCTCTCTGCTCGGATCTCTTTTCGAGAATGGGTCTGGAAAACCATTAAAAACCAACCGTTTAGTAAATATCGAAATGAGTTTATGGCTATTAGTAGATTTTGACAATACTGTCTTTCATTGAAATGGGTCTACGTTTTTCGTTGAAAATTGTTTTTGGTACTCGGTTCAATATATATTGTTTTGTAGAAGAAATTGTACCTGGAAGTCAGTAGCTATTGAGATAGAAATTGGGTGTCGCTTCTTCTTCTTCCTCGACAATGGTGGTCAGTAGCTACCAGATTTTGTTTCTCTTTGCGTGAATCTCTTGTTCAGAATAGGTCTGTAGTTTTTTATTCTTCAAGGCAATCGAAGACGGTTTTTGTTCTTGGTGTTTTTGATTCCAGAAGCCTCTTTGATTTGTTAGTTTTTTATAATCATCTGCTAATATACGGTTTAAAGATGTTTTAAGAGGTTAATTGCAGTTATGGCAATTAACGGATAGTTAAAGGAACCGATGGCAGGGCTCATAAATTTGCTGCTTTTTAATGGCTTTTGTTGCGAGTCTTCCGGGCCATTTTAAAAGTGGGCCGCGTTAGTACTGCAATTTTGCAACTGGGCCGCACAATCACTGTTATTTTATAATTGGGCTTTAAAAAAAAAAACCTTTAATTTAATTAGTATGTATATATACCGATAAATATATGAGTATATATATATATGCATTACTTACCTAAAGATGAGATTTTTATTTTTCTAAAAATAATAACATTTACTTTATTAGAGAATGACTCTATATCTTAAACTCACACTTTTGATAATATTAATATGATAACATTATATAATTATATTTTTTTATAGTTGTTTAAGATATTAGTAGTTTAATATTTATTGTATCACTAACATAATAGTATTATATAAGCATATATAACTAAATTTTGGTAATTGTTTCAGTTTTTTCGGTATATATTTTGGTTTTTTCGATAATAATCGATTCGGTTTCTTTCGGTAATCGGTCGGTTTACCAACTTTTTTCGGTTTTTACCAAAACCAAATCAACTTTTTTCGGATATTTTTGGTTTCAGATTTTCGATTTTTCGAATTGTGAAAATCGGTATACCAAACCAAAAAAATTCGGTCGGTTCAGTAAAAACCAAACCAAATGGCATCCCTAAACAAGGGGCAATGCCGATGGGCAAGAGGGCAGCGCTGGTGGGCAAGTTTAGGACTTAGGCTAGTGTTTCCCATTTTTTTTTTTTTTTTTTTATATCTATAAAACTTTTTTTTATTAAATTATATCGTTAAAAGTTAAAACTTAAAAAGAAACTAAAAATCAAACAATTGAAAAAGAAAAAAGAATGGAAAAACGTGTGTCAATTTGTGATTGAGCCACTAGGTTTGAGAAGCTCCAGGTTATTTGAAATGTTCAATATGTCCATGTGCCAAATACATGATGTCATGTTACATTTTGGTCCATATAATGATTTGAACCTAATTACCGTAATAAAAATTACATGACCAAAATTACCAATATTGAAATGATGGGAACTAGAGTAAAAATTGATTCAAACTACATAGACCAAAAATATAATTTGACCTTCTTTTATCTATTATTTTCCTTCATTAACTTTAAAGTCGATGGAAGAAAATCCTAGGCACATTTAAAAATTTATACAAATAAAGATGGTCAACTTCCTATAATATTAACTTCAACATTTGCATACAAGTATTACACACCCCATAATGGTTTGTTCCTGGGCAAAATAATTACTGTATACAAATACGCAGATCTTAGACATGCCCTGTAAGAATGAAGTTCCCTTCTCTTTTCAATTTGAAACAGCTGGAGTATCAACTTATCAACCTGAAATAACTTAGATCTTAGAAGCATCAGTTGTAACCCGACCCAAGGCAATGGCAGTCTTCGAACCAGATGGGCGACCCAAATGCTTGCTGATGAAATCCCCAGCCATTAACAGCTTCCGCATATCCACATTGGTTTTGACACCAAGTCCATTAAGCATGTATACAACATCTTCAGTGGCGACATTACCCGAAGCTCCCTTAGCGTATGGACACCCACCTAAACCAGCAATAGAGGAATCCACTGTGCTAATCCCCATCTGTTAAGTAACAAAAGAAAATATCATGGATAGAATACTGAGTTTCCAACGCACAGATATTTTACCCTGTTCCAAAATAGAAAAAAAAAATGGTGGGGGAAGGGGCATGGAAAGTCCTTGGTGACAACCCTTGTTTTTTTTGGACTGAAAAAACCCTTTTCAGCTTTTGCTTCTTCTTACCAGATGAACATGTTCTGACACAATTACTATAACAATAACTGATTCCACCAAAGACGCAACGAAACTAGTCCCAAGGAGAAAAAAGAAAAGTGAGGTAAAAAAGAGTTAGATTGCAAAGAATTTTCTCTGAAACAATATGATCACAGATTTATACTGGAGTAAATCAAATGGATTATATTGAAACTTTTGGAACCACAAGGACCAAAGTGGAAAATAATCCAAACCACAGGGACCAAAGGTGTATTTTGCCTAGAACATGACCAATTTCGACATGTTAAAAAGACTTACTTGAAGAGATACTAGAATATTTGGAAGAGATTGTCCGTAAGTGTCATGGAAGTGAACAGCAAGCTTCTCAACAGGAACAACAGCCATCACAGCTTCAAGCATGGGGACAACCGTTCCTGGGATGGAAGAAACGGAGAAAAATAAGTACAGGACCAAATAAATAGAACCGGAGATAAAGATACAATAACATGAAAAAATAATAAGAGATCAGGAAAAAATGATAAGCCTTCAACTACAATTGCCTTATCTTAAGTGTTTGGACCAAAATTTGTCTCTCTTTCATCTTTGCATGAACTAGGCATATATTACAAGAGGTTTGAGAACTAAGCATATATTTAACTATACAGATTATATTTGGGAATAAAAATATCTCACAAAAGAATTTATATTTAGAAACAACTAGGAACATAAATAAAAGATCAGGAAAAATGTAATGCTCAGCCATCATAAACCAAGAAAAATTGTTAAAGCATGAACTAGACCTAAAACATCTGCCTGGATATTAAATATCTCCATCATAATGTAGAATGATATATGCTTAACTAGAGAAGAAAGAGGAGGTACAGTTAGTGCCAGGTATGCCTTACTCAAACCATAAAATATCTGCCTGGATATTGGATATCTCCATCATAACGTAGAATGATTTATACTTAACTAGAGCAAAAGGAGTTACAGTTAGTTCTCGGTATGCCTTACTCAAACACAAACTAAAAGAAGGCAAAAGTCATGGCTTAAGTCACAGAAACTTAAAAAAAACAGATTGAATAAACTAATGAAAGCAATTAAAATGAATGTACTTTTGTAAGTAAATATAGTAGATAGAAAACAAAAATATATATCCGCCAAATGGTAGCAATTTAAAAGACTATACGGCATATCATTTTTAACCTTTGTGATTTTTTTCTTAATGTAGAAAAAACAAAATTTCGTAATTTAAGAACAAAGTTCAAAATATTACCAGGTGTACCAATTCCAATTGTGTCACCAAGAGAAATTTCAAAGCAGCCCATGTCATGAAGTTCTTTTGCTACATATGCCACTCTTGATGGAGGAATTGCTCCCTCCACTGGACATCCAATGACACACGATACATACCCTCTAACAGGAATTGAAAGCTCTTTTGCAGCACGAGTAACAGCATGATAACGAACAAGACTTTCTTCAATGCTACAATTGATGTTTGACTTTGAAAATGACTCAGAAGCTGATGCAAAGACTGCTATGTCCTTCGCACCAGCTGCAATAGCTGCTTCATAGCCCTAGAAAAAGTTAATGTGACGCGTCAGAGAAACCACATCAGACCAGCATTGCCAAATTTCAACTCTTGTATTCCTAGAGATCACTCACTTTTAAATTGGGTGTCAGAACAGGCAATCTAGCACCTTCCAAATTGTGAACTGCTTCCATTACATCCTTTGCATCTGCTAGCTATATAAAGGAAAACGGAAGAGGATTGAGGCAAGTTATGGTCATAAGATTTTCACTTTGGAAATTAACAAGCCACCAAAAATATCAATATAATATGTGTGTGTAGAAGAGAAAGAGAGAGGAAGAGCATTAAGCAATGGAAAAAGAAATTACATCAAAACTTCAGATTCTTGTAACCAAAAAGAAAAGCTTCTATCATATAATCATTCTACCCTAGAATAAAACTAATTCATAAACCATGAGTAAGACAATTTTAGTACCAGAAAAATTTAATAAAAAATCTCAAATACCAGAAGTAACAAAATTTGGATGTGGAGGTGAAGAATTAATGAAACTTCCCTAAATCAGATCATATGAATCTTTTCATCATAAATCTAGTTGTAAAGTTAACAAATAGGGTTCCCAATAATCATAGTCAAAGCAAAAAAAATTTGTGAAGATTACAGAGTCGTAGGAGGGCAGGAATTTTGGGAGAGGGTTAGATTTTGGTCATCTGTTTGGGCTTCAGTTTTATCTGAATTTAGAGGTGTATTGTTCTCAGCAATTCTTTTCAATTGGAAGGCTGCTCTGTTTTAGTTTATCAGCTTGAATATGTACTTAGCTTGTTGGTTAGGCCTGTGTGAAATAATGTTGCTTGGTTATGTATATCTTGTTCTTGGTGGAGATCTAGTCCACAATCAATGATTCTCCAAAATATTTCTTTAAAAATCAGTTCTTCAAGCCTAACCATCAATGATTCCCTTCCCCACTTTTTTCACCATCTTGTCCTTCTCTGCCTTAAATTCATCCTTCCCAAATGACCCTTCATATATCAAGCTCATCACTTACTCCAAGCCTTTTCATCTTCCCTCTCTGCTACCCCGCAATGCCACATGTTTCCAGGTTTTGTGCCTTTTCACCTTCCCCTTCCAATTGATTTTCCAGAGAAGCACCATCATCATCCAACTGGATCTTACCACCACTATCAACATCCGACAGTCTTCATTAAGCTTGATGCGGTTTTCATTATGTTCTATCTAGAGTTTTTGCTGCGGTTTTCTTTGTGCTTTTGGGGATTTATGTTGTACTTCTAGCTATTAGTGATCTACTGATGATGTAGATGTGGACTTCTTGTCCACAGATTGTAAGTGGATGTTTCTAAGTTAATAAAATTACATTTCCTTTAAAAAAAAATTATAGATAAGACACATACTTCCATTAAAAATAAAGATGATAATTACAATACAGGGGACAAGGAGCCCACTGAATCTAAGTAGATATATTATAACAAGGAGCTCACTGAACAACCAGAAAACCCTATAAACAACCTAAGAAGATATTTATTAGTCAACTATTCCTATTAAAATCACACTTTCTATGATAATTTGAAGTTACCAATTCAAATAAAATAACTAATAAAGGTAAATTACCTGAGGAACCCATTTGGGTGAAACAAAACTTGTAGCCTCTACAACAGGTAACCCAGAAGATACGAGCCTATGAATCAGTTCAATCTTTACAGCTGCAGATACAATATTCTTCTCATTTTGTAGTCCATCCCTTGGACCAACTTCTACTATCTTCACAAACTTTGGTATACGTCCCAAAAACTGTTTCATTCAAAAAATAAAAAACAAAGTTTAGATAGCCCAAGTGTCAAAATGCATATATAATTTACAACCAAACCACCATAAAAGAAAAAGGAAATTTTATCTGTTAAAAAAAGAGATATCATGACATCCTCATACAACACTCTACAACAAAAGGAAAACACATATTTGATTAAAGCTATTGAATCACCTTATTTGTTATATCTTTGTCGCAGAACCTGGGGTTATATTGTTGATCTGGAAAATACCATGAATCACAAATATTTCCAAACACCCTGTGATTCCTGCCTAAGCTCAAAGTCCTTCGATTGAAGGAGTCGCTGTTGGCTAAGTCTCTTGTATGTCTTTTCCATGGGTATCCCTCTCTTGTATATTCTTCATAATCTTCACTGCAAGTGAATGGACATTTGGGGTTACATAATCAAATTAAAGATATTTTAGAGTAAAAAATAGTTAGGAACCAACTTATTGAATTTGAACACAGATTAACAAGAAGAATAATAAATCAAATTTATCTTTAGCTAAAAGGCAAGGAGAAACCAGGATCTTGTAATTTATCCCTTAACACAGTTTCCAGTAATGTCATTCTGATGGTTGATGAGCACAACTGGATAACTAAAACACTAGAGAGGTGCAAGAGGGTGGGGGGAGCATTTTCAATTTTCCATTTTTTCCTTCTACAATCTTTATTCATCTTGAATTGGGAAGTATCTATACAAATAAAATGAAGCATGTATGACAAACATGATATTACTCATCAGCTCATGAACCTTTTTCTTCTCTTAGTACCCAAAAAAAAATTAGAGGAACTAAAGGAATCTGCTATACGCTACGCTTATTATCCAAATATGACTTCCTCAACTGTAAAGAAGATGTCCATTTGACAGCTTGAACAAAATATGAGAAATAAAAAGATAAATAAAAACTGCACTCACAATGGGCATTTTTAATAGCAGTTCAAAAGAAATTGACAAATGTAAAAATCTTGCATGCATGCATTTCGCACACACCTTCCCACATGTGGACATAAGATAAAAAGAACCATATGGCCTGATTTGAATGTTCCAAAAACACAAAAGCATGGATACACATGTACAGAATAGGAAAGGTAAAACAAAAGGAATATGTTTTGGGCTGTCAATGAAAAAAAAAAAAAAGAAGATATGAACACATGTACATATGCAAAGAGTTGCATGGTGTACAATAAAGATGATATGAGTGTTCCACAAACAAAATAGCACACAAATTTAGATCTTACTTGCAGCTATTGGATGTGCTGCAAGTTCTTCCTTCAATCCAACAGTTCCCCATTCCCACGTCATCTGCTCTTGACCTGCAAGCACTAGATGAGAATCTCTGAACCCTATCAATAGTACTCATGCTTGGCAACTTTTCAAAACCAAGCGGCTCCTCCAAGCTTGACATGGTGGAAGTAGATGGAAAAATCCAAACTGACATTACAACAAAACAGAAGTAAATGCTCTGCCAGAAACACTTATATAAGACCCTTATTCTAGAATGAGATCAACAGGACACCATGAATGATTTCTTGATATTAACAAATGACTATCAAACTTCATTTCAAATATTTCAAGACCAGATTTCATCATGACAAAAGTAGACAATGAAAATTCATATGCTCAACCATATTTTCAAAACAATAGAATATCATGTCTGGTGAGTGGAGGAAACATCTCAGGTAAAAAGAAAAGTGATGGAAAACATCAGAAAAACAATAAAATATATCAACAACCATTCATTTTAGTTTAGGTTTGTTAGTTAATACAATTCAACACATACTCTCATATAATTACCTCAAATAAGGATTAAGTTGAGTTTTTCACTCACACCTAAACCCACAAGAAAACTTAACATAAAGATCTGTCAAAATTAACATTTGGAAATTGGTTCAGATTATGTAGAAACTTCCTAACTTAAGAAATCAACTATAGAAATTTCTACAAATAATATCTTCCAATTTGTACAAAGTTAAGAAATACAGAGCCTGTGATTAAGGCTTACGCAGTCTAGAGGAAAATACAGAAATATTGTCACTACGGCAAAGTCCCTTTTTTTATTTCAAGTTGTCAGAATTGAAGTAAAAATAACAATGGAAGCCAGAAAGATCTAACTGTCAATAAGAAAATGAAAAAGTAATTTCATGAAACACAGAGGATTAACCAGACTTAAAACAAGAACTGTTATAACATCCATGTCTATAATCATTCTAACAAATAATAACGATTCACACTACATTTAGAGTACTCTATTACCTAACCTGCGCTTAATATATCTCTGAAATTCATAACACAGTACCAGATACCATAAACTTTTTCACTCCAACTATGAATGGTTCAATCTTCTATAAAATCATAGGCCACCTTATCTATACCAGAGCCACAAATGGTAGTAAATGTATTAGCTTCTTATTCAAACTTTCTATTGTCATTTTAGTTCCTTGAAGTAAACAACTCATAACTCTGATGACAATATGTCTACACAATGCACAAGCAGTTCATCTCACCTCACCTCACCTCCTATCAGGTTGGCCTCAGATATGTTTTTATGTTTCACTTTATCCTTTCTTATTCTGACACTTCATTGAAACATCCTAATTCAGAGAAACTCCTCATATGATCATGTTTGTCTACCAACAATATACATAGCATATCAGTCTTGTAATTTCTTCCTCTCTTGTCCTGTAACTCATCGATAATAGAAACTTCAGGTACAGTTTCCTCATTGCATTATGATTTCACATTAATTTATAATCTTTGGTCATTGCAAACAACCATAGAGTGCGAACTCTATTACACATTTACACTCCACCACAAACTACCCCTCAATACTTTCCTACCGTTATTCAAATAATCATAAACCAACAAACACTAAACAGAAACAAAAGCTTAGTTTCAACTAAAGCTTCTATGCAAATAAATTAAAAAAAAAAAAAAAACAAGCCAAATTTAAGCAGAAACGTACAGATTAAAAGTACAAAACGAAAGGAAATAACTAAAATTAAGCATCAGTGATCACTCAAAACTAATTTCCTCTGTTTTTTTTTTTTTTTATTGGCAAGAAACCCAACACAACACAGAATAAATTTAAAACTAAAAATTCCAAATTTAGTATTTTGAATTTTCTAGGAAACAAAACAGAGAGAGAATGACAAGGACTGAGAATTAGAGGGAGAGGCAGCAAACAGACCTGAATTCCTTGCGAGAGGAAAGTGAAAATTAGGGTTTCTGAGAGTGAAAACAGAAACCCTAGAATTTGGGAACAATTTAGGCTTTATGGTTTGCAAAACAAAAACAAAAGGCAATTTAATTTGTTATTGATGGTTAGATGAAAAAAGAAGAAGAAGAGGAAGAGAAGGTGACGAAACGTGACGGAGTTGCTTAAAGCGCAATTAGGCTTGTTGGGTTGGTGAACGAGACGACGTTAAACTAAATTGTTGTTTGCTTTTTGTTCCCTTTTTTATTTAATTTTTTGGTCCCCAATTTTCTGGTTGGAGAGGCACCACATAAATCTCTCTGTGTGTGGTTGTGTGAAGGAGAAGGGCAGAGAGCGGAAAGGGTTGGTAGGTAGTTTTCAGTTGGAAGTTGGTCATTTTCTTGCATCTTTAATGTGTTTTTTTATTGCTGCCTCTTCTAATTACGCGCTTCCCTTCCCTACCTACTCTACAAGCAATTCCTACTTTGTTTTCTTTGTAATAAAATTCTTTTAGGGAGATTTCCTGTGTCTACATCGGCCTTTCTCTCATGCAAACCTGTGTTGTGAAAACTTAATTCGGATCCGAATACTATATAGCGAATGGTAATACATGAGGCTCATTATATATCAAAACGTCATTCAATTCACTACGTGATGCTCAACTTATACCATCACGTCCCCCGAACGACGATACATAGTGCCTATTTTATACTTTATATTAAAAAAATTTCATGCATGAAGATATTCTCATATAGAATATAAATCATGTATAGTATTCGGCTCCAAACTAGATCCTTCTTGCTCAAGTATTGATGTCAAAATTTTCGATTACTACAGTATTGCCATTATTTTATATTAATGACTCTTAACTCTTTTGTTGTTTTAATACAAGACCGAGAGATTCAAACTTAGAATATCTCTAATATTATGCAGAAAAATATCACTAAACTAATTCCTAGTTAACTCTTTCTTCTTAAGAGCATGAATTTGGATTATCTAATATTATAATGTAATCTGACTCACACACAAAAAATAGGCTTATTCACACCATTGTCTCCTGTGAGATACACTTTTTTTCACTTTCACCCCTGAAACTTAAATCATCTCAGTTTGCCACCTGAACTTCACACAGTTGTTGCAAAAAATCTTATGTCGTTAACTCTGTCAATTTTTCCGTTAAAATAGCTGGCGTGACACCTATATGGCATGAGTGAGACCCTTTTTTAGTTATGTAAGATCCATGTGAACAAAAAAATAATAAAAAATAATTTTTAAACTAAAAAATAATAAGATCCTTATCAATTTTTTATAATTTTTTTTGTCCACATGGATCTTACATAACTAGAAAATGGTCTCATTCATGTCATATAGGTGCTACGTCAGCTATTTTAACGGAAAAATTGACAGAGTTGACGGCATAGGGTCTTTTGCAACAATTGTGTGAAGTTCAGATGGCAAACTGAAATGATTTAAGTTTCAGGGAACAAAGTGAAAAAAAAAAAAAATGTATCTCACATGTAGCAATAGTGTGAATAAGCCAAAAAATACTACTAATTCATTTAATTTTTAATTCCATACCTTTGGAAAATAAATAATCAATTGTAATATCTACCTTGAGCATACCTACCTTCCTCTGCCCAAGGACAATTTTGGAAAAGCCTTGAGTTCTCAATCCTCATGTCATTATCCAGAAATTTCATGATTCCTAGAAGACCAAATTATTCTGCTGAAATCAGGGACTATAAAAAAGATCATGCCCAAGATCCATCGCGACTCTGTCAGAATCATTTTCACAAAATAATGCATCTGTCTCACAAATACATTATTATCATAAAATGGTACATAATATACTTTTTCATACATTATTCTCACCTTTTATACATTTATATTCATTATGAATCTAGTTTGATAGGTCCGAATGAATACTTTCCAAAATAACTAATCATATTAAAAACAAAAATAATCATATAAGATATAGTATCTTGAAATTTGAAAAGAAAAATGAAGAAAAGAAAATGGTGTGGCCATATGGGGGTTCATTAGTTTTGATAAGAGGATGACATTATATGAAAAATTACAAAGATATTTATATTCCTGTAAAATTAAAGTGGTGAAAAATAATGAGATAATATATTAGGATTAAGATAAATTTAAAACTCGATTCTCTTTGATATAATAAAAAAGTTACAAAAGTATTTACTAGTATTTTTTTCTTTTTTCAAATATACAATTAGCCTATAAAATGAGACATGGAAATCATTAGATGATGGATGGAACTTACAAAAATCCTATTAGACAATCCATCTAACTCAAAAGACAAATAGTCCTTTAATATGAAGAGTCAATGTACTTTTAGGTTTTAACGTGGATAAAAACAATGTACTTTTAATGCAAAATTATTCGGAAGAGAAATTTTAGACTAATTTAATAGCTATTTTTTTTTTTTTGGCCGCGAATTTAATAGCTAAATTAACTAAGGAAAATGACGATATTGTCAACAAAAAATAAAATGCCTTGACTGTTTCAGATCTAGCCGCAAAAAGACAAATAGGAAAGGAAAATTTTGGGCATTGGACAAATCGGAATCAAGTTGTGGTCTGATTAAAACCATGAATGCTGGTGATTGTGGCCAATTACTGTCATTGCTTTATAGCCCAGGCAAAGTGCCCAACGTGGTTCTAGAAGCTCAAGCTGGCAAGTTGCCGCGTCAATTCTGGAATTTCTGAGTGGTTGGCATTGAATCCTAAATGAATGGAGTGGGAGTGTGGGACCCAAAATGAAAGACAAGGAAAAAATGATGACCGACTGATAACCCAATTTAATGCGTCAAGGCCAAATTTCAACATTTATTCTATTAAATACATTTGATGAAAAATGCGATAATCGCACTCTAACATTTTAGATCTACGCTCCTATTAATTTAGGGATTAGAGTATCTTCAATACATTCTTCGGTAAAAGTCTTTTAACTGCTTAATTAGTTATGTCATGTCAGATAAACCATCTTTAATCACCTTTGGGACTCATTAAAATAGAGATTTAAAGTCAACTCATCAGTTCTAATAAGTGAATTTGACTTTCAAATTTTAAATTATTGTTAAAATATTAATTTAGTTCTTCAAATCTTAATGAAATCTTAACTTTGTTGAACTAAGAAAAATATAAAAAAAAAATTAATGAAATTGAAGAGTCTGTTGGAGTTCACAATTTTAAAGTAAGAAATTTGCCTTTTTAAATTCTCACATAGGTCAGCAAAGTAAGATTTAAAAAGCCAAATTTAAGGAGTTTGTTAGAGATGCTCTTAGCTTCATTTTAGTACTTAGAATTTGCTTCAATTTTCAATTTAATTGTTTATATTTAAAATCTTATAATGTCATATTCGATGTTTTCATTTTATTGAAATGTCATATCTTCGTTTCGTTAAATGTTGACGTGAATTTAATACAATGTCAAGTGATTGCCATACAGCTTGACATATAGTGCTATGTGTCAAAATAATAAAACGATAACAAAATTATTTTAAAAATAAAATAACCAACTTGCATCATCTTCACTCGATGATTTTCGGATCAGAGCTAAGAATCTCATCGACAATTCCCTTCTAGTCGGCAACAATGGGGGGTGGTGACGCAGTTGAGCTTGCAGATCTCGAGCGAAATGGGTAGATTAGGTCATAATTGGGTCCTCGGACTTGCTCAAAGGTTAATGTCGACAACTCAGCAAGTTTTGGGGTCACAACTAACGTTGTATCTATGATACCCTGAATTTTTTTTAGATTTATTTTGAAGTCATTTAATGTTTATAGCATTTTATTTTAGGTTATATAATTATTTGGTGAAAAATAAAATTTACCCTCTTTAGTTTTAAAATTTTGAGGACAGTTTTTTGAGGTATATGGTTAAAACAATAATTTGAGTTTTTTGCGAGTAAATGAAATCGATGGCGTATTCATGTCGGGTGCTCGTTCGGAACTGGTATGTCTAATACGATGACAATATTTTCAGTAGCTAGTCACTGAATTTGTTTATTATATTCGAAACACCCCCATGAAAGACTCAAAAAACAAAAATGTTTGCTAAATATATCTATTGGGCAGTAGGGTTCTTAATAATGGAAACATATTCAATAGTGAACCGTCGAATACTTGTGTGTTGTTCAATTGGTAGCAACTAAACTGCATATGTATGCGGTTTTTATAAAATTTCATTCGGTGGGAGCCAAACGAATGAGATTGTATTGTTCGGTGGTCTCTCACCAAAGATAGCTTTTTTTGTCAATTGGCTCTTGCTTAATGTATGATTTTTTGTTGTTGTAATTTTGTATTTTTTTAGTGTATTTATCTTCTTATACTTAACATTTTTTTAATTTAGTGGTAGGCATGCATGGAGGGGGGTCACCGCAAGTTGCTCGAGTTGGTCCTACATCGTCAATGTTTTGGAGCACATGGATCAACATGAATCTCAATTAATATATGACTCATGGATATAGATTATCCTAATAAATCATCCAAATATTAATTAATACATATAAATCATTTGAATCATAGGAAGTAATATTGTCATATGAATTTGTTCCAACCGAGCTACCTCGGGTAAAGGCATCACCCTCTTCTTGTTTCTACAAAATAAAATAGTAAATTTAAAGTTAACCCCCAATGATTGGTTGAAGGTCACCGAATGAAAGCACATTATTCGGTTAGGGGCAATCGAACATTGGCAAGGTATACGGTTACGTCCCATTGAACGCGGAATTCAATTAACTTTTAAATTAAACAGTTTGATGGGGTTAACCGAATATAATTAATGTGTTCAAAGGAGGGAAGTTGAACATACAACTTTTATCTTGTTATCATCCTTCAAAATAGACTGTCTTGGACATTTTTCAAATTAATTTTTCGGCGGGTTTCCACCAAATTAGTTTTCACCATTCAGTTGACACCCACTGAAAACTGTTATCGTGTTCGATACAGGTCCATCAAACAAAACATGAACCAGAATTTCTCTAAAATGTCATATGGACGAAACATTGTAGAAAAATGAAAAATATATGCTCACATACCTCATTTGGAGGCTCTGAAGGAGCGATTTCACTTTCTATTCCGCTAGATTAAATTGGATTTTCTATTTTAAATATAATTTGTTCGTAATGGTACAAAATGGGATATAATCGTCTATTCATTGTAAAAAATTATGTTGGATTAAAAAAGAATATTGTTAGGTACAAATAGAATTTCTCAAGCCTAAACATACCTTTGCACACGAGAAATTTAGAAAACTAACTACATTTTGTTCCATAAAAAGACATTTAGCCCTTTCTTTTAGAATTTAGAATTCTAACCATCGACCAATACTCGAGCTCCTATCGAGAATTACTCGAACCCTTCTCGATTAGTGCTCGAACCAGTAAATCAGTAATGCTCGTGGGGGAGTTTGAGCATTTTTGGATGGGAACTCAAGCACCATTCGAGGGTTGGATTTTTAAATTCTAAAAAGGTTAAAAGTCTTTAATGAAATCTAAAAAGAGTTAAGACGCACTAAAACAAAAGAGCTACATTGAAAGCCATAATGCAAGGCGAAAGACGCATTTCAAAAGAGATTTTTAACCTTTTTTAAAAAAATTTAGAAATTTAACCTTCGAGTAGTGCTTGAGCTCCTCTCAAGAAGTACTCGAACACCTCTCGAGCACTACTTGATAGGGTTCGAGTATTACTCAAGGGGTGTTCAAGCACTTCTCGAGGAGAGCTTGAGCATTACTCGAGGGTTAAAATTGTAAAAATTTAAAAATAAAGTTAAAAATCTTTAATAGAAACAAAAATGGGTTAGTTTTCCAAATTTTTCTAGTTTTAGACAACAAAGCCAGTAAATCCATAACCAATCCAATAAGATTTAAAATATCAGCCTTGAGGATATTATCGAGACTTCAAAATAAAAAAATATCGATATTGTCCACTGTCCACAAAAATAATAGATATTGGCTTCAAAACACATAATTTTTTAATGAAACTTCAGAATATGTTAAATCAATCATCAATGCATGATTTAAAATATAAGGGCCCGTTTGGAAACCTGGATTTCATGGGGTAGATTTGGATTTAGAATCCTCAAATCCAAATCCTCATGTTTGGATTCAATTTAAGGAATGAATTTGGATTTGGCCTAAAGCCATGGTGGATTTTTGAGGCCCAAATCCATGGATTTCAAATACTTTCTCAAATTAGGTATTTGAAATCTCACCACCCCTCCCCCCCCCCCACACACACACACACACACACACACACACACTCTCTCTCTCTCTCTCTCTCTCTCTCTCTCTCTCTCATCATCTTCGGCCACCATCGCTGGCAACCACCGCCGGAAACTTTCCGACAACCACCTCTGGCCAACTTTTTGGCTACCCTTTCGGCAAATTTTTTGACTACCACCATCGGCCAACTTTTCCAGCGACCCCTTCAGCCAACTTTTTTGGTGACCCTGTCGGCTAATTTTCTAGCGACCCTTTGGCTAATTTTTCCAGCGACCCTCTAGCCAACTTTTCCGGTGACCTCATTCGGCCAAATTTTCCGACGACCCCTTTAGCCAACTTTTTCGATGACTCCTCTGGCCAATATATATGAAAATTAAAAATTCTTAAATTGAAATCATCATATTTCATTTTTTTTTTATCCAAACAATAGGATTTGAAATCTAAAGATTTAAAATACATGAATTTGAAATCCAAATCCAAATCCAAATCCCCAATTTAAATGGGCCTTAAGTGTCATAAATTGGGTCTATACGACAAATATATGATATGCATGAGATATTATAAAAACATAGCTATTATAAAAACCAGTAAACTATATAAATACAAGTATTATTAGTTTAAATTATAAACCATTTTTATATACTTTTTTTTAATTATTATTAGAATGTTATCCCTATTAAGTTATAATGTAATTGCAATATTTTACTAATAAAAAAATCTTGAAAAAACTAGTAAATTTAGAACCAAAATTTCTAGAGCAAATTATAATTTAGTACCTCAACTTTACATGTTGTTTTAACTTAGTACCCTAACTTTGAAAACTTGTAAAAAAGTACTTCAACTTTCATTTTGTGTCAAAATAGTACCTCCGTTAGTTTTTTTGTCAAATAAACCGTTATTTGCTGACATGGCAGGAGTATTTTCGTCTTTTTTCTAAAATTTAAAAAATAATAATTTTTTTTGAATAAAAAAATTTCTTAAAATTTCATAAAATAAAAAAAATCCTTTCCCTCTTCCCCAGCCATGCCCACGCAGAACCACCCCCTGCCCACCCAGCCCTTCGTCTTCCTTCTTCTCCTTCTCCCCCACCNTTAATTTTTAAAAGTTTTAATTTTTTTATTCAAAAGTTTTTTAAAAAATTATTATTTTTTAAATTTAGGGAAAAAGACAAAAATACCCCTGTCACGTCAGCAGATAACTGTTTATTTGACAGAAAAATTAATTGAGGTACTATTTTGACACAAAATGAAAGTTGAGATACTTTTTTGTAAATTCTCAAAGTTGAGGTATTAAGTTAAAACAACATGTAAAATTGAGATACTAAATTGTAATTTGCTCAAATTTTTAATATTATTTTAAACCCAAAATTGGTGGTAAAAGTTTGAGCCCAAACCCACTAATTAAAAACCTATTATAAGCCCAACACTCATTAATCAATCAGATAGATTATAAGCCCAACACTCATTAATCAATGTGATGGCCCAAACCTAACATCTTTACAAAGCTTGAGCACAGACCAACGTGCAATAGAGAGAAATGTTACAGAGAGAGTGCGAGACAGAGAGTGACACAGAGAGAGCAGCGATAGAGAGAGAGAGGGAGTGAGACAGAGAGAGTGAAACAGAGAGAGCGAGACAGAGACATAGAAAGAGGAGACTCACCTTCACAAAGCTCACAGCTACTGATTGAAGGTTCTGCTCAAAGTTTGGGTGCCACAACTCTCAAAAATTGGTGCAACACAAAAATCACAGAGCAAGAAAAGCCTATGCGCAGAGTGGAAGAAGAAGGAATAGAGCAGATGGAAAGAGAAGCAGAAGAAGAAGATGAGATAGTTTGCTTAGACGCATCTTTCTTCATCAATGACGAGTAAGATATGCTCTATTCAATTTGTGTCTCTTCTCTTTTGCTGTTAATTCTTTATTTTATTTTTCCCGTTTGATGGCAAAGTAATAATGTCTATGTTAATTCACAATGACGCAGTTACCGGTTGACCACTTTCACCTTTGGGTCTCAAGTTATTGAGCTCCTTTGCCTCCAATCTGCTTCTAGTAAGTTTCATGTTTAGAAAATTTTCTATTTTAACTAAAATGTTGAATTCACATAAACTCGTTTGGTCTAAAATGTTGATTCTCTCTCTCTCTCTCTCTCTCTCTCTCTCTCTCTCTCTCTCCCTAGTGTTTCAATTCAAATCTTATATTTCCCTTTAAATTGGGGCTGAGTGACTCAACAATTTCATAACTATTATACATTTGCAGCATATTAGACTATTATTTTTTTTGAACGAATGCAGCATATTTAAATTCAAAGTGAAATTTTGGCATATTGCAGCCTAACTTAAAATCATGGGCTTCTGAAATATAAGCACCTAAATTGTTTGTGTTTAATTCGGGTTGAAAAAAAAAAAAAAGAAACTGGGACAGTTCAGAAAATAATATCTTTTTTTTTTTTTTTTTTTGAGAAGAAAGAAACTTTATTAAAAAGAGCTCACAACTGTACAACCAATGGACAAGGAGTCCATTGACTTAGGTACAACACAAAATAAAAAAAAGCTCTCGCACCACACCCTTGACTAAACAAATCAAATCCGAAAATAATATCTGAACACAATGATAGTTATAAACTTATAATATTAACAAGTCGTGTAGTTAGTTTACTATCATTTTTCCCCATCGTAATTCGTACAAATGAATACCTCAAATGAAACTTAAATTTTTATTTTTATGAATCTTTCCCTTTGGATTATCAACAACTTGAAAGAGTGTGAGTCTCATCTAAATGAAGCTATTACCTTAAACTTTGTTTACCACTCAATGGCGTCCGTTTTAGTAATCAACAATCCTAGCATAATGATCGACCAGCAAAGGGATCAACAATCAAATCTCGATTTTCTATGTGAAAAGAGAATTTATGTCGTATGAAGATGGATTTTGGTACTAATAGACAATAAAAGTTTGAACATGTTTTCTGTTTCTTCTGACAGAAAATTTTGAATGCTTTATTCACCATGAAATATGAACCATAGTAGACAAAAATATTGATGTGGAATCACCAGATATAACATCTTAGTACAGCTATTGGCTGATGTTACTACTCATTTGGGTGCATAAGCATTTTCCGATGCCATTTATGACTTCCTTTGGATCACTGAAGACAGGACAATTGAAGAGTAGTAGATCTTGTTGACAGCTTAGTACATTATAGTATAAAATTTTAAGGTGTTTTATTTCTGAGTTTTCTGAAAATTTGAAGTGGAAATTTGAAAAATCCTGCATTCATATGTTCAATGTTCTGCGGTACATTATGCATGCTTTAAATATGATACGCTAATGTGTAAAATGCAACATATCTTACAAAGATTGTCTTTCCCATATGTTATCCTTAAAATAATATGGGTATGATATAAAATTGCAATCTACTTTTTATAGCCTTTGGTTATTTATTCGTCTTCACTTAGGTTGTAGCTCTAACTATTCTTCAAACAGCTGATTTTGATTTGACGGGACAATTGGTGTGGCCTGGGGCAATGTTGTTGAATGAGTACCTTTCAAAGAATGCAGAGCTTCTTCAAGGATGCACTGCTATTGAATTAGGCTCTGGGGTCGGTAAGTACTTGTCTAAGGATTGCCTTTTTCTTTTTCTTTTTTTCTCTATAAGGATTATTGCACTCCAACATTAAAAGTGCATAAGATGATTAAGAATTCAGTATTCAAAAAGAAAACTATATAGCTCTGATTATGTATAGCAAATTTGGAAAATAGGAGGAGAAAAAAAGCACCTCGTCCTTTAGGGTGTTGGAGGAAGGTTCATACATGGAATGCATGTGCACAAATTTGGTTTTGGTTTTTTGAATTTACTTTGTTTATGAATGAAATAGAGGATGCTTCTTGCATGTGAGAGACCTATTATTGAAGTAGCTTCATCTGGATTTGTAATTGTATTAAACAATCGCTGAAGTAATGGAATCAGGACTGGGATTTTTAGCATTTTAATTATAGGATGAAGTTTGTACAATTGCAATGGTGCTGGTTTTCCGGTTGAGAGAGGTGCTTGGGGGGTACAATTTCATTAGCACAGGGTGCTTTTATGAAGGGCAGGCAGATCTTGGACAGTGATTTGGTGGCCAATGAAGTGGTGAAGGAGATTTAGCAGAAGAAGAAATAAGGGATGGCCTTTAAAATTGACTTTGAGAAAGCTTATGATCATGTGGAATAGAGCTTATGATCATGTGGAATAGAACTTTCTAGACTATGTGATGGGAAAGAATGAGGGTTTGGTAATAAATAGTCAAAAAATTCTATCTTGTATAAAATGTGTTTGAGAGGTCCCATTACTTCATCAAAAGAACATTATGTAGAGGAATAGTTTTGATTGTGGGTTCCACCTTTTAAATAATACATATGATCAAGTGTTTAAACCTTGGTGGTTTGAAATTCTTTTTAGAGGGAGCCATCACTACATCCAACTGCAGTTTTCTGGTACAAGTTTTTATTTTTATTTTTTTAGTTATATATGTATTTATGTATTATATCTATTATATAATGTGATGTCAAACTTGGTTCTGTAACTTGATATTTCTGATTTACAGGAATTACTGGAATACTTTGCAGCAGATTTTGCAGTGAAGTTGTATTAACTGACCATAATGAGGAAGTGCTCAAGGCAAGGTCCTGATAATAAAATATAATGCTAGAAATTTGATAGGTCTTCACTAGTCTTTTTGTATTTTGACTATTTTATGTTATCGGTCTCAGATCCTGAAGAAAAATATAGAGCTGCATGCCTCTTCTGAGAATCCTAAATGCTGTGCTGGTGAGGGAAAAAAAACTTAAAACACATGATGTGTAATGAACTTGGTTGAGAATTTTTTTTGATTATGTATATGCAGGATTAGTAGCTGAGAAACTAGAATGGGGAAATTCTGAGCAGATCTGCCACATTTTACAAAAGCATTCAAGAGGATTTGATTTGATTCTTGGAGCTGACATATATATCCAAATTTGTTATTTTTTCCTTTATCATAGTTAAGAAACATGACTATATTAATTACTAATAAAGGTAAGAAAACACCTTCATTAACTTTAAATCTATTTAGATTGAGACCTTTGCATTAATCAGTCCTTCTCTAGAGAGGATGTCCATATTTTTCAAAATTTGCGGATGCCGACATGGGGTAGACAATGTGTCGACATGAAATTCCAAAACTTGCTGCAGCATATCAGAACTTGCTGCAGCACATCATCTGTGTCGACACACTGTCTATCCCATGTCTGCACTGTGTCAGCATCCGCAAATTTTAAAAAACGCAGACATCCTCTCTGGAGAAAAATTCTTGCATTAGTATTACTGGTTCTTTTAGTTTATGTATCTTTTATTTGTTTTGGTTGTTTCTGGTACTTGGTTGCTGATTTTGGGTATTGCATTCCATGTTTCTGTAGTTTCACCATACCAATGACATGATAAAAGACCAAAACTGATACATTTAATATCATGTGTGGGCTGTATCATTTGTGTTTACCTTATAATGGATTGTGCTTTTGTTATCTGTTAAGAGTTCAAACATTGATCGATGTGAAGTTGAGGTACTGCATTCACATTACAGAATCTCTACTTTTCACCTAGGTAGTTTGCTAAATGTTTCAATTTGGCCCTTGTGTTTCTAACTTTTTTTTGGGATTGACCTTACATTTCTTTGTTGAAAAATGTTAACTCTGTAGTTTGAATGTGTGAATCTGAACCCTCCATACATGTCCATTAAAGATGGTTGGCAGAGAGCATGTTGCATGCTAGGTACAGGACTGAAGGCCAAGAATGAGATCTTGCAAAATGATATCATTTTTGTAAAATAAAGGACCTCCATTCATGTCCCACCTCTCTCTCTCTCTCTCTCTCTTATCCAAAATCTTGTTCTGGATCTTATTCTATCTAGTCAGTTTTTCTCTCTAAAGTTCACCAATCTCTCCATCTGCCTACTCCACCTCTACTCCTTCACATGTGTCCTTGCCTCCAAAACCCAAGCCATATTCACCATAGACAACACCTTAACTGATGGAAACGACTTCAGTACCTCAATTTCCGCTCCCACTTTCAATCTCAGTGACATTGCCTCATCGATGGCTACGACAACGCAAATGACCTTTGTGATGATGCTTTCAAACAATGTCATCAATAAGGCCATTTGAATTCCTGAAAAACATATGGATGGGTGATTAATGCCCGGAAAATAAGTGAAAGAGAGTAACCCCAGTTGATGTACTACTTATCTCTGAATATGCAGCTACCAGCTCCATATGTCTGAAACTTGTAAAAATTGTAATTCAAAATCTTAATTCTTTCTTCCAAAAGATATTTATGTTCATAACACATAAGTTTCCTTCTATTGATGTGATCTTCTTTTTTGTGTCTCTAATATTTTGCTCATTGAGATGTTTAAGATTTGCAACTTTGGCATTAAGAGCAGAAGTCCAAAATTGAATTCTCTAGCCTACTCTACATTTTCACCTTTGATAGTCTTCTTCGTTCAGTGAAACTACAATAAAATAAGTAGAGAAGGGGTTGATGATTGCTAGGTGGATATGGATGGATTGACGGAGGGAGATGACATTGTTTTCGTAAGAAATGAGAGCATGTGAACTGCTTTCCATTAACTATCTTTAATGGACATGGATCGAAGGTTTGGATTTGGACAAATCCAAAACTACTGGGTTAACATTGTTCAAATTAGAAATGCATGGACATAATTGAAACGTTTAACCAGCCACATGGGTGAAAACATTGCACTTTACCTTATAATCTTTCTTTTAAAGGAAATAAGAAGAAATACATTTCATCCTGCCATTAAATTCCTCTTCCAACATATATAGAGAAAAGAAAAAATCCCTTGACATTGCATACGCTTTCAACAGTCAAGCATTCCTTTGCTTTTTGACACCGTGGAAAATCTTCTTCAAGTTGGAAGGGAAGGGCAGTGCAAATTCATACTGGCCTACGTGTCCCGTGCTAAGACGTAAGAAGCAACTTTTGATTACTTTGTTACTTTCTTCACAATTTCTAGCAAGGTCTGAATTGCTTCATTTAATGTAATTCCAGAGTTATGACTGTTGGCCAGTGTAGTTCCATTGATCAATTTTTATTTAAAATCCCCTTGCACAGTGTAGATGCCATTTCATGCATTCATAACTATTGATTCCAAAATATTTTATTGCTGAAAAATTCTTGCTTAATTTATTACAGAAAGTAAGTCAAACCTGATGACCAAAAAATAAAATTGTCAAACCTTCTCACTGATACTCTTAACACTTGATAATTTCCTAAGAGGAATATCATTATTTAGGTTAGTGTTGCATGTATAGAGGAAGTGGTGAGGCTGTGGATTATGTATTACTATGCTGTCCTGTTGTCCTGATACTATGTGGCTCTTCTTGATTGTTTGCATGGCGTTTTTAGTAAACATCCTAATAGTGCTCTTTGGAAGGCTTTTCCTCATTATATTATGTGGTTTTGTAGGAGGGTGCGAAATTGTATGACCTTTAAGGATCATGAGAACATGAGAATACTATGTAGCAGAGACTTTATATCCCCCCAGCCCCCTCTGTATACAGGCCTCACTTCTTTTTTGTCTCTCTTAAATTTATTTGCTTATCATACAAAGTCAAACCTTATGCCAATTTCAGATTACTGCTGGACAGTCCAAATGGAAATTAGCTAGTTCTTCTTCTATTTGGCCAAAGGCCTTTAGGAAAAATATAGCAGAAGTCTTGAGGATTTTGCCCATTTGATATCTTATTGGCCAAAGAAAAAAGATATCTTTCTAAGAATTTTGTAAACCATGATTTAGTTGTAATTCAAATTGGGAAGAATGGCATAAAAATCTCTTTATCAGGTCACTTTTTAGTCATACCACTTTACCAAGCGACCAAACCCAAACTTACTCATAATTGGGTAAATACCTTTCTGGAGGAAGCTACGTACCTCTTTCTTGCATTTTGCAAATATATCTTATAATTTTGCTTTTGGTGCTTATGTACTTATTCAATACCAGTTAGAGTGAGAAAATGTCACAAATGTTTAGCATTTCATCATTGTTTTCTATCTTCCACTAGTTTGTTTCTCCTCTTAAAATATTCACCAGGAATTCAAGCTTTTTTGTGCTTTCATGTGAAAAGGTTTCATTATTACTTTGATATTGTGACTGCATTTTTCAATATGCTAAGATTTTTCTTTTTCCAATTTTAAGTTTTCCTTTTTTTTTTTAATTATGATTTTCTTCCCTTTCTTACGTAATTTTTTTTTTTTTTGTTTTTTTTCAATGTAGGATGGATTCATTGGTCTTCAGTGAAGCTGTGCGGCACAAGATGCAGATAAAGGAATTAGTTGGGACTCGATCTGTCATTGGAAATCACGAAGGAGTCATCTTTGAGGTGACCCTTTAAAAGAAGCATGAGCAACTACTACATACATTCACATTTTATCGTTGATGCAAATTGGAAGAGAGCATAGGGTGGTGTTTTTTGTTGAATCAGAAATGGATGATTTTCATTCTGTATTTCCCTTTTAAGCTAGAGCCAGTATGCATTTTTGAGACAGGTCTACAGTTTGTTTTTCAATTTCCTTATAGTATAAATTTCTTTCAAATTTTTACAGGATTGGTTTTCTTGTTCAATGTTCTCTACCATGATTTCCCAACTTTGGATGTACCAAAATCATATGAAAATAGAATTTCAAGTAGGGTGAATTGTATGATTTGTTTAGTCAACTTGAACAAAGATTCAATAGAGGGAAGTAACTGCAGTAGTAAACTCAGTTCGATGAATATGCAAACGTCCTAAACTTTACTCTTTTTTTTTTTTTTTTTTTTTTTTTTTTTTTTTTTTTTCAGTGCTACAAATGTCTTTGATATATTTTATATCTTTGGGTTTTTGTTCGGTAAATTAGTTGCCAAGGTCGCTCTGCATGGATTCAAAGTTTCAGCATGGGTAGTGTTGACTCCATGCAGTTGACTCTCTCCTTGGATGATGTTTTGAAATGTAATAGAATAGGTGAGCTTTTTTTCTTTCAACTTTCTTGAAACCAAAATATAAGAAGTCCAAACAGCTGTCCTCTCTCTTCGTTGATTCTAGCCTCAAGGCTTCAAGTGGCAAGTGGCAAGGACATTGGCTGTGAGCTTTGTTGTTTATAGCAAGTGATGCTTGACAAACTGACCAAGAAAATCCAATGTTCTGGGATCTTAAGCCATCTTCATTCTAGGAAAATGACTAGAACACGTTTAGAATTTTGGGTGCTTTAAGTAGAAGTCTAAAATGAGAAAGAAAGATAAGTCCAAGTCCATCCGGTCCAAAACTTAAGTTGCAGGACAAAAATCCTACCAAGTGCTCGGCAGTTCTTATAGAGTGCTCAGGGGTTATTATCGAGCGTTCGGCGGTTCAGATTATAGATGCATGTCAGCATGTGCATTTGTGACCTCAATCCTGCATTCGAAACCTAAAACATGCATCTACAATTTAAAATATGTCATCTGCAACTTAAAAAGATGTATATACAACCTAAACCTTAAACTTGCATCCGCGACCTCAACCCTGCATCTGAAACCTAAAATATGCATGCACAACCTAAAATCTGTCATCTGCAACCTAAAAAGCTGCATCTGCAATCTAAAAAGATGCATCTGCAACCTAAAAGGGTGCAAAATCTGCAGTTGTAGTCTGTACCCATAATAGGTACGAGAGCAACCAACCTTTTTGGCCTGTTATTAATAATGTAAAAAAGCATTCTCTCTTGAAGGGAAGGCTTTAGACATTGGTATGCGGGTTCATATGCAGCCTAAAATCTACAGATAAAGGATGTGCCGAGCTTTCGGCAAGAGTATCGAGTGCTCGGTGTGCTGAGTCCTCGGCATCATGTTGAGCACTTGGTAGCCTGTTTCTGGCCTTCTGACGCGCGCACGCGAATAGATTGGACTTCAGCTTAATTTTTTATTTAGGTGGATTTGTAGTCATGAATCTTGAATTTTTTGTCATTGGGAGTAATTTATTATAGAAATTTTACAGTTTGGCAATGTCATAGAAAATTTCTGATAAATTTTCAAGCCACTAAAGGTACTAGTTTAGAAAAATTGCAGGGAATGACATTTTTATGGATGGTTTTAGTGCTTGGGCACATACAATTCTTATTGTGTATGTCTTCCTTTCTCACGCTATTTTGCCATTTACTTATTCTGTTTTAGTGCTTTAAATTCTTATTGTGTATGTCTTCCTTTCTCATGCTGTTTTGCCATTTACTTTTTTCATTTTAGTGCTTTAAATAAGCTGGTCAAGTAATGGCCAAAAGTAAAAAAAGCAGGCCTGCCAAGTATGGTGCAGACCTAGTTGGGCAGAATATGACACTTCCTCGCCATATAACTCTAAATAAACAACAAGGGGAAATCCCTCGATCATATATGACAATTTTGACACGAAGTTAGTGGGTTTGGGTTAACCATTTTTGACCACGTATGACACAATGTGCTAAACACGAATGATAAATGGGTCGGGTTAGTGTTAGACATGCATGCATAATACGATAAACATGTTTAACTAGTATTATATGAAAAAGAGTAAATTTTCTCATTTTTTTACTATGTATTGTATGAGTCATTATATAATCATAGAGATATTATTTATGATTTTCTTAATTTAGTGTTGCTTGGGCCTAAAATAACAATAGACCAATTGCTAAAATGTAGACTTATATCTATGAAAAGACATGAGTAGGAAGCAGCCTAAAAGGCCAATGTTATATTGCCTTAAAGTCCAAATGCGAGGAGTCCAGCCGACAACCATTTTCTAGTGGCTACTTTGTCGGCCAAACGGCCAAGCGACGATGTCAAATCTCCAAGAGGCCTAGTTAGCGGCCTATTCCTCAAAAGATATTGCGGCCATATAATATGTCATAGATGGAGTTAAAGACTTGGAATATAATAAAGTCTTATTTATAGAAGTTCTAGTACGTCATCCTAGTATAATTGGCCAAGTGCTATACGGCCGCTATATGCTAGTTGGCCAAGTGTTAAGCAGTCATGCAAGTCGGCCTCTTTTTGTTTGACCTATTTCTTAATCAACAAGGAGTCTATATGTCCTAGTAAAGATGCTAGTAATGTCTATCCAGCCTAGTGGAGGGCGGGTGAAGAGGAAAATGACTTCAAGAGTCTATTCGGCCTAATATAGGCCGGGTAGGGAGGAGAGGTCTCAAAAACCTGTTTTGTAGAAGTCCTAAGCTTTGAGTTCAAAGCCAAAAAGTTCTATTTGAACTTTTAATCATTCATGAACTTCAAATTGCAAAGAGGAGCATAACAAGGAGAGTCTTGGACGTCCAAATGCCCAAAGTCTCGCCTCTCAAAGTCCTAACGATAAAAGTCCTAGTTCCTAGAAGTCCTGACATTTGGGGTTCAGAAGCTAGAAAGTCCTTGTAGGAAATTTGTGCCCTAAAGCCTATAGTAAATGAACTTGAGGATAACATTTCGGCCAGTCGTTTGTGAACTAGACCCATAAAAGGATGAATGATACCTTAAACCTATTTAAGAGGAGTATAAATGGATAAAGGTTGCTATCCACGAGGCCTATACATCTCTGTTGATAGTTCTTAAACTGCTTATAGTCGGAGGGATCACTGTTTGGGTAATACTGATTCTAAGATAGATCAGCATAGCTCTTAAGACTGTTCAATTGGGAAGACAATCAGTCTTGGACCATGCGTGTGAGGGACACTAAGGCAAGAGCATAGGTGCCTATCGTAATATAGTTCCACTAAACTGATCTAACTAAAATAGATTCTTGTATGGGGTGAAACAGTTGTCAATCAAGATCTCATAAGGTTGTAGCAAATTCGAACTATTCCTTTGACCTGAGACACCAGGACTGTCTTGTATTTATGCTCATTATACTTTAGTGATACTCGCATGTGTGCCGAGGTACAATGTGTGTACCACTAAATATAGTGAAAAGGAACACGAAGACATATGAGTGCTGAATAAGGGATCTATAGCCTTATCCTAAAAAGGAAGAAAAAGTTTTTCCTATGCAATTGATCTAATATAAGTCTAAAACTTCAGTCAAAGCACATGGTGAGATGATACTTAGAATGTGGGTTTCTAATTATATCTCGACAAGCTCATAGTTAGAAAGATATATGTTATAGCATCATAATTAGAGGTTTTAACAAATACTCCATACCTCATATTTGTGATCGGGAAATTGAATGAATAAAGGATAGAGGGACCAAATCAAATTGCAACTATAACTGAATAGGTTATAGAAATCTAACTCGACGTTAGGTGTTAATGTGCGAACATTTGCACCTAATAGGCCTATATATTCATATATAATATATATGCAATTATTTTCGTGGGAAAATCAAATAGGCATTTAATTATAACATTTTATTATTACACTGCCAAGTTGAAACAAAACCTAAGGATCACACACTTATAGATTAATGTATGGGATACATTGAATGAGATGGATAACTATATGGATGTTACTTTGGGTCAAAGGCATTTCCAAAGTTATTAGCAAATAACGATTAATTATTGTGATAATTAATTATGGTTAATTATAGAGAGAACTAACCACAACTGACCCCAGGTGCCTAATGAATGAGGGCAATTAATTAATCACTTGATTAATGTAAGTAAGATTTAATGCATGTTAGGCTAAGTAAACATTGTTAGAAAAATCTTTGACTAGGTAAAAGAGATAGGGTCACATATGTAAATATGTGAAAGTAAGGGATAGAGGTGGAAAATGTGAAAACATGAAAGATGCTTTCACATATGACACATGAAAATGGAGGGAATTGGATGATGGGTTATTGAATATATTAAATGAAGTGGAAATTGCACCATTGGTCCATTTATTTTTCACTTAGTTCCTTATTGGTCCACATTCTTTTTTTGTTTCATATTTGTGCACTAACTTTGTGACATGTTCCATTGTGGTCCAAACTATCAAATTAGCATAAACAGCTGTCTATTTTAATCATGTACCACGCACGTGGGGGCGCTGTTGTGGACTAATATAGAACTAAATGAATAATTAGTGGACCAAAATGAAACTAAGTGAAGAATTATTTGACAACAACAGTGCCTCATGTGCGCAACACATTACTATAATATACGGCCATTTGTGCTAATTTGACAGTTTGGATCACAATGAAAAACATCATAAAGTTAGTGGACCAATATGGAACAAAAAAAAAATCTTAGATCAATATGAAACTTTCTAAATAAAAAGTGGACCAATGGGTCATCATCTAAATATTCAAAGTTTAAATAGATGGATGAGATTGATTTAGATTATTGGTCATCATTTAAATCCAAGTGAAGAAGAATAAAGATAAGGTGATGTCATAAAGATGACATCACACTCCATTACCCAACACAGTGGGTGCAGCAACATAGGGGTCAAGGACTCCTTTGTGGATGTCATCTGATCAATTCACTGTCATCACTCTCACTCTCTCTCACTCTCACACTCTCTCAAGTGCTCTCTATTCTCTCCAAGCCCCCAAAAACTCAAAGTTTCATCATTTTCTCTTAGCTTTTATTTTCTTACAATCTATACTAGCTTCCGCTGAAAATGCAAACTTTGTTTTGTTAATCCATGAGATTCCATTCTTTTCAAGTGGTATCATAGCCACTAGTTGTTAAACCAAAAAGTTGATGCACATTCCCAATTTTGAACTGTTTATTAAACCAAAAAGTTTTTGGTATTGACAAATAAACTAGTGGGAGTATAGTTGACTATTTAAAACCATAATTGACTAGAAAGTTGCAAGTGATCAAAATGCATGTATGTATGGTTTATATATAATGCATTTGAATGTATGCTCATGAATGTAGCAAAGGAAATGAAACTTGAGACCTTAGGTTTTCCTAGAAAGATTATCCCTCACTTCAAATAATAAAACCTAAACGTAAAGGGAAATTAACCCCCTTTCTGTGGCCTTCCACCATTATTAGAAAACCTTCTCATGATATGATGATTTAATTAACCCAAATATGGGGAATGGCCTGACTTTCCACTATGCTTGGAATTCTAATTACATTTGTGAGAGTGGGTTAGGGAACCGCACGTGGTCAAGATCTGTTAGGTGAGATCAAGTGTGTTAGCATGCTTATACTTGCTTAAAATGGTGGATTCGGTTTAACTAAAAGTTAATATCAAGATCTGTTGGGTGAGATGATTGTTTATAGAGGCTTAAACCAAATTGGAGTCTCACATTGTGATGCGAATGTATGTGGCATATTCTCCTAAATGTTGAAATTGACCAAAATCAATTAGGTGCAGTCAACTAAATAATTAGGATCTTCCAATTTCCTCTAGAAATTTGTGGGATGTTTCCTGATTTTCCCTTGAGGGATGTGGTTATCGATAAATTAGATGAAGACTTTAGATTAAAGTCTCAATCTATTTATATGAATTTATTCACGACAATCACTTATTGTTTGCCATTGTATATATGTATGTAGATTGCATCATGTCGCTAGAAGTTGCATTAACTGAATTATACCAAGATCCATTCTATGGAACAAACTTTGATGATTGGTTCCAAAGATTAAGGATTTTCTATCCTTGATGGTATGATTGAGTACTATATTCTAGTCTATTTTGGTATGGTTTCCTTTTCCCATTGAGTAAGGAGGATGAGACTTTGTATCACCGCACATCGATGATGAAATAAAGGGAAGGCAATTCTTCCTAGGCTCTATAGTTGAACCCATCCTAGCAAGCTTGAATGTGAATGAATATTGTAGGACTATGATCCTAAGGTTGCATAAGTTTTGTACTTCACATGATCTTTATAGACATGTAGAGCTTTACAACCTACTCTTTTATAGGCAAATGGATGAAGCTTCAAGTGTGTACAACCATGGGGTATACTTTAGGGATACTATCTTGTGCTTATCTGTTGAGTGTCCTTGCTTAGTCTTGGGGAGTTTTAATGCACTCTTTAATGAGAGATTCCTCCATTCTCAACCCATTTCATTCAATTTGCCCCATTTGTGAGGGAACACCTTTTGACATTAGGAGAGGTCTCCCTTGATAGGTTGATCCTCTTGGCCATGAGCTTTGAGAGAAATGTCTTGGGGAATGAGAATGCATGCATGCTTGAGGGAACACTAAAAGTGGAGATTAGGACTGAGAGTTTAGGAACCAAGAAGAAGAGAAGATGGCTTTGTGGCAAATGTGAGAGGAATAGGGTTGGGAGACATCTCCACAAGGGCTGTAGAGACATTTAGGTACCCTCACCATCTCGTTTGTTTAATTTTTTAGAATTTGAGTTATTTGAATATTGTTTCTAATAGACATTAATCTCTACACTGTAAATTGTTATAGGTGTCGAGAGACATTGGTGGCGGTGAAGAAAGATGAGGACGTGAAGACTTACTGTTGAAATATACTCTCATGCAATTAGTTCCTTACCATAGATGGATTCCCTTAGTTTGTGGGTTTCCTAATAGTTAACTTACCTATTTTGTAATTATTGTATTATGGTTAACTAAATATATATACCTCATAGTGAGAAGAATACAATTGATTAATTCCAAAACAAATTTCAAGTTGGTATCAAAGCCGACACTTAGAAACAAAAGCCGCACCCTCGAATCGGTGTCGCATCACCAAGAACGAATTTCCTCTTTATGCCTACTCTCGAATCAGTGTCGCACACCACCATCATCTGTTATCATCTTTGAGTCATACCCATCCATCCGAATATGGGCAACAATGATACTGAGGCAAGTGCCTTAGCCGCCACTCCACCAATCATCCTCACTTAATCAAACTATGATGTGTGGTCTCAAATCATAGAGATGCACATCGCTGGTCATGAGAAAATCGAGTACGTAATTGGTACATCTACTCTACCAACATACATTGATCCCACTTATACAAAGTGGTATGCCAAAAATCAAAAAGTTAAAGGATGGTTATTGATGTCTATGACACTCGAGATTATGAAGCGATATATTCGCCTTCGCACTGCCAGTGAGATTTGGGGATCCCTTGCTAAGGCGTTCTATGATGGAACCGATGAAACACAAATTTTTGCATTGAATCAGAAGGCCTGGTCTGCCAACCAAAATGGTAGACCGATTGCTACCTATTATGGTGACTTGACTGCAATTTTCCAGGAGCTAGACCACCGTGATCAGATATCCATGAATCATGAAGATGATGTTAAGGCATACAGAAAGGCGATAGATCACCAGCGAGTACATATTTTTGTTGCAGGATTGGATACAGACTTTGAACAAGTCTGTGGCGAGATTTTGTGCAAAGATCCTGTGTACGATCTAGAGGAAGCATATGTGATGTAGAACAAATGGCAGAACGGTTCATGCAACAACTCGACTGCCAGAAGCCCAAGAAAAGAAACAAGCTTCAGCCCGGCCCAGTGTCAGAAATGGGCCCATGATATACCGATTCGAAGGGAACGACGAGACAAATTCACATCATCGCCACAGGTGATGATTGAGGGCCTATTTTGGCCAAATTCTTTCGTTTAGGGCTTCAAATAAGCAATTTAGTGTTTTTGAATAAATTTCCTAAATTGCACTTTATTTCCATTTTTATTTCCGTTTTGAATTTCAAACGTTTAGGGTTCTGAACGTATTTAAACAACCTTTTGGCTGTTTGTAAGTTTCAGTTTTATTATTTTTCAATTAGAAAAACCTTGAGATTTCTCTCATTTCTCTGGTGGATTCCAGATTCTTTCTTAGGGATTAACGCTGGTTTTCCCTAATATATCTTAATTGCGTGTTACGCTGCGTCAAATGGTATCAGAGCAAGGAGTTACCTGGCTCGATGGGTGATCATCCTAAAGAAGGAGATCGCGGACTTGATGCCCTATGGGAGGCTGTGAACAAACAAACCACGGAGACTACTCAGCTATCGACTCAACTGGAACAGATTCGACAGTTGTTAGTGGGTTTGAATCTTCAGGGTAATCCTAACCCTAACCCTAACCCTAACCCTAACGGACAGGGTAATCTCAGATAACAACCAGTTGACGGAAGACTAGCCATGGGATTTGCCCGTGGTAACAACCGGCGACAACAACCTGAGAGTGATGATGAATCCGATGAGGAAGAAGAAGTCCCAAATATTCGCAATCACGAACGGCTGCAATACAACCACAACCAGAACTTTGATGACTACAGGTTAAAAGCTGATATTCCCTATTTCAATGGACATATGCAGGTCGAGGATTTCCTTGATTGACTTACAGAAGTGGAAAGGTTCTTTGATATCATGGAGGTTCCCGAGGGAAAGATGGTGAGGATGGCTGCTTTTCGTCTGAAAGCCAGCGCGGCTGTTTGGTGGGATCAGTTACAGAAAAGTCGAAACAGACAAGGGAAAAATCCTGTCAGAACTTGGCGGAGATGAAACAATTGATGATGGATAGATTCCTACCCCAGGACTATGAGCAATATCTTTACCGCCTCCATCTGAACTGTACCCAAGGTGTGAGATCTGTTGCGGATTATACGGATGAGTTTTTGCGACTAGCAGAACGCAACAATCTGGCGGAGTCGGAACATCAAACTGTGGCAAGATATATGAGTGGTCTGAAGCCATCGATCCAAGAAAAAATTGGATTGCAAACTCTTTGGAGCGTTCACGAGGCTCACAATATGGCCTTGAAAGCCGAACTCATGGAAAGGGAGAGACGACCTGGATTTGGGAATAACACTTATCGAAGGAACATACCAGAGGTGTCAACCTCTAGTACTACTGATAAAGGAAAGGGGATTCTACCTAGCCCTGCGATCCCTCCAAAGGTTCAGGGCCAACCTTTCAAACCCACTGAGAGCGGTGGCAGATTCCCAGATAGAAACCAGACTCGGGCTCAGAACCAAAGGTCAAATCCGTATGCCAAACCAAAAATGGACATCTGTTATAAATGCAATAAACCAGGTCATCGATCAAATGTGTGTCCAGAAAGACGAACTGCAAACCTTGCGGAAGCTGAGGGGTTTGAGGATGACACTGAAGAAACCCAACTTGAAGATGAATATGAAGGGGTTGATTTTCCTCAAGAGGAAGGCGGAGAACATGTTAATTTTGTCTTGCAGCGAATTCTCTTTTCACCCAAGCAGGAGGGGCAACGTCATAACATATTCCGCTCACTTTGTTCCATTAGAAACAAAGTTTGCAACCTGATTGTGGATGGCGGCAGCTGTGAAAACTTTGTAGCTAAAAGACTGGTGGATTATTTGCAGTTAGCAACAGAGAAGCATGGAGCCCCATATTCCCTAGGGTGGGTCAAGAAAGGCCCTTCAGTGCAAGTAACCGAAGTTTGTCGAGTTCCTCTCAACATCGGTAAGCACTATAAAGAAGAAATTATGTGTGATGTCATTGATATGGATGCGTGTCATATTCTCTTGGGTCGACCATGGCAGTTTGACGTTGATGTTACCCATAGAGGTTGAGATAATGTCTACTTGTTTGCTTGGGGTTCTCACAAGATTGCACTGGCACCAATAAGTCAGACAGGGAAGACTGAACGACCAAGAATGGAGAGTTCAAATTTTTTGGCTATTTCTAGCAGTGAACATGAACTTGTGAAAGCTGCAGAGGAGGCACATGCAATTTATCCGTTAGTAGTTAAAGATTTGCTGACAGCCGAGACAAAAGGAGCGACGATTCCCACAGAAGTGTACAAAATTTTGGGTGATTTTCAAGAGTTGGTTTCTGATGACCTGCCAGATTAACTTCCTCCTATGAGAGATATACAACACCACATTGACTTGGTGCCAGGAGCTAGTTTACCCAACCTTCCTCATTACAGAATGAGCCCGAAAGAGAACGAGATATTGAAGGAGAAGATTGAAGAACTGTTGAAAAAAGGGTTTATTCGTGAGAGTATGAGCCCGTGTGCAGTGCCTGTTTTGTTAGTTCCAAAGAAGGATGGTAGCTGGCGCATGTGTGTTGATAGTAGGGCGATCAACAAGATCACTATCAAATATCGGTTCCCTATACCGCGCCTGGATGACATGTTGGATGTGCTAGATGGATCAAAGTTTTTATCTAAGATTGATCTCCGCAGTGGCTACCACCAAATTTGGATCAAACCAGGGGATGAGTGGAAGACAGCTTTCAAAAACAAGGATGGATTGTACGAGTGGCTGGTGATGCCATTCGGCTTGTCTAATGCTCCGAGTACTTTTATGCGCCTCATGAACCAGGTTCTACGCCCTTTTATTGGTTCATTTGTTGTAGTTTATTTTGATGATATCCTTATCTACAGCAAGACCAAGGAGGAGCACTTAACTCACTTGCGACAGGTTCTAATGGTGCTAAAGGACAACAAGCTTTTTGTCAACTTGAAGAAGTGCTCCTTCCTCACCAGCAAGCTATTGTTTCTGGGTTTTGTAATTAGTGCGGAAGGAATTCATGTGGATGAGGAGAAGATTCGAGCTATCAGGGAGTGGCCCACCCCAAAAACAGTGGGTGAGGTAAGAAGTTTCCATGGGTTAGCTACATTTTATCGGAGGTTTGTGCGAAATTTTAGTGTTATTACTACTCCTATTACTGAGTGTTTGAAGCAAGGTCGATTTCATTGGGGAGAAGAACAGGAGAGAAGTTTTGCTCTAATCAAGGAGAAACTTTGTACTACCCCAGTGTTGGCACTTCCCAATTTTGAGAAGATATTCGAAAAAAGGCCAGTAGCATTTTTCAGTGAGAAACTGAGTGAAGCTCGCCAGAAATGGAGTACTTATGACCAGAAGTTCTATGCCGTTGTGAGAGCTTTGAAGCAGTGGGAGCATTACTTGATACAACGGGAGTTTGTGCTGTATACTGATCACCAAGCCCTAAAATTTATTAATAGTCAGAAGCAGGTTAATAAAATGCATGTTCGATGGGCCACTTTCCTACAGAAGTTTCCTTTTGTGATTAAACACAAGTCTGGAGCCTTGAACTGAGTGGCAGATGCATTGAGCAGGCGAGCCACTTTGCTTATCACTCTTTCTCAAGAAATAGTTGGGTTCCAGTTTTTGAGAGACTTGTATGATGCAGACGATGATTTCAAAGACCTGTGGGCCAAGTGTGTCCAAAACCAACCTGTCATGGATTTCCATGTTAGTGATGGGTATTTGTTTAAGGGCAATAGGTTGTGCATCCCTATCTCTTCTTTAAGGGAGAAATTGATCCGAGACCTACATGGTGGAGGATTAAGTGCGCATTTGGGCCGAGACAAGACTATTGCTAGTTTGGAGGAGCGTTACTTTTGGCCACAACTGAAGAGGGCTGTGGGAAATATTGTGAGAAAATTTTACACCTGCCAGGTGGCCAAGGATCAATCACAAAACACTGGACTTTATATGCCTTTGCCTGTTCCTAACGATATTTGGCAGGACCTCTCTATGGATTTTGTGCTGGGTCTTCCACGAACCCAAAGGGGAGTGGATTCTATTTTTGTTGTTGTTGACAGGTTCTCAAAGATGGCGCACTTTATTCCATGCCGGAAGACATCTGATGCATCCAACATAGCCAAATTGTTCTTTCGGGAGGTTGTCAGATTGCATGGAGTGCCCCAGTCTATTACCTCTGATCGTGACACCAAGTTCCTCAGCCATTTTTGGATCACTTTGTGGAGGATGTTTGGGACAGCCTTGAATCGTAGCAGCACAGCCCATCCCCAAACTGATGGACAAACAGAGGTGACGAACAGATCCTTAGGCAATATGATTCGCAGCATTTGTGGAGACAAACCACAACAGTGGGACTTCGCTTTGCCCCAGGCAGAATTTGCATACAACAGTGCTACCCATAGTGCAACTGGATAGTCACCGTTCTCTCTGGTTTACACTGCGACTCCTAAGCATGTGGTTGATCTAGTGAAACTTCCCAAGGGACATGGGGTAAGTGTGGCAGCTGGAAATATGGCGGAAGAGGTTCAAACTATGCAGGCTGAGGTTTGGAAAAAGTTAGAGGCCACAAATGCCAAGTACAAGGCTGCTGCAGACAAACATAGGCGAGTGAAGGTGTTCAAAGAAGGTGATTCAGTGATGATTTTCTTGAGGAAAGATAGATTCTCAGTGGGTACCTACAACAAACTGAAACCACGTAAGTATGGTCCTTACAAAATTCTCCATCGGATTAATGACAATGCTTATGTGGTGGACTTGCCGGAGTCAATGGGAATTTCTAGCACTTTTAATGTGGCGGACTTGCATGCTTTCCATGCCGATACAGAGCCTTTGTATCCTGAAGATAACTCGGGGTCGAGTTCTTCTGAAGTGGAGGAGACTGATGTAGAACAAATGGCAGAACGGTTCATGCAACAACTCGACCGCCAGAAGCCCAAGAAAAGAAACAAGCTTCAGCCCGGCCTAGTGTCAGAAATGGGCCCATGATATACCGATTCGAAGGGAACGACGAGACAAATTCACATCATCGCCATAGGCTATGATTGAGGGCCTATTTTGGCCAAATTCCTTCGTTTAGGGCTTCAAATAAGCAATTTAGTGTTTTTGAATAAATTTCCTAAATTGCACTTTATTTCCATTTTTATTTCCGTTTTGAATTTCAAACGTTTAGGGTTCTGAACGTATTTAAACAACCTTTTGGCTGTTTGTAAGTTTCAGTTTTATTATTTTTCAATCAGAAAAACCTTGAGATTTCTCTTATTTCTCTGGTGGATTCCAGATTCTTTCTTAGGGATTAACGCTGGTTTTCCCTAATATATCTTAATTGCGTGTTACGCTGCGTCAATATGCTTATGTTTATCGTGAGGCTCTTAGACGAACCACAATGAATGAGGAACATGATCAGTCTTAAGCCACTACAATGGTGGCGCGAAACAAAAAAGCTTCAAACACACAGGGCCGGCCTAATCCACGTTCTGATTAGTCTGGGTCTGCCCTATGCACAACCGAGTCAGACCGGTCTGATTCTTCTCGGTCTGGCTGGTTCTCTGAGTCTCAAAATTGTCCTTCATCGGACTGTGTTTGCTCTCATTGTGGAGAACCTAGCCACTCCAAAGCTCGATGCTTTGAACTTGTGAGTTATCCATACTGGTAGGGTCATACTCAAGATTTAAGGAAGAAGAATTCAAGCTGTACTCCCACTGCTGCTGCTGAAACATCTGATCCTCCAGAGTCAGTTATGTGTTACTGACAACCTCAGGTAACAATGGTAAGGCTTTAAAAGTGCTACTCATATTTCTAATAGTGCATGGATAATTGATTCGAGAGTGACTGATCACATGACTTTTTATTCTAGCTAGGTTCAATCCATGCAACCCTCTAAACAGCCTATTGTGTCTACTGCCAATGGTGCTCCTGCTCCAATCATTGGAGAATGGGCTATTACTCTTACTGACCAGTTGAATTTGGATTATGTTCTAGTTATTCCTTCGATCACTTGATTATAATCTCTTATATGTTACCCAAATAACTAGTGCTTTAAACTGTATTGTGATTTCCTGGCCTTATTCTTGTGTCTTTAAGGATATCCAGACTCACAAGATGATTGGTTATGGTACTAGGCGAGGAAAGCTGTACTACTTGGAGTTTAGCACCAAACAGTGAGCTCGGATTGACTCAGGCTTTATCAGTGGATGGTTCAGAAGGGGGAGTATAGAGAAAGTCCGACATCTTGTTATGGCACCGACGTCTAGGGCATGCTTCATTTGGCTATCTTAAATGATTGTTTCCTAAGTTGTTTTTCAGATTTGATGTTTCCAGTTTTAGTTGTGATATTTGTGAACTGGCAAAAAGCCACCGTACTTCTTTTCCTATTAGTTTGAATAAAAGTTCAGTTCCTTTCATGGTTGTTCACTCTGATGTTTGGGGTCCCACTCAGGATGCCACCTTGAGTGGTGCTCGTTGGTTTGTTACATTCATCGATGACTGTACAAGAATGACCTGGTTTTGTCTTATGAAATACAAGGGTGAGGTGAATTTATTATTCTAGAAATTCCATAAGATGGTCACTACACAATATCAAGCTAAAATTCAAGCACTAAGAACTGACAATGGTGGTGAATATGTGAATTCTTAGTTAAAATAATATTTGATTGCCCATCAGACTACTTGTCAATACACACCCCAACAGAATGGGGTGGCTGAAAGGAAAAATCGCCACCTTCTCGAAGTCACTTGAGCTTCCTTACTTGAAGCAAATATGCCATTGTCTTATTGGGGCGAAGCAGTATCTTCTGAAGCCTATCTCTTAATCGGGTTCCCTCTCATACTCTTCATTTTTAGACACCTCTACAGGCCCTCACCGCGGCAGCTACTGCTCCTTCTGTTCCAAATCTGTCTCCATGTGTTTTTGGATGTATAGCCTTTGTACATGTTGATAAGCACATGTGCAGTAAGTTAGCTCCTCGTGCTCTTCACTGTGTATTTGTGGGTTATGCCTCTGGTCAGAAGGGCTACTGTTACTATCATCCTCCTACTTAAAAAATGTATGTAACCATGGATGTTGTGTTTCATGAAGTCGAATTGTATTTCTTACCCGATTCTTCACTTCAGGGAGAGAACCATGATGAAGTCCAGACTCTGGATTATGACTATAGTGTGCACTAATTGGAAAATTCAAATCAAACTGATCGGGTTGTGGACAATTTGGACCCAAGTGGTTTTGACTTGGATGTGAGTGGTGATGATTCTCCACAAGATGTGGTTAGCGATGTGCCACCACTCACGGATCCACCGTCACCGATCATAGAGATGTCGAAGACACCAGCCATGTCATCATTTCTTATGCCAAATTTGCCTGATGTATCTAACCAATCGTCTTCGGAGAATATTTCTGACTCTATGTCTCAGGTACTATTTGAACTTCCAAATCGTATTAATAAGGGTGTTCCTAAATCCACGTATAAACCTGATCTCACTAGCAAAGTTAAGTATCCCATGAGTCACTATGTGTGTAACCACCGTTTGTCAAAGTCATGGGAGCCGTTTGTGAATCAACTATCTGCTGTATCTATTCCTAACTATGTACAGGAAGCTTTAGCTGATCCTAGGTTGAAGGAGGCAATGAATGAAGAGACGAGATCATAAAACAAAATGCTACTTGGGAAATGGTTGATTTACCAGTAGGCAAGAAACCAGTGGGTTGTAGGTGGATCTATACCGTTAAGTACAAAGCAGATAGAACAATTGAGTGGTTCAAGGCTCAATTAGTAGCAAAAGGATAAACACAAACCTATGGGATAGACTACATGGAGACATTTGCACATGTAGCTAAAATCAACACTGTTCAAGTTTTATTGTCTCTAGCAGTGAATTTAGATTGGCCCTGCAACAATTTGACGAAAAAAATGTCTTTCTACATGGTAATTTGACGGAAGAGGTGTATATGAATCTTTCTCCTGGGTGTAATATGTTAGGGAGAAGTGTGAGACAAGTATACAAACTAAAAAAATCTATGTATGGTCTGAATCAATCCCCTAGAGCTTGGTTTGGCAAATTCACAACTTCTGTGCGAAGGTTTAGCTAAAGACACATGAATTTTGATCACACCCTTTTCCTGAAACATAAATAGGGTAACATTGCAGCACTTATTGTGTATGTTGATGACATGATAGAGACAAGGAATGACCCAGAAGAAAGGAAGGCATTACAGAATTATCTCTCTCAAGAGTTTGAGATGAAAGACCTTGGTCCTTTGAAATATTTCCTTTGAATTGAAGTTGCACGATTGAAAAGGGTATACCTTGGTCCTTTGAAATATTACCTTGGAATCGAAGTTGCACGATTGAAAAAGGGTATCTACTTGTCTTAGAGGAAGTATGCTCTTGACCTCCTACATGAAACATGTATGTCTGTTTGCCAACCAATCAACACCCAAATGGAAGTAGGTCTAAAATTGGGAACAGACCCGAACCAAGTACCAGCAAACAAGGGGCAATATCAGAGACTTGTGGGAAGATTGATGTATTTAGCATATACAAGACCCGATCTTGCCTATGCATTAAGTGTAGTCAACCGATTTATGCATGCTCCTGGTGAGTAGCATATGGATGCCGTGATGCACATATTGAGGTATTTAAAATCTTCTCCTGGTAAAGGTATTTTATTTACAAAAACAACCATCTAGAGATTGAAGGCTGTACTGATGCAGATTGGGCAGGAACAATTGATGATAAGTGTTCTACTTCAGGTTATTTTACCTTTATAGGAGGTAACCTTGTTACCTGGAAGAGTAAAAACCAAAATGTTATTGCTCGTTCCAGTGCTGAAGTAGAATACAGAGGAATGGCACAAGGAATTTGCAAAGTTTTGTGGCTTAGATATCTGTTGCGAGATTTAGGTTTTCCACCTAAGAAAACAATCAAGTTGTATTGTGATAACAAAGCCGCATGTAATATTGCCCACAATCCAGTCCAACATGACCAGACAAAGCATGTTAAGGTAAACATGTTCTTCATCAAGGAAAAACTGGAAGACAAGATTGTAGAGTTACCACGAGTCAAATCTGAAGATCAACTGGCAAATATCCTCACTAAGGCAGTTTCGGATCAAGTTTTCTCAAAGTTCCTAGTCAATTTGGGCATGTATGATATCTATGCACCAACTAGAAAGGGAGTGTTGAAATATACTCTCATGTAATTAGTTCCTTACCATAGATGGATTCCCTTAGTTTGTGGGTTTCCTAATGGTTGACTTACCTATTATGTAATTATTGTATTAGGGTTAACTATGTATATATACCTCCTAGTGAGAAAAATACAATTGATTAATTCCAAAATAGATTTCAAGTCTTATGACATAACATCTTACATATTTTATGCTCGACGCTAGGGAGTCCATCACGGTGCTAGAGGGCAATTTTATACATTTCAAATATGTATTATTAGAACTACACTATTTAGAACATTTTATTTTGGTATGTAATAGTTTAAAACTATGGATGTTATTATTTTCAGACACATGTTCAATTTGTGTGACTTAGCCACCTTTATATATATATATATATATATGGATGTAGTAGTTCTAAGAAATGCTAGCACTAATTGTTTATTGATTGAGTGTGCATACTTGAAGGTTATAACCTTCACCTTTCCTTAAAAAGGAGAATGCATGGATTGAGTGGGAGTATGTCCTAACTCAAGTATGAACTAGTTTCAAAAAAGGTCTAGGACCTTATTATCCATCATTGGAGAGTAATAATAAGTTTCGAGGATACACACTACAAGAAAAATATCAATAAATATCACTTCTTTTATATCAGATTTGAAATAACTGATATTATATAAGTTATAATATCAATTAATTTCTTTGCTAAATTATGAACTCTAATAAGAAATCACAATTTTTTTTTTCCATCTGATATATAATGTCAACTGATATCTTAACACACACCACTTATAAGTTTTTTGTTTCCTACCACCCAAATACACCTGATATTTAATATTTTAATTTTTTCTTATATTTTATAAACATATCAGTCTAACATGTGAACTAATATTTTATCTACATAAGTATGACCCCACTTAAAATTATTGTCCTACCAGACTGTTAGACACTAATCCTCTTAAAGCTCAGACACAAACCCAAAACGCGCGCGCACACACACACACACACACACACACTCTCTCTCTCTCTCTCTCTCCCTGCGAACTCGATCTTTTCTCCTTCTCACTGTCCAGCGAATGTGGTCGGCGAGATGGCCACCACTTTCTTCCTTTCCTTCTCCTCTTTCTTTCCTTGTACTTCAGTCGCCCTGAAACCAAGCCAGAAACCCTAATCGAGCCACACAGACCCGATGGTCTTCTCCGACGATCTTCTAATCTCGATGGCGTCGCAGCCCAAATCCGACCACAATGGGTTCCTCTCGTCGATATGTGTCTATCCATGGCCTTCACTTGCCTCGACAGCCATGCACGACAGCAGTTTGAAGGCTACATCTCTAGTTATTTTATAGCGAGAGAGGCGGCGTATGACGGCGACTTCACCTTGGTAAACCCCAACATTGACTTGCCTAAGACTCCATTGAGCTTCATGAAGCCTCAACCTGCAACTCCGTCTTCGATCCCATTTAGGGTTTTTTTTTTTTTGTTGAATATCTGATTCTTTCTCTCTCAATTCGCTCTTGATTTTATACTTTGGTTTTGTAGGTGAATAGATTGTGGTTCTAAGCTAAGAGATCGATTTCAAGGATTCATTTAAGAGGTTGGCTTAACAGGGTACGGGTGTGTGTGTGTGTGTGTGTATAGCTTATTTAATTAATTTATATAGGGTACAAATGTATATTTTTAATTAATTTATGTGTTTTTTTATTATAAATTTTCGTGTTTTTTGCAGCCCATCATTGAGCCACCAGCTCTTGCCCACCACCGTGCCCATCCTCCACCTTGACTCACCATTGATCCACCAACTTAGGTAAAGGAATAAACAATTGTTTTCTTTTCCTGGTTTTTGGTGATTTGATTTTTGTTTTCTGTTATTCTTTCACTAGTATTTGTTATATGTGGTGGTTATGAGTTCCGTATGCTTCTATTATTTAATCTTTATCCTAAATTGGTGTGTTTTGTATAAAGCTATTGTTTTATCTATTTTTTGTGCAGGTGCTTTGGAACTCCCAATTACGTACATGTGTCATGACTAATGATGTGCTTGCAAATATATCCCTTTGTGGTTTCTTATATGATATTTATTATCCAGCTATGATGTCTTCTGTTTATATTGTATTTTTCTAATGGCTAAAATGGTTGATTGTTCACCAAGTGCTGCATATATGGGATGCCTGCTCATTGCTCTGCTTTTAAAGTTTTTGTAAGATTTCTTGTAGCTCTCTTTGATTTTTTTATCTTGTTTACACTAGAACAAGTAAATAACATGTACTCTAATTTATTTATGCTAAAAACAAGAACTATAATTCATTTCACTACACATAAATGTAGAGGGGAAGAAAAAATGAAAATCATATATAGTGTTAGTTCCCTGTGTTAATCCAAAAGAAGGTACTGCTAGTTAGCTATTAATCTATCTGGAGCTAATGTACCTCTACATTCTTTGATCATAAGTTTTTATACATATAGCAACTAGCAAGTGCTCCAATTCTTAGTTTGTCTTTCATAGCTGTTGATGCAAATTCTCGTAAGGCAGATGCAACAACTTAGATAGTGACCTGGTTGATCCGAAGTCTTGCTGGATGTTGACGTGGATGTTGATTGGGATCTTCCTGCAAGAGAAACAAGATCAAAGGAGATGGACCAGTGTGGTACCAGCCAAACACGCTCCGATGATGAAGTCAGTGATGGTGTTTGATGGTGGGTGAGGAAGAACAAAGGAAGAACTTGGGAGAATGGGAAGAACAAGGCAAATGTTCTGGGTTATTCCCAGCAAGTTGGGTATGCTCTTGGGTGAGTAAGTGTTTTTTAAGTAGATTTTTGTAGATCGATCATTTTGTGCATATATGGTGCTTTATATAGGCAAAGGAAGACTTAATGAATAAGTTACCTGCATGTAAATGAATGGTTGCCAGAGACCCACGCACCTGGTCAGAGCTAGTTGCATGCACAGCTGCTCACCTCCTCTGCATTCAATGCTGCATTCAATGCCCCATTAAATGCAAGGTTAGAAGGTTCAGGCAAACTGCCCCAATAGTCATGAATGCAGACTGGATATTCTATCTGTCATAAGATTTGTGTCAGGTGCATTTGAGTGTGGCGGTTCGTCCCAGCGTGATCTTCCCGGGAATGGCGGCGGAGAGCCGAGCCGAGCCGAACCGAACAGATGTTCTTTATGCGCATGCATGAAGTCCATGTGTGATCGGATCGGACATGAGATTCCAGATCGAGTCGACCCAAAAGATAGGGTCCCTTCGAACCCTAACTGGCCGACGCCAAAGCACGAAAGGAGATCACTTCAGTGCCGAGCCGAGCCGGGATGACCGTGGAAATATGGACACTCAATCCATTGGAAGATCATTGGTTCGGCTCGGACCGAACATGGAGGGCCCGGCGTGGAGACCCGGTCTGAGCTGGCAAAAGAAATGCTGATCAGTGATGATGTGGAGGTCAAAATTTGACCACTGAGAGTCAACTCCGAGGTGGGCGTTGACCAGCCACGTGTCGAGCTGTGATTGGTTGTTCGGATCGGTGTGGGTTTTCCCACAAACAGGAGTCCCCCAGCTTTCGATTCGAGCAGACAGTGGTGGATTGGAAGTTGAAGTGCGAGGACCTTCCCAAAGATAGCGTATTACTTGATCCGAGCCGAACCCTACAAGCTCATGTTCGCGAAGATCGGAAGACATGACGACTTGTGATTGGCCAAAATATCTCAGGGACAGGTGAAGGGACGTTTGATTTCTGCATGGGGGAACGTAAGAGTCACCTCATTTATGGGTATTTTGAATGTTTGACAGGTGTCAAGATCTGGCATGTGAAGCGCCAGAAATGAGGGGCTGAGATCGGTTTGCATGGGGGTATAAATGTGGCTGTTTCTCTCTCCTCCTTCATACTTTCAGTTTTTTCAAACCTTCCTTCTGCAAAAAATCTCTCTCTCTCCGCGACTCTCTTTCTCTCACCGTCGTCCGAGAGGTTGTCCGATCCTGAGTCCGACCACGTACGGCGGTTGGCGAGGTGGTTCCGAGGGGGTTTGGGGCGGAAACTTTGGGCGGAGGAAAACTAGTAAGTGATTCTCCTCACTTTTGAGTTTTTGCTTTTTCGGGTTTTTGAGTGTGGGTTCTTGGTGTTCTTGAGAGAAAACCGCTTTTTGATTCAAAAAGCAAGAGAGAGAAAGGCGAGAAGGTGTTTACAATGTCTGAGACTGATTCGAGTGGCCGGCTCGGCTCGGGAGAAGCATTTGAGGGGGATAGTGACGCCGATCAGAGCCGAAGTCCTCCGGCCGGCGAGGCAAGTTGGGACGGGTTGTCCGAAGAATTGGACGAGGTCGGCTCGGCGCTGGACTGCAACCCAGGTGAAGAGCGCCGAGCTCGAGGGGATCAGGAAAACCCCGAAGTATTGAGTTCCGACCGGGAACAAGGGGCGGCCGAAGGAGGTGACGAAGAGCCCCTTGACATCGAGCCGATCGCCACTATCCCGAATAGATTCACCTCAGGCTCGGATGAAAGGGACATGGGTCACGAGGCGTCGACCTCGGCTCAGGAGGTGACGGGGAGTCCGATCGACCCGGACTTTTACGAGGATTTGGCGTGGAAGGCCGATCAGATCCCCAATGAGATGACCGAGTACCATCTCAGGGATTTGAGGAATAGGTACTCAGTTCCTGAATCCGTGCTGATGAGGTTGCCGACCGGGGGAGAGAAGCCGAGCCGACCCCCTACAGGATGGGTGACCATGTACCCCGGGATGTTAGAGAACGGGGTTCGGCTTCCCCTGCATACCTTCCTGCAGGACTGGCTCGCGACGATCGGCGCGGCGCCACACCAGCTGAACCCAAACGTATACAGGATCATCCTGTGCATGCATATCTTGTGGCACAAAGTACACAAGTGTATGCCACACAAGGATGTCCTGTTTTGCAATTACGCGCTGAGGTCGAAGTAGAGCGAGCTCGGATTCTACAACCTCCAGGCGTATTCGGGGCCACTCTTCGGTGGGAATCCCTCCTCCCAAAAGACATGGAAGAAGAGATACTTCTTTGTCTCTGGGGATTGGGAGTTTGCTGATCCGAGCAGACCCACCATGGCTCGGGTTCCTAGAGCTTTTAGGATTCCAGGTGGGCATTGGTTTCGTCTTTGCAGTCAGCTAGGGCAAATACAAACTCCGGGGCGAGCTCAAGGATCAGATCGCCGCGATCAGGGATTCACCAGCAGAGTACCTGTCAACCAAGTTTCTGCTCGGGGAAACCCAGATCGGATCAAGCGGGATCTCCTGGTTTGTGCCCAGGTGGAATCCTCGAGCCGAAAATGGAATGGCGCCCACCGAACTGGAGGCTCGCCTGAGGAAGAAAGCAGCTCGGAGCGTGCAGAGGAGGGCCGCCGGGCAGGCTCCTGCCGAGCCGGTCCAGGCCCCTGCCGCAGCGTCATCTCNAAAAAGGAAATCCCCAGACCGAGGCTCGGGTGGAGAAGAGGGCTCGGGCCGAGCCCAGTGGTCCTGGTGCCGAAGTGTCTGGCTCGGCACACCGGAAGACGGTGGAAGTGCACCCCTCCATTGAGCCGTTCGTCACGGGCTTTAAGCGCGTGATAACGCCGTCGATAGTGGAGGGGCTCTGGGCCGGTCAGGAGGATCCGAGCTTCAGTCAAATGGCTCTGAGCACATCCCGCCAAGCCATGCTGGTAAGTC
>QANW01007080.1:1048461-1210589 GCA_003254865.1 Dryas drummondii
AAAAATAAGAAGAAGATGAGTCAAAAATGTGTTCATCTTTTCATTGATTGGAATGGGTGTTAGGTCGGACAGTCCCCGATCCTAACTACATTTTTACTGGTAATAAGTCTTTAAGTGTTCAGCGTTCTAGCTATGCTTGAGAGGTTTCCCAGCCAGAGTGGCCAAGTTGTAAGTGCCGGGCTTGACTATGCCCGTGATTCTATATGGTCCGGTCCAGTTCGGATCGAATGAGCTTTCCTTGACGGCAAGGGGATTCTTCTTCATGACGAGACTGCCCAATCCGAAGCTCCGGGGCCTGACCCTTTGGTTGTAGTACTTGGCTACCCTTTTTTGATAAGCGGCTCGGCAGAGGTTAGCGTCGGTCCGCCTCTCCTCGACCATGTCCAGGCCGAGCCGAAGTCCGTTGTCATTGGTCTCGGGATTGTACGTGCCGGTCCGGAATGAAGGAGTCCCCATTCGACTGGGACGACAGCGTCAGTTCCGAACGCCAATGCATAGGGCGTTTCCTTCGTGGAGTTGCGATAGGAAGTTCGGTAGGACCAAAGCACCTCTGGCAAGAGTTCAGGCCAATTTCCCTTAGCATTGTCCAGTTTAGTCTTGAGGGTCTTCTTGATGATCTTGTTGATGGCCTCGACCTGTCCGTTCGACTGCGGATGGTAAGGCGCGGTGAAGCGCAAGTTGATGTTCAGACGTGAACAAAAACTCCTGAATCTCTTGCAGTCGAACTGTTTGCCATTGTCCGCAATGATGGTGTGCGGCATGCCGAACCGGCAAATGATGTTCTTCCAGACGAAGATCTCCATCCGTTCGGCTGTGGTTGTGGCTAAGGGCTCGGCCTCGGCCCATTTGGTGAAGTACTCGACTGCTACTACGGCCATTGTGACTTGCCCCTTCGCCTTCGGCATAGGACCGATCAGATCGAGTCCCAATTGCGCGAACGGCCAAGGACTGGATATGGAGGTCAGCAACTGGGGAGGTTGATGGGGGACCGCGGCAAATTGCTGGCATCTGACACAAGCGCGAGAGAGATGATCCGCGTCTTTGTTTAGCGTCGGCCAGAAGTAACCCTGTCGGATCGTCTTGTGGGCGAGGGCTCTTCCTCCAGAGTGGTTTCCGCATATCTCTTCGTGGATTTCTCTCAGCACATCCTGACCTTCTTGGGGAGTGACGCACCGCAAGTAGGGCAGGGAGAAACTCCTTTTGTAGAGCTGACCGTTGATCATGCTGAACCGAGCCGACCTCGTTTTGATGAGACGTGCCTTGTCCCTCTCTGGGGGGAGGATCCCGGAGACCAAGTAGTTGATGATCGGCGTCATCCAGTTCGGCTCGGTCTCAGTCTGTATGACGGTGACTTCGTTTTCGGCGGTGCTAGGTCTGTCCAGGATTTCAACTGGAACGTGCCTAGCGGATCCGGTGTCTGTGGCCGAAGCCAGGCGTGCCAAGGCATCGGCTCTGCAGTTATCTGCCCTCGGGATTTGAGATATTTTGTACTTATGGAAGTTCCCAAGTAGCAAACGAGTCTTCTCGAGATAGGCAGTCATGCTAGGTTCTCGAGTTTCATACTCTCCCAATATCTGATTGACGATGAGTTGGGAGTCGCTGAAGATATTCAGTTCGGTCGCGCCGAGCTCTTTTGCCAGTCTGAGTCCGGCGATGAGTGCCTCATACTCTGCTTCGTTGTTGGATGCTTGAAATCTGAAGCGAAGAGCATACTCCATCACAACTTGTTCTGGGGAGATCAAAATAAGCCCGGCGCCGCTTCCCATGGCATTGGAAGATCCGTCCACATAGAGGATCCAGGTGAGAAGATTAGCCTGGCCACGTTCGTTGATTGTGTTTGGATCGGATGCTGTCGGTACGGCGTCGGTGCGTGGTGGGTCCTCCGTCGTGGTGGTCGACTCACAGATGAAGTCCGACATGGCCTGACCTTTGATTGCCGTCCTGGGACGGTAGATGATGTCGAACTCGCCGAGCTCGACTGACCATTTGATGAGCCGACCCGAGGTCTCGGGTTTTGCCAGGATTTGTCTGAGCGGTTGATCCGTCAAGACGACGATTGAATGAGCCTGGAAGTAGGGTCTCAATTTCCGAGCCGAGCTGACCAGGGCGAGAGCCATTTTCTCGAATTTTGGATATCTGGTCTCGGCATCGGCGAGGGCTCGGCTCGTATAGAAGACGGGGTGTTGTACACCGCCGACCTCTCTTACTAAAACTGAGCTGAGAGCCGAGTCAGAAACAGAGAGGTAGAGAAAAAGTTCTTCACCTTCCTCTGGTTTGGATAAGATGGGAGGTTCCCCCATGTGCCTTTTCAGATCTTGAAAGGCCTGTTCGCATTGGGGGGTCCATTCTATGCCCTTCCCTGCTCCCCTTAAGGCCTTGAAGAAAGGGAGGCACCGGTCAGTGGACTTCGAGATGAACCGGTTCAGGGCGGCGACTCTTCCAGTCAGACTCTGGATTTCCTTGCGTGTCCTTGGGGACTTCATGTTGATCAAGGCTTGGATCTTCTCTGGATTGGCCTCGATCCCCCGTTGGCTGACCAGGTAGCCAAGGAACTTTCCTGACCGAACCCCAAAGACACATTTGGCTGGGTTCAGCCGCATCTGATACTCCTTCAGGACTCCGAACATGTCTGCGAGGTCCCTGACGTGATCGTCCGCCTTGATGCTTTTGACCAGCATGTCATCCACGTAAACCTCTACGGATTTGCCTATGGAAGATCTGAACATGTGGTTGACCAGCCTTTGGTAGGTGGCTCCGGCGTTCTTGAGGCCGAAGGGCATGACCTTGTAGCAGTACATGCCGCGATCCGTTATGAAAGATGTGCCCTCCTGGTCGGATTTGTGCATGAGGATCTGATTGTACCCAGAGTAGGCGTCCATGAAGCTGAGGAGTTGATGTCCAGCTGTTGCATCGACGAGCTGATCTATCCTGGGCAAGGGAAAGCTGTCCTTGGGACAAGCCCTGTTCAGGTCGGTGAAGTCCACGCACATCCTCCACTTCCCGTTGTTCTTTTTCACCATAACCACGTTGGCAAGCCAGTCAGGATAGTTGACCTCCCGGATGAACCCGTTATTTTGTAACTTGGTTACCTCTTCAGCCATGGCGGCGTATCGAATCGGATCATATGACCTCCTCTTCTGACGGACCGGTTTGCATCCCGGTTCGATGTTCAGCCTGTGGGTGATCACGTCAGACGATATGCCTGGCATGTCATCGTAAGACCAGGCGAACACTTCCGCATTGGCACGGAGGAAGTCGATGATGGCGGAACGTTGCTCGGGGCTGATCTGAGTCCCCACTCGGACGAGCCGATCCGGGGTATCGTCCGAGATCGGCACTTCCTCCCAGGCCTCGGCGGGAAGGGGCCGAGATTCTGGGTTCGGCTCGGAAGAGAAGTCGAACGTCTCCGCCCTCGGCCACCTGCCCGAATCAGCGATGGAGTCAAGTTCCTGTGAATTCGGCAGCTGACCCTTTTGCTTGATAGAGGCGGCATAGCAAGACCGAGCGGAGCACTGGTCCACCTGGATGACAATGCAATCATCGCCCACCGGACACTTGATGAGGAGGTTGGCGTAATGGACGATGCAGTCAAGGTCGACCAGAGCTGGTCTGCCCAGGATGATATTGTAAGCCGATGGGCGCTTGACGACGATGAAGTACGTCATACAAGTCTTCTTGATCGGTCCCTTCCCGAGCGAAAGGGGAAGGTAGATGTGTCCGAGGGGCTGAACCACTTCTCCCCCGAACCCGACCAAGGCGGGAGTGTCGGTCTCCAGCTTGTCCTCGCCGATGCCCATCTGCGCGAACGCAGAGTGGTAGAGGATGTTGACTGAGCTCCCTCCATCGACGAAGGAGCGTGCAATGGTAGTCCCGGCCACCTCAGCCACTATGACGACCGGATCATAGTGGGGGAAGATGATCTCATTTGCCTCGTTAGGCTCAAAGGTGACCGGTGCCCAGTCTTTCCGTTGTCTTTTGGAAGTGCTGGGCTGACCCGCTTGGATCGACAGGGACTCGTGAGCTTGAGCCGCCTGTCGGACATATTCCTTCTGGGATCGGTTAGAACTCCCCACGAAGGTTGGCCCCCCGCCGATCGAGCCGATGGCAGCATCCCGTACGTCGATGGTATTGGTGGGCTTCTTCAGCGCGGCCTTGGGTACCCTAGGCCCGCCGCCCGGGCAAGAGTCTCAATTCCGTCGCGAAGGGCGTAGCAATCACCCGTGACGTGGCCGTGATTGGAGTTGTATTTGCAGAAGACGCCCTCCTTGATTTTGTCTGGGGGTGGTCCCTTGATCTCCCTTGCAGCTGGGAGTTGGTCTTTGACCTTGGAGAAGATCGTCTCCAGACCGGCATTGAGGGGGGTGTACTCCGTGTACTGGACGAACTTGGGCCCCTTACCCAGAAGTTGGCGTGGTTCCTCGGTCCTGGTCTTCTTGGATTGGACCTGGGGTTTGGGGCTTGCAACTTCTCCCTCCTTCCTCTTGGCTGAGGTCGGCCTGGGATTCAGGGCCTCTACCTGAGCATCCCACTCCTCAGCTCGTGCCCACTTAGTGGCTTCAGCAGAGAGCTCATCATAAGTAGAGGGAGGGTTCCTCATCAGATGGGAGCGGAGTCCCCCGGCGAGCAGACCCTGCATGAGGGCGTTTTTAGCCGATCTGTCATCGCAATCGTCGCACTTCGTATACTCTATGTTGAAGCGGATCAGATAGGCCTTGAGGCTCTCCCCTTCCTGCTGTTTGATGAGCGACATATCGTTCAAGTTGTAGAGTCGTTCGGATACAACCCGATATCTCGCCAGGAAGGCCCTCCGGAGGTCGGAGAAGGAGTCGATGGAGTTGGGCTGGAGGGTTCGGAACCAACCCCGAGCCGATCCCTTCAAGGTTGAAGGGAAGATTCGGCATTTAGTAGCTTCAGATGCCTGACGGGCCTCCATGGCGTATCTGAAGCTGTCAAGATGGTCGTAGGGATCCTTGGCCCCATCGTACTGATCCATCTTGGGGGGCTTGGTGTCGCGGGAGACCTCAGCATCCATGATTCTGCTGGTATACGGGAGGGGGAGTTCCTCTCCGTGGTCGGCTCTACCGGTGTACCCCCTGGAGACCTCGACTTGGCCGAGCCGATCGTGGACGCTCCGGATTTGGTCCTGGACCAAAGTCCGAACAAGATTTTCCACATCAGGTGGGTTCGGCTCGGCCGCATTTTCCCCTGAGCACTCGGCCCGGTTACCGAGTCTCTCACTCACCGGCTGACGAGTGATCCTCTCGCTCACCGGTTGTCGATCCGACATGATCATAGTAGATCCCAGTCGGTCGCTCACAGATCGTCTCCCCGAGTGAGCTCCTGATGGGGAAGGATCTTGGCTGGCGACAGGGCCGAGCCTATTCCTAATCGGGCCCCTGGTTTCGGCCGAATCGGTTGGACTGTTGACCCCCAATCTGACTCGGGCCGGCGGTCGCTGATTTGTATTCGGATCGACCCGGTCTCCCCCCGAACTCCCGGGGAGACGTTTTCCGAAGGCCGCCTGCTTTTGCTGAAGGAGACGATGGGCGTTTAAGAACTCGGCCTGCTCGGCCGGGGGCATGTCCTCGAAGCCCGGGAAGACGAGGTCCGCATCCTGCCGATCGGTCTGGTCGTTCGGCTCGGCGTGAGTGCTCTGCCGAGAAGGAGATGGCGAAAGGACCTCCTGCTCGGTTCGGGTTCGGCGCGATTGGAAACCCGAACCCCCACTTTTCTCGAGCTGAGCACGATGGCGTGCAAGTTCCCCGGCTAGCTCGGCCTGTTTTGCGAGCAGCTCATTATTCTGCTTCAGGAGTGCATTCTCAGCGGCCAGATGACGTTGGCTTTCCTTGAGGAGTTTGTGAGCAGCTCGGATTTTGGAGGAACCTTTGGACTTTGATGTCCCGGGGAGTTGTGCTCCCCTCGTCTTCTCAGGCGTCTCAGGCTGATGTTGTTCATCATTCTGAGACGCCCCTGAAGAAGAACCGCTGTCCTGATAGACGGTAGCTATGATGACTTGCTTGAAGGAAGAGCTTAGCACTTGCAGTGATGAACACAACGGCTGAAGTCGATCTTCCCACAGACGACGCCAATCTGTTGATGCAAATTCTCGTAAGGCATATGCAACAACTTAGATAGTGACCTGGTTGATCCGAAGTCTTGCTGGATGTTGACGTGGATGTTGATTGGGATCTTCCTGCAAGAGAAACAAGATCAAAGGAGATGGACCGGTGTGGTACCAGCCAAACACGCTCCGATGATGAAGTCAGTGATGGTGTTTGATGGTGGGTGAGGAAGAACAAAGGAAGAACTTGGGAGAATGGGAAGAACAAGGCAAATGTTCTGGGTTATTCCCAGCAAGTTGGGTATGCTCTTGGGTGAGTAAGTGTTTTTTAAGTAGATTTTTGTAGAGCGATCATTTTGTGCATATATGGTGCTTTATATAGGCAAAGGAAGACTTAATGAATAAGTTACCTGCATGTAAATGAATGGTTGCCAGAGACCCACGCACCTGGTCAGAGCTAGTTGCATGCACAGCTGCTCACCTCCTCTGCATTCAATGCTGCATTCAATGCCCCATTAAATGCAAGGTTAGAAGGTTCAGGCAAACTGCCCCAATAGTCATGAATGCAGACTGGATATTCTATCTGTCAGAAGATTTGTGTCAGGTGCATTTGAGTGTGGCGGTTCGTCCCAGCGTGATCTTCCCGGGAATGGCGGCGGAGAGCCGAGCCGAGCCGAACCGAACAGATGTTCTTTATGCGCATGCATGAAGTCCATGTGTGATCGGATCGGACATGAGATTCCAGATCGAGTCGACCCAAAAGATAGGGTCCCTTCGAACCCTAACTGGCCGACGCCAAAGCACGAAAGGAGATCACTTCAGTGCCGAGCCGAGCCGGGATGACCGTGGAAAGATGGACACTCAATCCATTGGAAGATCATTGGTTCGGCTCGGACCGAACATGGAGGGCTCGGCGTGGAGACCCGGTCTGAGCTGGCAAAAGAAATGCTGATCAGTGATGATGTGGAGGTCAAAGTTTGACCACTGAGAGTCAACTCCGAGGTGGGCGTTGACCAGCCACGTGTCGAGCTGTGATTGGTTGTTCGGATCGGTGTGGGTTTTCCCACAAACAATAGCCAACTTGTAAGTTGAGTGCTTTTCTTCTAGATCTTATGATTCTTATTCAAGTATATAAGCATGAGTTATATAGAATGCTCAAAGCGATAAAGATTACAAAGAAAAGTTATTTTTATATATTGTGACATTGCTGCATTATATTTATACATATATTGTCTGGCAATATGCATCTCTATAAATTTAATTAATTAGATAAAAAAAGTTTCATATCACCGTTTACAACAGTCCTAAACTGTTCGTCACTAATGCCCTAATTTCTTGTAGTGTTTATTTCTGGGAATTGGGGTTTGATTTTGGAATTAGGGTTATAGGCAGAGAGAACTTCAATTTCTTGCAGGGTATAGGTTTATGGAAATTAAAACAAAATATGGTTTTGGTTTCTGGTTTTTGATTCTTGTAGGGTTTAACTTTATATTGCAGACTTAGCTCATACCTGTTGTTGGTCCGATTCCTTCTTTCTTTTCAGGTACTCACTATGATCCTTACCATAACCTTCTATGCATAGTTTATGGCTACAAACAAGGTCAAATAATTTCTCTGACCTTCTTAGTGCATAGGCTTTTTCCAACTTAAGAATGATTAAATAGGTCTTTTATATTTCCAGTGCTCCTTGCATGTCACTAATAGGCTAGCTGCAAAGAAAGTGCAAAGATCTTGCCTTTATAGTCTACTTTCATCCCTACAAAAATGATTTTTTTAGTTTTATTTCTGAGGGGCAACAAACTGATGAACATTTTTATTAATGCTATATTGTTTGACAGTATTTGAAGCCAACCATAAAATCAACATGACTGTGGCTTATTAATTTATTTTCCCTTCAAAGCCAAGGTTTTGAATTTCTCTGATTGTTCCATATCCAACGATGGTTTAGATTTTCATTACAGGAGCTTGATCTTGTAGTTCACATTGTGTACAGAAAGATGGATCACTACTGGGCTATAGTTAATTAAAATGCAATAATGATATTTTTTTTGTCATTTTGGTAGGTAATGATGATTCATTGTGCATATGTTTATTGTGATTGCAGGAATTTGATCCATTCTCATTGAGTATCGATGAAGATAAACTTTGTGGTCGTGGAACCACTAGCTGATTGCTTGGGGCATGTTGAACTTGTAACTGAGCTCATGAGAAGGTTGAGGGAGACAAAGCCAAAATTGAAGTCAACTGCATGTGGTGGTTGTCTTGATTGCAAATGAAGAGAATTTTGCCATTTCAGAAGTTGGTATGGATGCACTCATAAAGGATGGGCTACTTAGTAAACTAAAGGAAGGTCTGTAAGTAATTTGCATTTCTTAAAAAACAAAAGGACAACTAAGAAACATCACTCTGATTTATTCTGTTTTATCTTATAAAGAGATTGATTATTCTCTTTTTTTGCTCCGATTTTGTTTTCTGTTTTATCTTTATAAAGAGAATGATTATTTTATTTTTTTTTTCTATTTCAATTCAGTTTTAGTCATTAATTAATTTCTATGTTCTTAAATGTAGATTAGAAGATAGTGCAAAGGACATCATTTGGCATAATGGCTGGTGAAACACAGAATTATGAGGAAAGAAAGGATCAGAACAGAGAATGAACTTGTTTGGCTAAGTCATTCCAATTTTTTTTTTGTAATTGAGATACATTTTATATCTTGGTTTGAATACAATTGATATCTTCCATCTAATAATATGTAACTTACAAGTTTTGTTGGATATTGTATTGTAATCCCTTTTTGGGGTACTTTGAATGTTATTGGTACTTAGAATATGAAATATATGGGAATTGAAGATTTTATACTTGCACAAATGTCAGACGATTTCAAATTACAGGCACAATTGTATGTTTCATTTATTGATATCCCTTTTCGGTGAAAAAAAAAACTAATATATATCATACATTTCAAATCTCTTTTTAAAACTTGAAATAATAAACAATATCAGTTTTTGTCTAAAAATTGAAATGTTATACCGTTTTGATATCTAATTCTCTCTCAGATTTGATATATAAATAATGTTTAGATATCAGGGTCTGTTTTATACCTGATATTGATATTAACATATTAAATTTTACCATATACCTAATATTGATATCATGTTTTAAATCATGTTCTACCTCAAACCTGATATTAATACCATGGTTTTATATCATATTCTACCTCAAACCTGATATTGATACTATGATTTTATATCATATTCTACCTCAAATACGATATCTATTAACCAGAACTATTGATATTCAGATTTTATAGATATCAGAAATAATATCAAATTGGATATCCATTTTGTATTTAGGACATCAGGTTGGAAAAAAAAAAAAAAAAAAAATGTATAAATAATGTTTACATATCAGTTTAAAACTGATATTTAAAATATGAACATTAGATATCATGACTCGGTATATCGGACAGTTACCTAATTAGATATCAATCCACGATTGATATATCGACAATTTTGTAGTAGTGACATTTTTATAAGTATTCGATCTAACCCATGATACTTGTCGATATCATTAAATATGGGTAGATCATTGAGCTAGTGGGAGTCGTAACTTTCAGTGCCTAAACTTGATCAAATGAAGAATTGAAAGATTGTCTTGTTTTTTAGGGAGTTGAAAAGATCCTTGAAAATGTCAGTTGCAAAACTGAAGGGATGCGAATTTTCGATGGAGTTAACGAAGAAAAGTATACGGTCTTAAATTCTCAAGGAACAAATTGTTCCATTGATGTCATTGGCGTGGATACTTTTATCTTAAAGATTTCTGAAAGTGTTGCATCAAAACTATGGTTTCTAGTACTCATACTCATGGGGAATGACAACACATATCAAGAGATGTTCTTTTAATCAATCCAAAATAGAACCTTTGAATTTAAGGAAGAATTCTTTCCAACTCGAGCAGATGATGTAGCACACATAAATACTAATTCCAAAGAAATGACAATCATGTGTAAATGATTGAGTTCGCGGAAAGAAGCAAGCTCGAATCAACTTTAGGGGTGAAAATTCGTGTAAACAAAAAAGGCCCTCCAATTGGGAGGGATCGATCCCACAAAGTTAAGGCAAGAGTACCAAAGATCCAAAAGACTTCGAGGATTGATCCTTCTTGAGGATCCCCAGGATCGATCCCCCCCCCCCCCCCCCCCCCCCTTGCCTTTTTTTTTTTNCCCACACCACTAGTTGGGGAATTTTGAGCTTTCCTTTTTCATTTTAAGTTGTTTTCTAGCTTTATGCAAGACTTGGTTTTTAGTATTTATGTTCAATCAAGTGCTTTGTTAGGGAGTATTTTTCTTGCAAATAAAGACTTTCCTTTTAGTTGTTTTGTTAGCTAATTGGTTTTCTTTCCTATTCCGAGTTGATTACGGTTTCTAGTTTTCTATAAACTCAAAGCTTGTAATGTAATAGTTTTCTTTTATCATATTATTAATAATATTGATCGAGGGTTTTTCTCCGTATCTTTGTGTTTTCTTGGTATTATGAGGAATCAACAAAATAATAATAGTCCTTTCTTATGGCTATTCCCATTCTAGAGATTTAACGTACCAGAGGAATGCCAAGTTTTGCAAATTTGGCCTATGGCATCTAATATGATAGACAACACACCGCACCAAGAAATTAAGAGTACTACTACTTCACACTGACATCCTACATCAGTTGCCTTTTATTTTTTAAAATTTTTTTTATTCTAATATAATATGTTCCTATGCATCAATCATATCATATCGTAGCCGATGATCATTTAGTCTAATAGATGACCACATCTCCTTTTGTCGGAGAAAATTCTGAATTCAAATCTCATGAAAAACATTTGATTAATAAAAATAAAAATAAAAACAAATTACATCGCACATTATATCATACAAACAACACTGATGGAATCTTTTCCTATGAACCATTATTAGCGAAGAAAGCCCTTGACCTCCTGTACTGGCCTTTTCACCTCATCTTCTCGAAGCTTCACTGCCGTGTAGGTCGCCGCCCCTGCCAACGCCCCGAGCGTCGGTGCCACCAAGTATATCCATAATGCCCTATAGTTCCCTGCTGCCATGGCCGGGCCCAAACTTCGCACCGGGTTCATTGAAGCACCGCTTGACGGCCTGTCTCACCAAAATCACAAAAAAATTATTGTTATACTACTGCTACAGTTATTATATTTTTTTATTAAATTTTATTCATCAAATTATGCTTCAGGATTTCGTATATTTGATAATATGTGACGTAAACTATCATTATTAATTTCGTTTTTGTTATCTTTCAGACTTTCTGTGTAGGGGTAAACAAGTAGCTAAATGGTAGAAGCTAAAATGATAACAAAAACAAAACCATATCTTTCAATTCCTGCCCTCAATTAATTTGACGTTTGCCAACATGGATATGATGAATGAGTGGCCCTTTGGATTAGCACAGGTAATTACTACCAACTTGTCCCCTACCCTTCTCCAACTTTTTCTTTTGGTTGAATACCTAGCTATCTCCAATTTTTTTTGGGTCGTATACACCCTTCTCCAACTTTGAACAAACATATGTAATTCTTGACAAGCATTTGTTTTTTTGTTTGCATCAAGCATATATACTTCAAATGTGCCACCCACTATGGACTAGTCCTTTTTTAAAGTACTTGGTGATCATGATTCATGAACATATATAGATTAGAAAAATTTATATCATCGACCATTTTTACTTTTGAATAGTACTTAGCCAATGGAATTATAAAATTTATATAAATTAGAAAAATTGTGGTACTAGTGTATGGAAAATAAACTAGGTTTTCTTTTGAGTAATTATGTTCTGACCCACCTAATGTTTTGTTGAACCATTTTTTAAAAAAATTCCAACATTATCTTTAAAAAAATTAGTTACTAAAATTTTAAATTAACCATTTTTTATTAACTTATTTGCAATTAGCCCTTAAAAAAACCCCAATAGCACACCTTCCTCCCACCAGCCATCTACAACCCCATCCCCGACCCTCCCACCGTCGGTGGCCCCACCCACCCTAGCACTTGGCCAACACCTCCCCAACGCAAGGTTGGCACCTCCCATGCCATGCCACCGTCGGCCTCTCTCTACCTCTAACAATGAGAGAGAGAGAGAGAGAGAGAGAGGTGTTGGCTCGACGATGGGGTGGGGTGGGGTCGTTGAGGGTGGCAAGGGGCATGGATCGGTTGGACCATATATGTGGTGGGTGGTGTTGTTAGATTTTCCAATTGTTTTTTAATTTCTATTCAAGGGCATAATAGAAGGTACTAAGGACAAAAATTTAAGAGATGATCAACTCTGTACTTTAGGTGGGTCAAAATAGACTCTCATTTTTCTTTTTCTTGTGAAGAATGATGGGAAAACTTTATTCTCTTATAGGCTACTAATTTGGTGAAAGTTAATGATATTTGCAAACATTATTGGTACATAATAAGTTTTATCACATAGAGAACATAATTTTATGAATAACTTTAGAATATTTTATATCATAAACTTTGATTTGAAGAAAGTTGCTTCATTTTTCTTTGATATGGAGGATGGGGAGTTGAACTTAAGACCTCTTCCAACATCGGAAAGATAAATACCACTAGACCAATAACTAGTTGGTAAGAAAATTGTTTTTTAAAAATGTAATTAGTGCATCATCATATTGCTTTTATAATTGTGCAAACTATTATTACATTTAATAAAATAATCTAAAGTCACCCATCCAACAACCCACAATTACATTGCATTGGAAATTAATTAAAATTAACAAGAAATTTAGAAATCCCACTTTTGCAAACCGGTGAAATCTCAAATTTCAGATATGCAAGCTGTTAAATTATATTGGTAGTGTTCAAATAGTTTATAAATGTACTTTAACTAATTTTGTTTTAATTATTATCATTGGTTATCCATAATAGCACCATTTAATATATAATGCAAGAGAGACAAACTAAGTTGTACTAACCCTGCCACAAGAATGTTCACCATCACGGTAGCTCCAACTGCTAAACCCGCCAACTCTCCCACCTGCATGTCGTTGAGAGAATTTCATGTTAGAAATTGAACACTATACATAGTAGTTTATAACGATCTCGAGCCTCTTATTCTGTTGCCAATTAGTTTTGGAATGTTTATCTAGATTTTTTCTTCTTATCATTTATCAAAGGCAAGTTATACATGCATGTGTTGGGCCTAACAGCCGCACATGGTCTACATCAACCCAAAATATCCACATGTTAGGTTTAAGTGATGTTAGACGTACGTGGTAGGGCGTGTTGAGAGAATCTCATATTGGAAATGCGAGACATTACTTAGTGGTTTATAAGGATTTTGAATCTCTAATCTTATTGACAATTGGTTTTGGGATGAATATCTAGATTTCTTCACATGCCACTAATAAACTCTCACACATTATAAATTAAGAGAGATTATTGAATTAATTAAGCATGTATATATGATGTGAATATTCAAATTGCATTGTATGAGGGTCTCTTTCTAAAAGGTAAGAAATTCCGCATATTTTGATTAATTCAAGGTGAAATATGGGATTGTCGTCTATCTCTCTCTTCACGTAAAAAATTATTAGTTGATGTATACATACCGCGCGGGTGTCAGTGGCAACAGCAGTGACAACAAATAAGAGATTAAACGTGATGATGAACTCGAGTGCAAAGGCCTGCCCATAGCTCACAGAAGGAATTGTGACACCGCCGGACATGTAGGGATGAAAAACGCCTTTAAGAGTGAACGAAGCACAAATGGAGGCGGAAACCTGGGCGGCGATATAGGCAGGCACTTGGACCCATGGGAAGTGACGCAGTGCAGCGAAGGCAATGGTGAGAGATGGATTCAAGTGAGCGCCAGAGATGTGGCCTGTGGACAGAATCACCATCATAACACCGAGTCCTGCACATGCTGCGTTCCCAATTAGTGACTCTACTCCGTTGTACTTTTGGTTCACAATTGGCCCCGCAGTTGCCACAAACATCAAGATGAAGGTTCCCACGAACTCTGCTCCAAGCTGCATATAATATATATACACCATTATTCACCATCATCATAACCCTAATTACTAGCTCTCTTTCATTTCAAAATGCTTATTTCATGAGCTGGTTTAATTAGTAAATAAATAAAATAACTATTATCCTAACTTTTTAATTACGTATATTCTAACTAATTTGTAGTATTAAAAGCCTTTATTTAATCATATGTGGACAGTTTTGGACCTTATATATTCATAAAAAGAGACTATTTTTATCGATTATAAGACATCAGTTAATAACTAAAATGTTGATATAATAGTTGCTAGCTTAATTTGTATTACTTATCAATACGTAAAGGGTTTAGTTAAAAGTGCTTCCACACCTTTAATTATTTTTTGGCTTAATTAGCATGATATTGGGATTGTTTTTTTAACTTTCATAGGTCATGCCAACCAGGCCACTATATTTCAATAAAGGATGTTAGATATTGAAACCTTTAAAAGCACCTGGTTGATAGAGATTTTAATATATATATATATATATATTTATATACTAGGCTAGGCTTTAATGACAATACAAAATCTCTTTTATTGGTTTACCTAGTCATACTAGGCTAGGCATAGCATTAACTGTATATGGTTTTAAGCAATGACTACATATTTTTATATCATTACTAATAGAAATCATATCCCTTAAATAAATTAAGAATATGAAAAAATAGATCGAATTCTCTATCAATTACTCTTCAAATATTTTCAAATGGTGAGGATCAGGAGAGGTACGTACCTTGCGGGTGAGAGAGACATTGGGAGTAGGGAAGCCGGTGAAGCACGTGTGCGGTTGACTCCACTTGGGAGAATGCACAGGAAAGCACTTGCATGGTGGCATTGACTTCCCATTGTACGACAATGAGTCCACTCGCAGCTCCGAAAACAGAGCTGGCGTCGCCGGCGTTGATATTACTGGCGATTCTGACTCTGATTCCGACATTTTTTTCTCTCTCGCTCTCTATTTGATAATATCCTTTTGGGAAATTTTTTTTTTTTCGGGGTGAATTACTAAATTCTATGGATACATATTTAAACCAAAATGTCTAACAAATTTTTTTTTTTTTTTTTTGGGGGTAAATTCCTAAATTTTTTGGTTAAAATTTTAAACCAAAATGTCTAACAAATTTTTTTTTTTTTTTTTTGGAGAATTGGGTAATTGAGATTTTGGACGATTAAAAGTTACAGGTTTTCATAAATGTTTTGCTAAGGGATATGAGAAAGGAAGAATGACAGGTTACACACTATAAAGATAGATCTAATAATGCTTAATAAAGTTTTTTCTTTCTTATGAATTTTTTTGAAACTGGGTTTTGTGGGATTGTCATGAAAATGCAGGATTACATACCAAAAATACTTTTTTTAAAGGTATTTTCAAGGCAGGTTGAGCATAGAAATGCAGAAGATAGATAGAAAATAAAGAAAAGCTTGAAGAGTATTATAAAACTACCAAATGCATAGACGTGTTTTCCCTTAAATGCATAGGCGTTTATATATACACAAAATCAGACACTCTAAACTAACTGCTCATATTATTTTTAGAAAATTAGGTAAAACCACTTGGTATATATATTTTCCTATTGAAAATTCAGGTACCTTTTTCTTGGTAGCTTTAGCCATTAATTAGTTGCCCAACTCAGCAAATTTCCATATTGATTCAGGTATTGTTATGTATGTCTTCTTTTCTAGTTGGGTTTGTGTTTTGTTATTGTGTTTCTTTTTTGCATTAATTTCAGTTAATTTATTTTTTAAATATATTGGTTACTTGATTTACTGTATGATTAATTTACCTAATACGTAATTTAACAAAAATAATGTACCTAATATTTTTTAAGAAATTACTTATAAATTCAGTTTTTAAAAGATTTTTAACTGAAATCCAGCAAAGAGAAAAACTTACACTATTGAACGCTCGGCAACCTACCTAAAGCTCGATGCTTGCAAATACAGATGCATCTTTTTTGCTTGAAAATGCAAAGATTTACTTGCAGATGCAGAGTTTTGCTTGTAGATGCACAAGCAAAAACACCCACATCTGCAAGTCGTCGAGCGCTCAGCAAATACTTCACTGGACAATTTGAATTTATATTTAAGTTTTCGACTGGTTAGGATTTGATTTAACTTTCTTTCTCGTTTTGAATTTCTAATTAAAAGACTCGTATTTTTTTTTGACAATCTTTATATTAGCTGGAGAAAGATCTTGATTTTCTCAAAATACATAAAATAAATAAACAACGAATAATAATATAGATCTTATGTATTTTGTGTGCTTATAATGATTTTACATACCTAAAAGGATTTTATGAACTTACATAATTATGTTTTTGTTTGTGTTTATGTACCTACTGGATCTGTTTAATGTGGTACCCAATATAGCCTCTCTAACATTAATCTTGACTTCACATAATTGTCAATCATTTTACACCCAACATTATCAAGAGGTATGATTTCCGCAACGTCATGTGGACGCTGACATCATCATGAGCTGCAGGATGTCATCCTCACTGCTGCTAGCACCAACAGTACAAAATCTCCAATTTTTTTTTTTTTTCCCTGCAATCTTCATGACCCTCCAAAGGTTTGTTTTTAGGTTTTGATGCAAGTTGAAGTAGGAGGATAGAAGGTAAGGAGAAGAAAAATAACAGAATAGAGTTCCAATCTGATACACTGGTTAGCCATACACCCAGGTACAGTATAGAAAATTACAACAGTACCCGCATACTAAAATAACAATAAGCTCTCAACCCTATACGGCTATACCCATGTCCTATTGACTAGTCTGGGAATTACAAAAGTACCCTCATTCTAAAGTAACAATAAACTCTAATAAATGGTCATACCAGTTTCTGAATCTGGTACAAATACTGAGGCTAAAGAAGATTGAATCTTTTCAAGCTGCTGCATTGACATTCCTCTCTTTGCTTTATAAGAGATTCTTTCGTACTCTTCTTGATAATAGACACTCAAAAGCAACTAAAGCAAGCAATTGTGATAAAGTAGGATGTTAGGGAAATCTGCCAATTCTAAGGCACCAGTACCTCTGAGTTGCATGATGAGTCTGATTTTATCTTTAGCCCTTTTCCATATGCAGCAATGAGTAGAGCCTCAGCCCTCCCTAAAATATCAGGAAAAATCTTAGAATATTAAAGTCCATGGGACAGGGAAAATACGATATTTTAGAAATTTAGAAGTATTTTTCACTAAACCAATACATTTAAAGGGACTTCGTGACTGATACAAAATAAATTTATCAAACTCTGGTTTTCCACAACATTGGGAGGTTAAATACTAAGCAGAAATGTTAAACTCTCTTATGACAGAAATATAGTGCTAAGGCACAGCCAAAAAAACATAAACAGAAAAAAGGAAACATATGGTAAAAAGGTTATGGTTATTCCACAAAACCTTGATGGAACTCATCTATCCAAAGGTATGACCAAGTTCCATTTATGTTTCTCAATCTAGAGAAATTTACTATTATTGAATGCAATAATAAAAAATATAGAAAAAAAATCATATTTGATTAAGAAGACAAAATTAATACCATGATCCTTTTTCCTTTCCAACAAGGAACTCAATGGTGGAAATAATGTTGATGCAAGCCTCCGGCTATCATCCTATCAAGTCAAAATTCAGCATTTGTAAGTTATAACATGAAGTTGATTGTATTCGTGGATGCTACATGAATGTCCAATAGAAAAACTTCTCACAGAGAGGATAGCCTAAAACGAAATCAATTATATAATATCAAATACAACAAGATTTTCCTAGAGGTTACCACTGCATTAGTTTAGACTTTAAACTAGTAGTTCAATTAACATGAGTCCCATCTCGGAGAAAGAACATTTATGTATATGAAACAAAAGATGATACAGCAAATTCCAAAATAACAATATATACGTTCAGTGGAGTACATGAATAGCCATGTATGGAACATAGGTGTATGTGATTATGCATGACACCACTAACATAAACACTATTAGGTCAAACCAATAACTTTACAGTTCCCCTGCCAGACGTACTAGTTTAAATATAAAAATGCAAACAACAGAGGGTCTACCACTCAAGTGTAAGATTCAAATCAAACCAATGATTTCCATTTACATTATTCAAACTGTACGGAATAAGAAACCTTAAAGACAAAGTAATTCACCGAAGTTCAGAATTTGGCATCAATAAAATTTTCAGCAATATTGATATGACCTTTTGAGAGAATTCCACATTGTATACTGAAACTTGATGAATTGACTTTAGCATGGTAGTGCTCTTCAGCACAATTTATGAGAAATTCTGAAGACGGAACATTCAAAATGAATGAAACTGCCGTAGACAGCCTGTGAAAGCATAAATAGTTGGGACCAAAACAACCTTTGTAGACATACTCCCAGCGAGTTCAAATTTGTTCTTCCACAAAAGAGATGGCACTGGAACAACCGAAAACCCCAAGGCAACTAAGATCCCAATCCATAGTCCATACCCAAAACCTCCACTCCACCATCCCTTCATTGCAGGAAAACAGAAAAAAACATTACTCAGAAAGACCATAACAACACTTTGAACAGTTATTTTTTCATTTTCCACTTTCTGGCAGTCAATCAAGCAAACTGGAAATGATATCAACAATATAGGGCATTCAACAAAAAAGAACTCACAAGAAAAGGCAGGAATTGATTACACATTTAAGAAAAATAGAAATATCCACAGGAACCTTCAACTGAGAGATATCATGCTGACCTGCTTTCCATCTTTTGGAAATGGAGTTGATTGCTCTATATACGCAGTTGTACCTTAAACATGAAAGAGCGAATTCAATATGCAAAAAATTGATGATAAAAGAAGTTGATGAAAGAAAACAAGAGACCATATATTTAATTTGAAACATTGAGTAAAGATTTATTTGTGCTTTGCACAATTTGAATTCACATTTAGTACTTTAATTACAATGGGATCATAAATTCCAGTATCTAATGCTACAATGGTCTGCCAATAAAACAAAAGTAGAAAAGAAATCAGTCTGTCAAACAAGCTCAAACCCTCAACCAAAAATGAAAATAAAATGAACTGAAATCCAGCCGTCTGACATAATTTGAAAGATAACCAATTCACAACAAAAATGTACCAAGGGGAGCATCAAAACTGCCGAGCAACTGAACTATAGCTTTTGCATCTAAACGTCTTCGAACTCTTTTACCAACCAGTACTTTCACGTGTGGAGAGTCATATACCTGAAACATTGGAAAAGAAATAAGAGATCGCATAAGTTGTTAGGGAAAATTGTCCATCTCACAAAAAATCAAAACAACATTAATAAGTGAAAATGCATCCCATTGAATTCATTAAGGAATCTCAATTGCACAAACCAACTTCACTAAAACTGTGTAAAACTTTCCTACTCAACTGACAAACACTGACCTATACTACTCTTGGAAGCACCAAAACAGCAACAGCACATCTAGAGTATGGAAGGTCAACAGAATAACAGTTTTCATGCTAGCTTGCTCTTGAGCCATGTTTAAGCTAAGTACTTATGCTTCCAACATCTGGAAAAGGATACTATTACGGGTAGAAATATAATACATAGCAGACTGATCAAGATCCTAGGTCCGAGTACCATAGTCACAAGCCTACACCTTTTGCAACCTGAATTTCAAGAAAACCCAAACAGTAGAACGGAAGAAAGCCCACACCCCAACATTAATTTGTAGCAAGAGTATGTTTTATTATTATCATCATCCATTAATTGCCAGCAATGAAGTTTTATCTCAACTCTCAAACAATGATATCACATGGAAACATCTTTTGACACATTTCCTGAGGGTAAGAAGCAGAAGAAAGAAAAACGGTATCCCTACAAATGAATGATGTCTATAAATGTGCCTATGAGATGACCTATGAACAAAATTTTCTCCATCCCCTGCCCGTCTTAAAATTCTTCTTCACAAACTTTTTTTTTTTTTTTTTTTTTTGCACTTAAATGAATAAAAATGAAGAAAAAAATAGAAGATGCCTACATTACATGGAAAATATAAACCTTCACATTAGTTTTAAGACAAAGCGGTTCCATATATCAAGTTCCAGCCCTTGTTCCTGCTTGTCAGCATTGTTGCTCTTCACGCACCCATCCTCCTTTCTATCTCCATGATTATTGTCACATGTTCACTTTTAATGCCATATCGCAATATATCTCACACTTTCTCTCTAAAGATTTAGCATATCCTCTTTTTTTCTTCGAAGAAAAAAATTTTATTGATTATCTTGAAATTGATACAATAATGGTCCACGGTAGAACAAGAAATAAAAAAAAAAGACAGAGAGAGAAGAAAATCTACATCAGAAGAAACTAGACTGCAATCACAGCATAATGTTATCCTTAACCAAGAGCCTAATGTTGATATCACCAACATTAGGCTCTTGGTTATCCTTGTCCATAACCCATTTGCGGAATCTTGCGCACAGCCTAATGTTGCAGGTAAATTTGATATCACCAAGAGCCTTTCGGCTATTCGAGTTCAACCATCAACCTCCAGGTCAGAGAAATCAATAAGAAACTATTAATTTAAGTAAAATTGGTACCCAGAATCCAAGCTTTGCCCTAAACTAAATAATTGCACTAAAAAATTAAGTTAAAATTAAAAAGTAGAAGATAAAAATATGAAACAGTAGTAGCAGCCTGCTAACCTGAGCAGAACAAGCAGAGTCAGAGTCATTGCCTATCAAGAGCGCCAAAGCACCAGATACATCCGGGTCGATCCCAATGACCCAACTGGAACCCGAATTTGTCCGGGTCAAATCTGCCTTGCCGTCAAGGTTTTCACTGCTTTGAGGAAAAGGGCATGAGAGAGAGGCCAACCAGTCCTCTTTCAGCTGAAGAGCGTGGGAGACCTTAACCCCAACCCCAACACCATTTCTTGACGCGGAAATGCGCTTTGTTGGAGCTAGTGGGGAGGAAGTACAGAAGGCTCTGGGCAGAGAGTAGAGTGAAAACCAAAATGGTTTTGGTCTGAGTATGGAGGAGAGTGAGATGGTCATGAATTGGTCATGTGTTTGTCTTATGAGTTGGAGGGGTTCCATCAAATTTTAGAGAGCTCGTTTCTCTCCGACCTGCAATTCATTCGAATTTCAATTTCTGGTTCAGAAATCACTAAATCAGGATATGTCAGCCTCTTCAAAAGGCCAAAAGCCAATAAAAAACGCCTGTTAAGCAGCCCGCGCCCACTGCTGGACTTTGTATTTTTATTTAGGGTTAAATAAAAAAATAGTTCTCGAAATTTGACCGAGTGTCTTAAAGTGCTTCACGAATTTCAAAACATGACAAATTTACTCACAAACTTTTTAAAGTGTATCAAGTTAGTACATAACTTTCATCTAATCAGTTAACGGAAGTGGTCATGTGCAGTTGACCACTTTTATGGGAGTATTTATGCCTCTGTCATAATTTCTCTGTATATCCACATTATTGTGCTAGATCTTTCAACCCAATCCGCCAAAAATGAAAGGGAAATCAGAGGAGGGAAATGGTGGGAAACAGGAAAAATGAACTGGGACATGATCAAAGCCACCATGGTAACTATGGTATCAGCTCTTAGCAACAAACTATAACTAGTTGTTGGGTTTTCCTGGTCTGGTGGATGTAGAAAGGTCTTTGAAAAGGAAGCTTTATGACATAATTCTCATGGCAGGGTGTGCATTAGCAAATCACTTATCACGCCCATGTATTCGGTACCATTTGAAGATTTGGTTAAGCATTTATAGAGTCCAGCTTGCATACTCATCTTCTCCAACAAGGCCATGTCAACCCAAATCGATGCATCAGTCTTCCCCATCACTGATGCTCTCTGGTGTGATGGATTAAGCATTCTTGTATCACTTGCTCGCTATGTGATTATTATGAAGATGTTCAGTTATATAAACAACTTGTTCCGTAATTGGTTGCGTTTACATAACATTTTGTAAATCTTCATGGTCATTTGAAGTCATGGATATGGAATTGGAATTACAGACTGTAATTTTGTTTACTCAAATAGTCTACAACTGTGGACTTATAAACTGTAGTTTTTATCAAAATCTTATGAATACCATATTGTTAGTGTTGATCAAGAACAATTGATATTGTTACTTGTTCATGGCACAAATGAGCTTTTTGATAATAAATGTAAAGTGAATTGACAAAGTGGGGTTGGGGGTGTGTGCAAACCTCCTCTGCTATTATACCATTAGTAAAGAAAATCTCTTCCCTGAAGGAACAGACTACAAGTGATCTAGCACAATAGTGTGGAGGGAGATCGGTCAAAGGGGTCTGAATGGACATAAATATCCCCATAAAAGTGGTTATGTGCAGTGCACATGATCACTTTAGTTAACAAATTGGATGGAAGTTAAGAAATGTACTGACTTGATACACTTTGAAAAGTTCGTAGGCAAATTTGTCACGTTTTGAAGTTCATTGACCACTTTGAGATACTAGTCAAAGTTCAAGTACTATTTTTGTATTTAACCTTTTTATTTATTTTCCTTCTTAGTTTTTTTTGTCTTTTTATCACCAATAGTCATCTATGTTCACTTAAACATCAATTTAGTCCCTAGACACACTTTGAAAATTTGCCAAAACTAGCTTAGGATACGAAAAAATTCTTTGAAAATTCCTACAAACTCGTCTTGACTACTAATATTTTTATATGAGGTCAAATTATCAAATTGATTCTCCAAAAAATTTGAAATTCCCAAACTAATTCTCCGAATTTTCTAGAAAATACTAAAAGTCAATTTGATAATTTGACCACACATAAAAATAGTAGTAGTCAAGACGAGTCCATATAAATTTTTGGAGAATTTTTTCATATTTTGAGCTATATTTGACGAATTTTCAAAGTGTGTCTAGGGACCAAATTGATGTTTGGTGGCAAAGATGATGGATGACATTGAGTGAAAATGCACTTTAGGGACCAAATTGATATTTTGGTAAAAGTTAAGGGACTATTTGTGATAAAAGGCCTTTTTTATTTTTTTAAGTCCACTTACAAAAAAAAAAAAAAAAAACTGATAACCTAGCTCACTTGCTAGTTGCTATAGTAAATCTCAACCTTGTACAATTTGATGAAATGCACGCTACACGGAACCCAATGAGCGCTGAGTGAACAGTATTGAGTGCTCGGCAATTGCCAGTGTCAGTCAGTGGCAATTATTACCACTGTGCGACAATACTTATTTTAATTGCATAAAACACCCTAATTGCCATTGTTTGATAGTGGCAATAATTATCACCGTATAACAATGACAATTTTCCCAGTTAAAAAAAAAAACACACACACACCGAACGCTCAGCACAAAAAACACAAAAGAAATTTAACATGGCCTTTATTTGTATAAACTGGATTTATTTATCATTATAACTTTTTAAGTGGGGTTGTTTATTATTAAAGGCAGTAAAATAGACTTATGAGTAATTTACTTTTTTTTTTCTTCTGAACTTCGGATGATGAAAATTATTTAGAAAATTAGGATTAAATACTAAATTCTAATATTTTTTCAGCAAAATAGTAATATACTAATCTAGAGCAAGATATTTTGGATTAGGTCACAAATTTGTACAAAATGTAAATTTTTTCACACATAACGCTCGGGCAAAGTGCCGAGCACTCGATGATTTTCCATTGGTTTGTCTTTTTGTTTTTTTTTTTTTTTTTTCAGTTTGGTATATATATAGTTGTGATTGTCATGCAGTTACGTTGTGACTATATGAAATTGATAAAAAAATCAAGGTTTATAAAGTTTTAATACTTTTGATTTAGACTTGAAGGATAAAATACTACAACATAGAGACTAAACATTAAAGCTTATGCCTCAGAAACACAAAAATAATAACAAATCAATAAAAAAGTTGTTATTGTTGTACGATCATTGTTGAGTTTGTAAACAAACAAATGTTTCTTCTAAGGGCTCGGTCAACACTGCCGAACACTCGATAGAACCACGTTTTTTAAAGGACTTGGTGGTTTTCCGTTTGTTTTTTTTTTTTTTCAATTTGGTATATATATAGTTAGGACTGTAATGCAGTTACAGTTGTGAATATATGAAGTTGATAAAAAATCAAGGTTTATAAGGTTTTAATGTTTTTGATTTAAACTTGGGGGATAAAGTACTACAACCTAAAGACTAAACATTAAAGCTTATGCCTCGCAAACACTAAAATAATAACAAATCAATAAAAAAAGTTGTTACTGTTGTACAATCATTGTTGAGTTCGTAAACAAAAAAATATTTCTTATAAGCGCTCGGTCAACACTGCCAAACACTCGATAAAACCACATTTTTCAAAGTTTGTACCTAAATTGAAGTTTAATATCTAAAGTAAAAAGTTTAAATAGTGAAAATAAAAAAAAAATATTGAAATTTGGTACATAAAGTCAACGGATCTAAAATTATTTTGACGTTTGGACCTTGTTTACTAACCAAAAAATTAGAATGGGTGAAATGAGATTCATTCTGATTCCCTGTGCGGAATAATAATGACCGGAAATTGAAAAAATTAGGAATAAGATTGCTAATATTGGAGGAAATGAATTCTGTAGGGGAGTCCAGAATTGAAGATTGAGAATCAGAATGTACTTTTCATACCAAAACTATCATTTTTTTTCTTAAAATTAAAATAATTCCCTTTACATATACTGACCCTTTGGCACACGCTCACACGCTCGCCAATTGGCTTTCTGTATGCAAATATATAAATTTATTAGAATTAAAGAGTTTAATGAAAAAATATAGCAAACAAAAAAAACAAGATATAAAAACAAAAACGAAAATTAAGGAGAAACTGCTCTCCTCTCTTTCCCACTAACTACTTAGTCAATAGGGTCTTTTGTTTTTATATTTTATTTTAATTTTTGTTAGTTTAACATATTAGGAGTTTCCTATTTTGTCCTTCTGTCATGTACCAAACTGGCAACACGACAACCGCAGTCGTCCTAAGAAACCCGAAAATATAATACTCGTACCTAGGCATATTCCCAACTTCATAATGAATTTCAGCAAGTGATTGCTCCTTCTAGACTTCCTTGGCCTGATAGTATTAATAATTTGTGTCCTACTCAAGGTGATATGTTGTAGTTAAATGTTGATGATGCTTTTGTTCCCTCATGCGGGCAGGAAGTATTGGATATTTCATTCATGTTCTCTCAACCCCACAACAATTTGAAATTTTAGCAGTTGTTTTCATGTTTCATTCATGTTTGGATGCAGGTTGGAAGTTCATTGTGCTTGAATCGGAGGCTCAGGCGGTCATTGCTCACCTTTATAATTTGGATGAAGACCTTACTCTTGACGAGCACTTTTTGGAAGAGGATAAGAGTATGAATAGTTCTTTTGACTATTTTTATTTTTCTAATGTGCCCTATGTTGTACTTTTTTGGCTTGCAATTGATGATATTTTGGGTCCATGGGAACTTCCATAAATGGAGGTTTGGAGTTGAAGTTTGGAGGTTATTTGGGCATAGGAGATACACAAGGAGGCTTAACTATATGGGAGGATAGATTGTAAGGACCATATTGAGTTTACATCCTATTGGAACACCTAACTAGACTAAGAATTAAAGAGGGAACCAAATTGGACAGCCGGATTAATTAAGGTGAAGTAGGAACTTTGTTTATATTGGAATACCTATTCTATTAGGTCATTGAGTCAGGAGGTGGTAAGGATAAATCTCGAGAGTTCCTTTATGGGCAAGGAACATGAGATTTCACCTATAAAAATATGAGGTTTACTCCCCTCTCTCATGTACAACTACACAACATATAATTTAGGGACAGACCCAAGAATTGAAAAAGGGGTGAGCTAAACTTAAAGGCTATGTATGACAACAAAAAAAAATTTTGGCGGCTATCAAAATTTTGGCAACATCTCTATTGTTTTTTTGATACTTCCCAAATTTAAATAACTTGTTAAAACACATATATGATCTAAAATAAAGTTTATTTAAAGAAAACTAGATAGTACGAGTGCATTCCATTAATAAACAAGAAAATATACACTTAGTCATGGGGGACGTAATGAGCCTTATCCCTCAAAATGCAATCATACAAAAACGACAATAACAAATAAACATACAATGCAACAATGTAACACTACTTAAGTTGTGCCCTATGATTCTTCATAAGATAAAAATCATCAATCACATAATCATAACTAATAGTATCAACAAGATCTTTTTCAATGTGGATAACCATATAATTAGCAAGAAACTCATCACATATCTTGTTTCGAAGTCTAGTTTTAATAATTTTCATAAATGAAAATGCTCATTTTGTTGTTGCCATTGAAATAGGAAGAGTCAACACAAGATGAATCAATCTCTCAATCTCTCAATCAACCAGTATGTTTTTCTTATTCCAACAAGTTCTTGACATAATATAGAAATAGATGACACATTCTGAAAAGCTAAAAGTTCACGAACCTCATACTCATAATGTTCTAATTGTTTTTTTAAAGTAAACAATTCATGCTCACCAAAATCCCAAGGAAAAATTTCTCAACCAAAGTGCATATTTTATTGATGTCAAATGATTTGAACCCATAACGAGGATCCAATGCTGAGCTAAGGGTAAAAAGTTTCATTGTTTTCTCAGTGAATCTACTATCTAACTCCATTAACTGAAAATCTATTACAACATTAAATATATCAAAATGATAATAATGTTCAATTGTAATGAAATCTTGTTGCTGACAACTTCAACCTGTACCCTCCATATGACGAGCACTTAAATTTGGGGCACCAATGCCATTTTTCTCACAAAAAGATACCACATTCCAAATGAACTTATCCCAATCATCGTTTCTCAATTTTTAAAGAAGAAATTTTGAACTTGAAACTAAGTTCATAGCATTGCAAGGTTTGACAAAGCACAGTGATTCCTATAACTTTATTCATCAAATGCAAGTGAAACACGAATTGAAAAAACTGCATACTATAAGCACCTTTAGCTTCCCCATGTATTTTAAAGTTGAGTCCATTTTGCTTAATGTTTTCAAGAACTATAGTGGTTGCATTGTATAGAACAATTAACCTCCTAATAGAGCTAAAATAAGAGCTCCAACGAGTAGGTCCAGGTCGTGACAAACTACGAGTCTGATTTGCCCCTGTACCAAATTCAAGTTCTCCCTCTTCCAATTGTCTTGCAATTTCATCTTCTCGAGTAGACCTTAACTTAGAAACTCGTTTGGCAGAAGAACCAATCAAGTTCACAATATTATAAAACAATGAGAAAAACAAATAGACATATTGCACACCTTGAGATGCTGCATGCAAAGTTAGTTGTAAACGATAAGCAAAACAAGATATACAATATGCATATGGACAATCTTGAAGAAATAAAGCCTTTAATCCATTTCATTCACCTCGCATATTGCTAGCACCATTATATCCTTAACCACGCATATTTTCTACTTAAAGGTTGTATTGACCAAACACTTTCTCAATCTCACTCTTAAGAGTTAAGGCACAAGTGTCCTCCACACTCACAACATGAAAGAACCATTCTTTAACAAACCCATTAACATCAACAAATCTTAAAATAATGGTCATTTGCTTCTTACTAGATTCGTCAAGTGCTTCATTAACAAGTATACAAAACTTGACATCCCCAATCTCCTCACGGATCATATTCATAACTTTGTTAACAAGAATATTCAAAATCTCTTTTGGATCTTGGGAGAAATATATTTGGCATTTCCAGAAGCTCGGTCTAAGATAACATTTGCAATATCTTCATTTAAGCTTGCACTATATTTGAGCAATTCAACAAAATTTTCACGACTTAATGATTCATTAGATTCATCATTGCTTCTAAAAGTAAGTGCTTGTTTAGCAATCACTCTAATGGACTCTATTGTGGCCTTAAGCCACAATTGATTTTGTACAACTTTTTGTGGTGGTTGTGAGTTCATCACTTTGTCTATATATATGCCCATACACATTTTTCAAGCTATACCAACTTTGCATATTAAGACTACGTGGTGAATTTGGAAGCCCAACATGTTTTTGAACGAAACAATAGGCCCCGCCGACCTTCTTCCAATCATCAAACCCTTGAGAAGTAAATAAAATATGACATGATCGATGTATCACTTTCAAACAGAAGCAAGGAAAACAATATACCTTGTCTTTATCTATGAAATACTCAAGCCATTCAAATTTTTTGAACCAATTATATTGAAACCGACGATATTGCTCTTTATAGAGAGAGTGTGTATACTCATCTAATTTGGGTTGACAAGGTTCATAAAGCAAGTATGTTCTACGAACACCATCATGAGAAATGATAGGATATGTTGATATTGTTCTACATTTTCTCGGATCATGTTCAATATTTGTGGTATCTACTATTGTTGGGGCTCAACTCTTTGTGACTCAACTCTTTGAAATTTAGAAGGTGATTTCTCATCACAAATTAGAGCATCACTTATAGGTGGAGAAGTACGCTCACTTGATGTTGATGATTGATGTTTTTTCTTGAAAAATGGAAGAATATTTTTTTTTACTTAGAATTTTGATGTTGATTCGACATTATAAACTGTAAATCATATGTAAAACATTAGAAATATGTAAAATAATGTCTAATTAAACCTCTATGACTCTATATTTAAAATTTACAAATAAAAAAAAAATCATCATCATCTTCACAAAATAACAAAATATCAACAATTAGAAGCCCCTAAATTAAATCAAATGAACTCTTAATTATCACCATCAAACATAAATTACAAATCTAGAACCCTTAATTAAAATCCTAACTCAAAATTTCAAATTAAAACCCTAAAATTAATCTCAAAATTTAAAAGAATTTAAAAGAATTTACCTTTTCCTTAGGCTTTGGGGCTTGGTGATTGGGAAAGTCAAGCAAAAACTTGAAGGAAATATTTAAAAATGCCACACTACATAGGTGGAAAAAAAATCTACTTTTACTAAATGCTTGGAATTTAACAACCCAAGCATTTCAGAAATGCATCTTCATTGAAACACAGTGCTAAACATCTTACCCACAAAAATTAATCCAATTCCAGGAAAACCCCCAAAAAGAAAAAAAAGAAGAGAAATTTGACCTCGTATCTATCAAATTCATCTGAAACAGAAGGAACCCACCTCACAAAAACTCGAGCAGAAACCAAACAGTCAATGCCCCTGAAGAGAAATACACAAAAAACCATAAAGAAGTTGAATTTGAGAAAGCAACAAAGAGGAACTTCGAACGTACCTTAGACTTGGCTGACTGATTGAGCGCATAGAGGAGGGGAACGGGTTGAGCGGCGTAGCGTGAAACTAACTTGATGAGTTGTTGATGTCTGCTTGTCTTTGTAAATGACCAATGAGTTAGTTAATAACATAGGAATGGCCAATGAGTAATTGGGTAATAGACTAATAGGGTATTTATTTATTTTTTTTGCAATAAAATGGGGTAGGCTGCAGCCCACCCCAGCCCATACATTAGGTCCTTCCCTGATATAATCCTACCCCATAAAGGAGTGCATAAGGGAGATACAGAGAGAGAGAGAGAGAGAGAGAGAGAGAGAGAGGAAGACTTAGGCTTGTTGAGGCATACCTGCAAACACCTTTCCTGCAGCTATTGATTCTGTCGAGTGTTTTGAGATGGCTTCACAAGGTAAGTCCCTTTGTGTATGCATATCTGGAAATCCAACATATATATATGTGGTATCAGAGCAAGGTTTTATGCATTTAAAGGTCTATTTTGTGAAGTAAGCATGCACAAAAATGTCTTGCCTGTTTTATTGTGCTAAATAATTATTGTACTAAAGAAATCTGCCTGGAATTTTCGGTTAATTTGGCTATAGAAATTTGTTTGCATGCTAAGTAAATTCACAGTAAACTTATAGTTTTTATTACATGTGTTACTGACTATATATTGTTGTTAAATATAAACTATATGGTTGTTTATTCACAAGGTGACAACAATATATATATTTATATATATAATCTGTATGTTGACACCAAAAGTATAGGCTATATATATGTTTATATGTGTCCTTCCTCTTGGTATGACAAAATTCCGCATAAAAAATATATCCCATAAGGGACTTTGATTAATAGTAGTCGTTTCATGTTTAGTCCACAAATAAGCATGAATCAATTATTATTGACCAACTCAAGGCAATACTGACAATAATTACAGTTGTGAAAAGATTCAATCATTTTGTAAACCCCTCAAATCCTCTTCAGCAAGGGTAGGAATAAACTAGCCGGACATATCAGATAAATCCCAATCCCAACCTATAATAGTGAACAGATTCTTAAAGTAGTCAACCACCAGCTCTTGAAGCTCATATTTGTTTTCCCTCCAAATACTAGCATTATCTTTGAGCCAGTACTATATATCCTTGATTTCTGCTTCCAGAAAATGGCCTCCTCATCAAGGATTTTTAAGTACAGTTGAGAAAACTCTTGTTCCAACCTAATGAGGAAAGGAGAGTCACATATGTCTTAAGCTTTTTGAATGCCTTGCAGCCTAGCCATAAGTCTTTTTTTTTTTTTTTTAAATATTGGCAAAGGATGTTAAAACTTAATGCCTAAGTTAGCTTGTTAAAGTATAGTTTAATTAGATATTTACTTTGACTTTTGTGTATAGTAAATATTAAGCCACATAAGTTGTTTGTGTGTGGCTGGTATTTACTTTCACTGAAATCGTGAATCAAATGAAAACCACTGGTGACAGCATAACAGATCAGAGAATAGTTGAGAAAATTTTGATTAGTTTAACAAAAAAATATGATCCGATAGTGTCTGTTATTAAGGAAACTAAAGATCTAGGCACACTAAGTGTAAAAGCTTTTGACCAAAGATTGAGTAGGCATGCTGAAAACTCCATTGAGAGTGTCTTTCAATCAGTCAATATTGGCTCAAAAGAAAAAGAGAAAGAACAATCAAGTTCTTATCAAAGCAAACCTGAACCCTCTAAAGGTGGAAATGAGTGGAAAAAATCAAACCTGAACCCTCAAAAATGGAACGGAAAAATATCTTTGAGAGAAAAACAAACACTAATATGAGTACCTCTCAAGCAAAGTGTAAGATTTGTGATAGAAAGAGTCATAGTGAGGACAAGTGCTAGTTCAAGAGCAAGCCTAAATGCTTTAATTGTAACAAGTTTTTAAAAAAGATTGCAGACTCAAAGGCAATCAATAAGCAAACTACACTGAAGAGCAGGGAAATGAAGCAAATATGTTTTATGTTTGCCAAGCAGCAACTGTGCAGAGCAATGACAATGTTTGGTTTCTTGACAGTGGATGCAGCAATCGCATGACTGCAAACAAGTCGATCCTTTTTGACATTGATACCTCAATGGTCTCTTAAGTGAAGATGGGAAATGGGGTCTTAGTGGAAGTAAGAGGAAAAGGCACACTAGCAATTGAAACGAACAAAGGCAGGAAGTTCATTAAAGATGTGTTACTGGTTCCAGAACTTCAACAAAATCTCTTGAGTGTGGGACAACTTGTGGAGCATGGATACTATATTCATTTTGAAGAGAACTCTTGCAAGATCTTTGAGAATGGAGATACTAGCTAGTCAATCTGTCAAAAAGGTCAGTATGGAGAAGAACAAAAGTTTTCCTCTATCATTTCAATACTCAGCTCACATGGCATTGAAAGTGGATGTTTTGGACAACTCTTGGCTATGGCATATGAGACTAGGACATTTGAACTTTCAGAGCTTAAAGGACCAAAAGAAGGAAATGGTGCATGGATTACCAACAATACAAAAAGTGACTGATGTGTGTGAAGTTTGAGTGATGTCTATGCAAGCTGCAATTTATGTGTTATTGAACCAGAAAACTTTGAAGAAGCAGTTAAGGATGATCGAAGCATAATTGGAAGAAAGCTATGGAGGAAGAAATCTGTGTTATTGAGAAAAACTTAACATAGGAATTGGTGGACAAACCTGAAGAAAAAGAGATTATTGGAGTGAAATGGATCTTTAAAACAAGGCTTAATCTTGATGGTTCTATCCAAAGGAAGAAAGAAAGACTTGCAGCAAAAGGGTACTCTCAGCAACCTGGAATTGACTACAATGAGATTTTTGCTCCAGTGGCTAGACTTGATACAATCAGGGCACTAATCTCCTTAGTAGCTCAAAAGGGTTGGTTAATTATTCTATCAACTAGATGTTAAGTTTGCTTTCTTGAATGAAGAGGACTTTGTTGACCAACCTCAAGGCTTTGTTGAAAAAGGAGAAGAGATGAAAGTGTATAAGTTGAGGAAAGCTCTCTATGGCTTGAAACAAGCACCTCGAGCATGGCATGGAGAAATCGATTCCTATTTCATCAAGAAAGGATTTCAGAGAAGCAAAAATGAGCCAACTCTATATACAAAGACTGAAGGTAACAATGATATTCTTATTGTCTCTCTTTATATTGATGATTTAGTGTTTACTGGAAGTAACAAGATTTTGATCATTCAATTTAAGAAAGAGATACATCATTTTCTGGGAATTGGAATATGTCAAAGTGTGAATGGAACTTTCATTTCTCAAAAAAATATGGAAAAGTTCTTCGAAAAATTCAAAATGAGAGGCTGCAATCAAGTAGCTATTCCTTTGGTATTCAATGAGAAACTTGAAAAAGAAGATGGAAGTAAGGATGCATATGCAACTATATATAGAAGCTTAGTTGGCAGCCTTCTCTACCTAACAGCTACTAGATCAGACATTATATATGCTTCTAGTTTATTATCAAAGTTTATGCACAAGCCTACTCAAATTCATCTTGGGACTGCAAAGAGAGTTTTGAGATATATTCAAGGTTCACTTGATTTTGGCATTATGTATGAGAAAGATATTGAGCCAAAGTTATTTGGATTTTGTGACAGTGATTGGGGAGGTAGTGTAGATGATTTGAAGAGCACCTCTAGCTATGCATTCTGTTATGGGAAAGGTGTATTCTCATGGGCATCCAAGAAGTAACAAACTTTTGCTCAATCTACTGCAGAGGCAGAGTATGTATCAGCATCTTTGGCAACTTCTCAAGCAATGTGGTTGAGAAGAATTCTAGAGGACTTTGTTGAAAAACAAGGAGAAGAAACTCCAATCCTATGTGATAACAAATCTGCAATAGCTATGACTAAAAATCCTGTCTACCATAGTCGATCCAAGCATATAGCTGTCAAGCATCATTTCATTAGAGATGCTGTGGAGGACAATGAGATTGAGGTTAAGTATTGCAGAACTGAAGATCAAGTGTCTGGCATTTTCACCAAATTAAGCTTCGCCAAAAGAAAAATTTCAGTATCTAGTACAACAACTTAGCATTAATTAAGGGGGAGTTTAAAACTTAATGCCTAAGTTAGCTTGTTAAAGTATAGTTTAATTAGATATTTACTTTGACTTTTGTGTATGGTAAATATTAAGCCACGTACATAAGTTGTTTGTGTGTGGCTGGTATTCATTTTTTGCTGTACAAAGCCTTAGGCAGCTGTCCTAAGCAATCTAATGATATCATATATATGAAAATTTAGTGTGGTGTGCTGCAGACTTACAGCCTCCTCCAAAACCCTCTCTCTGATTTTTTTTCTCTCTTGCAACTCTTCCACAATAGCTATTTATCTGTTCTTGAGTGTTTGAGTGTAGTGAGTAAAGTTAATTCCAAAAAAGGAATCCTTATTCCAAAGAGTAAGAGACTACCTCAAAATTTTCAACCTATCCAAAATACACGAATCATCCTTGCTCCAACGCTTCTGAACCACATCCAGAAAATCATTGTGATCAATCCACATAGCCTCAAATCTGAAGTTGAGCTGACTAGAAGGAATTTTGTCAGACTCAAGCCTAATCAAGAGAGGGCAGTGGTCAGAACAAAGCTTGGCTAGGTGCATAACATGAGCTTCGGGGAAAGAATGCCTCCAAGAAATACAACAAATAGCCCTAGCTGACAAGTCTTTGCTGGATGAGACCTCCAAATTAAGTACCTCTTATTGGACCAGGTGAACTTACAACCAAATAGCACTAGTCCACCAAACCAGTATTCTCAAACCATATTCTAAAGTCAAAAAAACCTCTAAGATTCATGTCCCCTTTCTTCTCATCAGCCTCAAGCACCACATTAAGGGTGTGTTTGGTAATACTGTGAATTAAAGCTGCTGTGAAGTATAACTAACTGTGAAACAAAGTAGTTTAGTGTTTGGTAAATTGTGTTTTCAAAAGTGCTGTGAAGTAAAAGTAGCTGTGAAGCAAAGCAATACTGTTTGGTAAATTTTCATGTAAAAGTGCTTTGGATGTTTATAATGACTAAAATTGACATGTTATAGTTGAAAATATTTTTTACTCATTTGTTTGGCAAAAAAAAAGTGTTTTTTGCTTGTTTTTCAATTTTTTTTTTACAAATTAATAGTTTTTCATTTTACATGTTAATATGTATGAGGTCTAAACTGACACATGTCTCTCATTTGTTTGATATTTGAAAACATAACTATATAATATTATCTAACAAAAAACTATAACTAACATTCGACATCTTTTTCAACGTAAAATAAGTATTAAAAATATTGGAAATAATAACAAATACATATTAAAACGTCTAAATGGATGCACGAATTAAACTTGTAGCAATGTTATTTCTCAGTTGCTCCATCTCTTGTGCTCCCGAACCCTGGGTAATATGATAATCCTCAATTTGATCTGCCTCCTCACTTACGATGTCATTTGGGCAATTTGTTGATCAACCATTCGATCAACCATTCGATCAATTTGTTGCGACAATTTCGCAGCACCTCCTACTTTTCCCCTTCTTGTAAAAGTTCCTTTGTCTTTCTTCTCTTCAGTTGCTTTTCTTTTTCCCTTCCCTGAAGAACTTTCAGTAACTTGTGTGGTTTCCATTGTGTGAGTAGTATCATCGGAGTCACCACTACCTTCGAGTGCAATATCATCACCATTCGATGCTTCTTGATTTTCAGACGGAAGTACACCAGATGAGGGTGCCCAAGCATGCTGGCCAGTGGCCACAGTGTTCATAAACATCCTATCAAGCTTCTGCTCCATATCAGGACTAATGCCATTTTTACGAAATTGTGCATACTTCTTGTTTTTCTACATAGCAAAGAGATAAAGTCATGATTATATAGCTAAAAGACAATAAAGTCAAAGAAAGCATGAAGTTTGACATAAGATTTCAATTGCGGATGGAGAGTGTTAAAGAATGAAGCATGAAGCATGAAGTCAAAGAATTTATCTAATTCCCAAAGAATTATAATGCAGTTCTGAATTCATTTGAAACACTCTGTTTAAGTGGGTCTGACTAAGGTTTTTATATTTTGTTGGACAAGCATTGTAACTTGGAGAAACATTGTCAAGGGTCTACGTGGCCAATCTTTGTTTAGGCGGTCAAAATAGAGCATGCCCCTAACAAATTTCTACTTAAGCTATAAGATAATGCAAAAGAAGAATTACATACAGCATCAAATCTTGGTTAGTTTATACTTAAGCTAGACCAGTTCAAGTTCAACCACATCTTCCTTCACTTAATTGGAAAAATATGGATTTAGTCTAGTCTATGGAATATACAAAGCATATACTGCACTTGATAAAAAGTCTAGAATTATAACTTATATTTTCTTCGCTTGAATCAATGACCAGTATGGCAATTGGCAACTAATTACTGTAACTTGATGTAAAAACTATTTGTCATCAGCATGCTTACCAATGAATTATTGTATCATAGAAGTTAATAATGAAAATGTTCTTAAAACAGTAAACAAGTTACATAAGCAAATGAAAATCCTTGAACCATAGATGAGCCCTTGCTGAAAACATCATCAAGCATTCAAGCATTATGATTCAACACTGGGTCAAAAAGCACACTTTCTCAGTCAGAAGAATATGCATACCAATTAGCATAAGTTCCCCATCCGCAAAGAAGTCATGATTAAACATTTTATTGAGTCTAAATGCATCATTATAAGTAATAGTAATCAATCCCAAATCAAAGAAAGCAGTGGTATGTACTGAAGTCAATTGACAAATTCATGATTATATAGCAAAAAGATAATAAATGAAAAATTTACACACCTGAATTTTACTCTGCCACCAATCGTTAGAAGCATCAACAGTACCAAGTTTGGGATTCCACCCCAAACCAGATTCCACCCCAAACCAGTTTCTTTAAGTACATCCCACTTATTTTTCAATTGCGATTTAGATAATTCTTGTCCTGTCTCTTTAGCAAAATTGATCCTCAAACTTTCCTATCCTTCCTTTTCAAAGTGAGTAGTAGGACGGCGTCCTGCCTCGACCTCCTTGATACAAAGGTCACAAAATATAGGTATATTATGCTCATTCCATACAGCCTTAACTCCTGAGTCATTCTTCTTTCCCATCTGTATATAAGTACTTGGTTTGAATAATAGACTCAAATTCTATGTAGGAAAGCTCACTGATCAGACAACAAACACAAACTAGTGTTAAAAGTGATGACCGAATTAACATTCTCCTCTGATGACCAAACTTGTCTCTTTAGACCAAGCATAAGATTGCATTGCCTTTGAGATGACTCAGTTTCCATTTTTCCATAACCAAAAGATAGCCAAAAATAAACCAAACTGATCATGGAAGTGACTCAAGAAAAACTGACTTTTATATCAACTGATCATGTAATTGGTAAGCTCCTCGGGTCTTATAATGGTACAAACTTGTTGAAAGAGAATCTCAGAAATACAGAAAAAGACTTGATGCAAATTCATTGGCATTACCTGAATCTTTGGACAGTTTTACTATATGCTTATGTGACATATATCTACATCAACTTGATTACTATAATCACCACAACACTGCCCATGCAGCCACTTTCACTAACATACATAAGAGATAATATTCACATAGAGGAGTCTGAAACAAACTAGGAGCAAAAATGGTGTAAAAAGTAAAACATGAATAAGTAAAATCCATTGTCTATGGGGTATCAATTGTCCCAACTCCCAATATAATCTTGTTTAAGAGATGTCACTTGTTCGGTTTGTACCTTGGATCCTTGTTTACATTCCAAAATTAGCATTCTAGTGAAAAACTATAACCTGCTCTCCAAGTATACTTAAAATTTATAACTGAGCAGAAAGGGGTCTGTGTTGGGTTCACTTTCAACTAGAGAAGCTGAACAAGGGAAAAGAAAAGACTATAAAAGTTTTAGTATTTTCTTCTATTTGGTCATATGAAGAATTTAAAGGCAAAATAAAGAAAAGAAAATATAGTTTGGGTGATTTTTGTGCCTATCACCCAACTTTCTTGAGAAAGTTTGAGAGGAAATGAAGAATAATTTTTTCTTTTTTTTTTTTTTCTTCATAGGATTCTTGTTTATTTCACTAATAACCTAACAACAGAGAGTTTGAATTTTTATATTTTTTCTTCCCTTTTTCTCCATGGGTAAACCAATAAAATGCTTAGTATAAAAGTAGTGGATGAGTAAAGTTGTACTTGGGTGAGAATTAAAAGTTTGAACTACAAAAAAACCCAGCACTCAAGCAAACACTGCCTTTCTCCGACATAATTTCAAACACTTAAACTGCAAACAAGCCACAAGCTAGCAAAGCCTCAAATTCAATAAACCTTTCTAGATATCAAACTAGACCCCATAATTCATCAGTTGGCACAAAACCCATATGCACAGAACAGTTTCGTAATCATGTAATGCAACAGCAGCTAAGAACATAAACATACTTCAAATTCCACTATGCACTACATTGCAAGCTCTACTTGATCTTTAACTCGGAAACTAGAATAACCCAGCAAGGCAGCAATTCACTCAATTCAATTACTCATCAATCATTTCTACACCAAATGAACAAAGAAAACAAAAAATAAGATATGGGTTTTTTTTTTGGGAGGATTGTCAAACACTGCCATTCTCAGACATAATACTGCAAACAAACTACAACAAAGCAAAGCCTCAAATTTAATAACACTTTCTACATCTCAAACTAAACCCCATAAATCATCAATTCGCACAAAACCCATATGCACCAGAAAGATTCTTAATCATCCAATGCAACAGCAGCTGCTTATTAACACAAACACACTGCACTCACTATTGTAATGCAAGCACTAATTCAAAAAAACAAGATATAGGGGTTTTTTTTTTTTGGGAGGATTGATTGAATTTGTACCTGACTTTCTTGAGCAGGATGGCCTTAAGCTTGCGTGCTAGGTCTTGGGATATCAGCAAGCACTAATTAACTAAGATGAAATTCCCAAACAGAAATCAAAATTCAAACAACAAGCCTGGCCTCATTCACAGATATAAAAAATTTAGGACCCTAAATCAAAAATTTAGGAAATTTTGACAGAGAGAGAGAGAAACATAGAGCACTAACCTAGTTATTGGAGACGACGACAACAAACAAATGGAGACGACGACAACAGACAAATGAAGACGACGAGAAGAAAATGGCGATTGAAGGCTTTCAAGTTGCAGAGACTGTGAGAGAGAATGGAGGAGAAGACAACATCGTGAAAATGTGAGGTATAACATGTAATTTTTCTAAAATGATCTAGGGTATAATAGGAAATGTAAATATTTCATTAAATGACCGGTTTTTTGTAACTCACAGCTGCTTTTAAAAGCAGGGGAGGACCTGCTTTGCATAGTTACGGTCACTCACCTCCAACTTTCATACAAAGCAACTTAATTAATATTTACCAAACACCAATTAGTTGCTTTAATTGTGTGTCACCTCACAATTGTAATAAAAAGCTGCTTTTCCATGTTTACCAAACGCACCCTAAAGCAATTAATGAATTAACATGTGCGCATATATACTAGCATACTACTAATCAAATTAATAATTAATTAACATGCCCGTTTAATGAAGCCTTACTTTAATTAATTAATTTGCACGTTAGTACATAAGAAAGACATTATTAAAGCTAACAGTCCCTTCAGACCAAACAAAAAAAAGCTAACAGTCCCAGGTAACAACATACAGATGGATTGTCTAGCTAGCTACAGGGTACATGTACAATAGTAGTAGTTTAATTAATTTCCTTATTCCCATGAGTAGTAGTAGTAGTAGTAGTAAAGTCGAGGTTGTAAAGCACTGGCACCATTGTGGCAAAAGACAAGAAAACCAGGACTGGCCCAAAGATCCATAGCACAAGAGGAAGTGCTGCATAGAAGATTCTGTTTCCCACTGTGTTTAGAAGTGAACCCTTGTCTAGAAGCTCACACACATACTCTTGGGTGATCACTGTACATGATGTACTCTCCAAGTCACCCATTGGGACACAAATTAGGATGCTCACTTGGTTGAGAAACCTTATGGATAGAGTGTGGCAGAAAAATGAGAATACGAAAACTGTGAGGAGTGTGACATATTTAAAGGCCACCATGAATTCTCCATGGGCACCATAAACGGCGTCGTTCAGTGGCTTCTTCACACTATATGTGCTGCTCATCACTGCTGCCAACCCAGCACACAGAAGGATCGAGGTCGTCGCCATCAAGGTTGATCCCATTATATTGTTCCTCAGACTTTGGACTGCCAGGATGTTTTTCTTCTCAATATCCTGACCCATCGATCATAAATGAAATTATAATATTATATATTGATGAATAATTAATTAAGATATATGATCGAATATCTTTAATTAATTAAAGATGCATGCATGATAACGATAGCTGATGTAAAATAATTTGTGGCCGGCATGCAATATTCATGCACAGATTCTGTTAAAAGTTTACCATCAACATCAAGAAGAAAGAAGTGGTACGTATTATTGAGCTAACTTTTGATGGAATATTGATAGAAAGCCAGCCCCACCAATTAAGCAATAATTCGTATCTTTTCAGGCTTCTGCTTTTAATTTCAAGACTACGTATTACTATATACATATGTATATAAATTTAACTTCAAGATTAATTGCAACATTAATTGATAATTAAGATGGCAATATGGCATATATACATATATATTTTGCTAAATTAAGATGGCATTATGTAAGTACTGCATGCCCCAATCCACTTGGGTAGCTATAGGTTTCTAAGTACCTTTTATCCCCTGTTTCTTGGCCCCTATAGCTTGTACTTATTCCCATATCTACATGTGTGTGTGTGTATATATATATATATATCTATTTATATATGAGCATGCATGGTGCTCTGAGTTTCTTCTTACTTAAACAATTTCGGTTCCATAATTAGTGACGATGTATAGATGATATGGAAGAGGAATGGATTTCCCTTACAAAGGAAGCTATTTAGCTATATATTGAAAAGGAAAGTTAGCTTTTTTTTTTTTTTTTTTGCCAGGGTTAGCTATTTTCTCTTTGTTTCTGACTATTGCAAAGTGTAGTTTCATGATCAAATCGTTTATTTTATAGATAATTTTTTGAAGAGTCTTTGTAAAATATTAATCAAATCAAAAAATTATTTAATTATTATCAAATAAATAGAGAGTAAATCTAACTATTGCTAAAATAATTTATTTATAATCTTTAAAAAGTAATCTAAAAAATTAATTACAGTCCGATGAGACTACTCTATCAAATGAGCAAAGAAGAAAGAAGCTATATGGAGAAAGTGGAAAGGAGATCGAAACTATAGTATATATGAATATCATGCATGCATGTAAACTTAATTCTCTGGCAAGTGGCCGATATATATATATATATATGCAGTTGTTATCCTATATTGATAGATGTTTCCCTGCTTAATTTGAATGAAAGCATGAAAAAATTAATATATGGACCGATACAAGAATGGAAATTAATTAGGTCACTGTATAATAATAATACCTTAACCATGGCTGAGACCCATAAGCGTCGTCCAGTTGCATTTATACCGATGGTGGTGGTGAGCGGTTGTATTCGAACCTTATACCAAAGCCAACCATGATACCCAATGCTTATCAGAACCCCCAATGGCACTAATATCACGTCCAGATAACATTTTCTCCATTCCATCTCTCTCTCTCTCTCTCTCTCTCTCTCTCTCTCTCTCTCTCTCTCTCTCTCTCTCTCTGTAGCTTATTGCTCTTTCAATGTCATCTTACATTAATATTTGCTAGTTGCTATATACCTCTGTTTTGTCGACCCACGCACATAGCTTTCTTTTATATCTTATTTTGTCCTGACAACCCATTAACCACTTTTTCCTAGCTTAATTACTCCTTAATTATATTGGGCTTTAGTGAGTGTGTATATATATATATATATAGGAAAAGAGTATGGGATAAATACTTTAACAATTATTTTAACACATTTTTTAGTCTTGGGGTTTAAGATCCACGGGTCTAATTGGTTGCCACATATGTCGTGAGTAGGTAGTAGTTATTATTAAGGGTTAATTCCATATATATATATATATATAGCTTAAAATAATAATGCTAAGAATTTTAAATTTAGATCTCAAATAATATATATCTCAATGCTTTTTTTTTGGTAAAATAATATATTAATATTTTATTAAATTATACATGATTCATTTTAAAACTTATTTATTTTACAACAAATAAAATACATATATGAATAATAATATATTATTTAAAATTTAAATTTGAAATACAAATTTGGATCCCTAACATTATTAATCGTAATGTTTTTAATATCTAAAAACTGCAAAAGTAAAGAAACCCATCAGCCCCGACTTCACTCCTCTGCTGCCGTCTCGCAGGCAACCCTCTTCCCAAAGATGTGAGAGAGAGAGAGAGAGAGAGAGAGAGATGCTCATTCTAGAGCCTAAATCTGCTGTCACCAAAACAGTCTCCTCCATGTCTCCTATTTAATATGCAGACACCTGTACCTCCACTTAACAGACCTTAGATGTTGTTAACTTATTAAAAATAATTAAAAATAAAAATACACGATACGCTATTTCTCTCTCTCCTTCGATCTCACAATCCAAGCAAAACTCAACCCTTTTTCCTTCTCCCTCCATCTTTTGACCTCTATCCATCCATCGTCACTTTTTCCACTCAGTTCCCCCTGGAAGTTGCTATTTGATTCATTTTTCCACCTCTGCTGCTTCAAGAAAAAATTATGCTCCAAAACACAAATTAACCCATTACACTCATTTTTATATATTCAGCAGAAAAAACGTTAAATACTTGAATGAGTTTAATTAGTTCAGTAATCCTATTTTCAGTTGAAAATCTTGTTTTAACTTTAATCCAATTAAAAACTATAATTAACGATTTGTTTCAATTAAGGATTTTTAACAATTCTATTATAACTTCCGTTAGAAATTAGTCATATCATATACCAAGCATGTGACCAATTTTTAAGAATAAGGGTCAAATATTATGGATGACAGTTGTTGATCAAATAAATAAATGTTTTCCTAATTGAAATGGGAAAGGTATAAATTATTGAACGGAACAGTACATGGCCTAGCTAGAAATCAAGATTTTTGAATAGATTTGAGCGGAAGCCAGATTTCTCATGCCATAAAACATTTTTAAAACATTTCTTTAGGCCATAGGATCATAGTTGTTAGATCATGGAAATTAAACATAAAACAAAAGCTAGGAGATGAAGACCATTACCATTGAAGACCTTAAGACCCTGTTTGTTTGGCCGTAATGCTACAATTGGAATAGGAATTGTATTTCATTACTTGATTATCTAGTAATGTAATGACTTTTAACTTTCCATTCTAATGTTTGAAATAATTTAGTAATTGAAAACATGAAATGATTTGTAATAGAATAAAGAATAACACTTTTCCAATTTTATCCTTTTCTTTTAAGCTAATTCTTTTTAATTATTTGTGGATGACATGAGTTTAACTGCTCTCTTGAGGATACCTTATATATTCCTTTATGGATATAATTATATGGACATATTATTTATTAATTAAAATGCTTCTAATATCTTAACTAGGTTTTCTTGAGAGTATCCTACATTAGGAGAAATAATTTTTCCTACATTAGATAAGTAAAGTCTTATATAGTTCCGATTAAAAAAAAAAATTTATTTCATAGTGACTGATTTATATAGTGTTGGGCCTTTATCTATTGTCCATTGGTGTTGAGTTGAATGTTCGAATTCCTTCCATGTTATACATTTATACCATGTTAGACTTAATTGTCACACGTGCTTCAGCGTCACCTAATCTGAATTATCCACGTGTTTACCTTAAGTGACGCCATATGTATTGGCGTGTTGAGATTATCCCACACTGGATCAATGAAGCCTTAGAGAATGATTTTATTTAATACATCTTCATCTATTGCCAAATAGTTTTAGTTATTCAATACATCTTCATCATTTTATTTAATACATCTTCATCTTCATCTTCATTTAATACACAAATTTTTTTAAGGCGATTATTTATTCAATCTTTCTTCTTCTTTTTTTTGGGTGAAAAATTTATTCCATCTTTTAACGTAATTGGGATCATTTTATTCCATAAAGGGGAAAGTAATCATGCTTACAGTCTTACTTTAGCCGAGTGCTTCCTCTAGCTCTCACACAAATTAAAGTTATTGGTTACTTTTCTTTTTTTTCTTTGGATAATAAAGTGATTGGCTGCTTTAAGTTTGCTTTGTGCAAAAACAAAACAATGCTATGCAAAGTTTGGTACGGAAATATCTTCTACCATGGATGGAAGGCAGGGTTCCACCATGGGCGGCTGAGAGAATGGCATTGTAGGCCCCCACCCCAAAAAAGTTTAAGATGATGATGGTAAATTTTTTTTTTTTTTTTCCAGAAGATGCAAAGTTTGACCATTGGATTATCATATATCTTGATTATTTTAGTGTTTATAGAAAGCTTTGTGATTGTCTATATTTTTTTTTTTATTTGGGAGAAGGGGATCAAAACTTGGGAGAAAGTGGGCAATTCCACGACCCTTCCAATTGAGTTACCCAACAACTGTTCTGTATTTGTTTATTTATTCTATCATAATTAGATGACCAAATCATTTTTAATTTAGTTAATTTTTTTGTAAAGATGATATATATATTATTAAGTAAATACCTAATAAATAGACGATTCGAATTATTAAATTGCATTGAGAGTTGAACTCACATGCAATCATATTTTATTCTTATCAAAGAAATTCCTAAAGAAGCTCCTCCTATATCTATATATATTCTATCAAAAGAGTAGGGTCAAAAGAATAGGCAAGGCAGGCCCTAAGGGTAGGCCGAGTAGGCGGTCGCCTAGGGTGCCCCAATCTCAAAGGCCCCGAAATTTTATAACCCTTTATATAATATATCTTATATGTTAGGCTAAAAAGCCTAAAAATTTTAATATGTGCCTCCAAGCAAGGAATTAAATTTCAGATTTTTAAAAAAATTTCAATGAAAATTTCGAAAAAAATTAGACGGAAACGACAAAAATTACTATCAAAATATGAAATTTTTTAATGAAACTTTACAAAATGTTTATTTAACATATTATCTATTAAATTGATGAAAAACATTAAAGAAATCAAATTATATAGTATGTTTCATGTAATATAAGGTGAATATAATCGCGCTGGAGCAAATACTGTTAAATAAAATTAGTATATTTTTCATACTGTATAATTTAATTATACACTAAAATCTAAACCCTAATACTCTATATATTCTATATACCCTAATATTCTTTATACTCTATAATCTATACATTAAACCCTATATACTATATATTCTTTAGGATATTAAGTTTTAGGCCATTTAGGATACTTTTAATTATTTTTTTATATAGAAATGTATTAAATTTTAAGGTTTAAAATAACTAAACGAAATCCTAAACTTTTTTTTTTCTTTCCAATTGCCCAAAGGCCCCAAACCCCCCCTCCTTTTTTCTCTTTTTTTTTTTTTTTTTTTTCCTTACTTTTTTTCCCCGTGCCTCTCTCTTCTGTCTTTTTATTTTATTTTTTTATCTTTCCTTCCTTTTTTCCCGTGCCTCTCACCTAGCCAAGTTTGTCTTCACTAAGTGTAATAACCCAAATTTTAGCTTATGGTAATTTTGTTACTTAAATTTTTCAAATTTGTTTTAAGGCATTAGAAATTTCTTTAAATTTATTGTAACTAACTTAGACCTTTGGTTGTGGTTCTAGAGCTTAGTTGTGTGAAAATGAATTTTAGAAAAATGAAAATTCAAGAATTTGACGATTATTATTTTTTTCAGAATGAAATTATAAGAGTAGAATTTTTCATAATTTTTTGAAAGCAAATTGACTATTTTGAGGTTATAGGAAATTAGTACTCATTAATACGAGTCCGTAGAATTTTTCGGTGAATTATTTAGAGTTTCAAGCTATTTTTGGTCAATTTCTGAAGTTAGAAAAAATAGAAAATATGATAATTTCAATAATTTTGATAAATTTTGATAAATTTCGGTAAATTTCTGTGAAATTTCAAAAATTTCGAAAATTTTGGCCAAATCTTTCCGAAAAATTATTAAACATGTGTTTCCATTTCGGAACCCTAAAAAAACGAAATTTTCACTGAAATTTCGTTGAAAATTTCAAAATTTAATACCTTGCCTCCAAGTAATATATATATATATTTTTTAAGTTCTAATTCAAAAGTAAAAATAGCCCAATTAAAATAGGCCCATCAATTTGTTAAACCCACCAACTAAACGGGCGGATACCTACTTAATTTAACTAAGTAAATTAAAGAAAAAAAAAAAAGAGTTATAGAACCCCCAACGTGAAAAAGAACCCAGAACTCAAATCCCCTTATCCCCAAATTTCTAAAACAAAACCTACACCAAACCCTTTTATCTCACACTCAATAAATTTTGGTCATGGATCAATTTACACCCAACGTGAGATAAGCTGTGTTATTGTCGTTTTGGATCAATTTAAACAAGGTATGGGTTTTTATTCTTTGAGAAAAATTGAAAAACTATGGTTAAATTCATTAAATTAATTGAAAACTTTTGTTTGGTATATATGTAGTTTGCTATATGTTTTTTTATGTTATAATTTTTATTTTGAATTATTATAATGAATTTTTTGAGCACTTATGAAAAAATAAAATACATGAGTGTGTATGAAGGTTGAGACGACTATGGCCTCATTTATATTGTTCGTCTCGGGCCTCCGAAATCTCTGGGCCAGCCCTGAGAATAGGGAACTTGGAGTTGCCGGCCAATTTAAGCCTCGAATCGGATTCGAATTTCAAAAGAGAATGAATTACCAGCTCAATCAGTATTAAATTATATATATCTTATTCTTATCACGTTTTCTTTATGTGCATGGCACAATATTATAACAAACTAAATTAATGTTCTTGCATGTTAATATTGTACGTTAAACGTTAACAGTCAAGCAAAGTGGGGGAAAATTGAGTCCAAATTAATCTGCTGTCACCAAAATTCGTCTCCTCCCTATTTAATTTGCTGACACTTGTTGCTCCACTTAACAACCCTTTTTTTTATTTTTTATTATGAAGTAACAGACCTTAAACACTGTTAACTCATTAAAAAATAATTTAAATTTAAAATACACAATAGTTTAGCTAGCTAGGACCAAGGTAAATATTTGAAGGAACTCAAGTCTTAATATATAGCTTAGCATACCTGGCGACTGGTGTTGTATGTGTTTGTTGTGAGTACGTAGGGGTAGGTGAGGAATTGGGTGAGACCTTTTTCACCTAAAAAAGAATCCTGGGAACTGGAAACGACACATCTAAGATTCTAGATCTAGTCAACCCAACTAACACGCAAATACTTATTATATATAGGAAATTAATTAATTAATGTGTGATCATTGAAAATGATAATTAACGTACTCTAAAGTCCTAGCTATTTAATTATATATATGGATGTGAGTAAAATGTTTTGTTTTGTACCCAAAGCTTGCTTAATTATATATATGGGATTGAAATACATGTACACCTAGCTATATATACCTTTAGGCTGAAGAAAGAAATAATTGCAGAATTATGCTTGCTGGGAATATTGGAAGGTTTCTTTGCATCATGCTTATAGAGAACAGAATTCTTCTGCTGATCATTTAGCTTCATTAATTATGCTGTAGCTAGCTTGGTTCCTGGTGTTCATTGGCTGCTGATGTTATTGTTTTTTCCACTGCTATGGATGTGTTAGTGTAGTTGCTTTGTTTTTGGGCTTCGGCCCCCTTTTTACCAAAAAAAGAAGAAAGAAATAATGAAGGAGCTATATATGCATACATATATATTGCATTTAGTTCATGTACATGAAATTAAGCTAACAATTAATATATATATATATAGTAAGTACTAGGTACTAGTGATCGCCCATCGATATCGCTGATCATCAGAGGATACATCCGGCTGTGGATCGATGTGAAGGCACCGCCAACAACAGCAACAACAGCAATAGAAAGAGTACCAACGGCAAGAGCACTAAGTGTGAGCCTCGTTTCAAATGCAGGACATGACTGCACGAAATAGGATTGTATCCTATAGACAGGATAGGACAGACTAATTCCATCATGGACTACCTTTGAACAGAGGACATAAATCCTTAGCTATTTAGGATTATATATAGTAACAAATGTGATTCCAGTCCCAAATTCTAAATAAGCCCACCAAATATGAGACAAGGCACTATTGTCCATTTTGCTTAGTCTTGTCCAGTCCCTTCCTCCAACAAGGAGAGTAGTACTAGTGCCTCTGCTGTCATGCAGAGAGACACCGTTCATCAACAACAGCATGTTGGGAAAGAGATCGAAAAAGAAAAAGTACATATAAGTAGTAGTCAAGTTCATATTTGAATGGGTGCTTTTGTGTTTTACGGGGTTCTTATTATTAAGAATTGGTGGTGGTGCTTTATGTTTCACTTTTGGCACCGTTGGTTCTAGTTGTTGGGCAAAGAGATTGGGGTTATCCAGATATGTGATCAATGGCAGAGGTTTGGAGCAAAACCAGTTTGTTTTTGTCAATTTTTATCTCCATTTGTCTTATAATAATTTGTATGCTTGTGTTTGATCTGTGAAATGAAAGAGAGAAACATAGAGAGGAAGAGAGAGATGCCGCAGATGGATGGGTTGCCGGCAGTGGGGGCAGGTTTTTCTTTTTAGTTTTAATTTTAAAATTATTTTTTGTAACTATTTTTTAGAGAAAGACGCTTTGCCTTTAAAAATTGGTTATGTGCAAGGAGTAAAATTTCGGTTTCGAGGAAATTTTCGATGGAAATTTCGACGGAAATTTTCGCGGAAATTTCGATTAAAATTTCGATTTCGATAAAATTAGACAAAAACGTCAAAAATTGCTATCAAAATATGGAAATTTTGAATGAAACTTGACCATATGTTTATTTAATATATTATCTACTACATTGATAAAAAACATTGAAGAAATCAAATAATATAGTAGATTTCATGTGATATGTGATGAATATAATGTGCGCCAGAGACAATACTGTTAAAAAAATACTTCACTAATTAATAATTACATAATAAAATTACACGAATAAATCATTAATGTGGCAACGAAAAGTAGCAAGCTTGCTCAAAGGGACTTGGAAATGGTCTTCGATAGTTAAATTAAGCGGAATTGGGTTAAAATATAACCAATCCGATAGCAGCAGCGGCGACAACTGTTTACTTAAAATTTCAATTTTACAAATTATCAAAATTAGAAAACCATTAAGAAAATGAAACTTCATGATAAGGGGATAAATTTCTTTTTCATAATTTATGTTTATAACTAAACGAAACACAAAAATGACCAGATCAAACCCCAAATAAAATCTCNGATCCATCGCTCGCCCATCGCGCCTCCTCACTCGCCCAGAACCCGCGCCTCCCACCCCGTGACTCGAAAATTTCGCCGAAATTTCGAGGATTTCGGAAAATTTCGGCGAAATTTTTCGAAATTAATTTGGTATAGTGTTAAAATTTCCATACCCTTAAAAAACGAAATTTTACTCCTTGGTTATGTGCTTTGGCACCTGATTAATTTTTGACGAAAAAACCCTTAATTAAGCCATACGGCCCATACGGAGAGTTAAGATTCTCAATCTGAACAAAATGAATGAATGTGACATCCTTAACTGCAAAATGGTGTATAAGTGAAGTCATTTGCTAAAATTTTTCCTATATAGTTTATAGTTTATATACTCTTTAGTATATAGTTTATAGTTTATATAATTTATATACAGTATATAGTTTTTTTGATCTATAGAATTTATAATTTATAATTTATATACTTTATAGTATAGAATTTATAATACTATATAATTTATACTATATAAGATTATAAAGTATATATAGTATACTAGTATACTATATGAATATATAGTACGTATTTTAATATACTATAGTATACTAATACTAATATAAATATACTAGTATATGAAATATAGTGTGAAACATGTTTCTTCTATTGAGATATACTTCAACTTATTTATGTTGATATATGATCTTGTTGGGGCCCACACGAGTCATTTTGTGTCAATCCGAACCGTTCGCAATGATCATCTTCATTGATAGATCATCCTTGCAAAAAATTAGTCAAATCGGAAATCATTTGCCTATTTAACTTTGATAAAACAAATGGACAGTTTTATCGAAAATATTTGATTCGTCCATTTATTTAATCAAAGTTAGATAGGCAAATGATTTCCGATTTGGCTAATTTTTTGCAAGGATTATCTATCAATGGAGATGTAAAAAATGAACGGTTCGGATCGACACAAAACAACTCGTGTGGGCCCCAATATGGTATATCTCAACATAAATAAGTTGATGTATACGTCAATAAAAGGAGTCTGTAGTATGAAATATATTAGTATATACAAACTTACAAACTATGAATTATAGTCTTATATATGAAATGTACTTTATAGTATAGTTTATAGGGTATAAAGTATAGAGTATAGAGTATAGAGTATACTTGTAATGTCCGAAAATATATATATATATAGTTATATATATTGCTGGCTGGACACGTAAAAGTAAACTTGGATTTTTAAAGAAGAATTCTTCTAATTGCCTTTGTGTGTGTATGTATGAGCTTGTAAATGGCTGGGTTTTATGTGAGAGAGGAAGATCAAAGATGCCAATCAATATTAACTCAAGGAATCTAGTAATCCTTATCAACTTGTAGTAAATATTCTTGATCAAGGGTTGAGATCTCCATTAACAGGGTGAGTCGATTGTTTTTAGAGAGGTGAGTCACCACTATAGGCTATGATTAGTCCTAAACATAACTCAATTAGATGGTTCTCTAAACCAACTAAGAACGTAGCAAATACAGGGGCATGGCTGAGTTTGAGTGCAAAAACAGAGAGAGAGCCAGAAAGAAATTAAATAAGGACAAGAGAAAGAGAGGAAAAAAGAAAGAGAGAAAAAAGAAAAGAAAGAGAGAGAAAGAGAGAGAAAGAGAGAGAAATAGAAATGGAGAAAGAGTCGACAGTGAAGGAGAAGGAGGAAGCTCTGGAATAGAACTCAAAAGGATAGAAATATATAAGGGTTTTTTTTTTTAAAAAAGAAAAGTCCAGATCTAGACTTCATTGCACAACCCGACCCGATTGCAAAAAACCAGTACTTTGTCGGTCCACCCGCACTCTCTTATTCCTTTTTTTACTTTCCTTCTCCCCCTTCAGGTTTCTCTTCTCCCTCTCCCGCACTCTCTTTTCTCTCCTCCCTCTCAGTCACTCTCTCTTCTCATTTCTCTCCCTCCCTGTGACTATCTCTTCAATCTCCTCCTATTTCTCTCTCTTCTCTCTCCCCTGCACACTCTCCCTTCCGCGACCAGCTCCGGCTAGAGCTCACCTTCGTCGGCCAACCTACGGCGACCCAAGGCCACTGACCGACTTTCCAAGCCGTTGCCAACACGACCCAGCTTCCACCCAGCCCGACCGGCCTCCTCTCGCGGCGAAATCGCAGCTCCAAGCCGTGGCCTTACTTCCCTTTTTTCGGCGAATCAGTGGCGGGCTTGAGCTAATTTTGGTATAATATCGATCCTCTCTCTCTCTCTCTCTCTCTCTCTCTCTCTCTCTTATAACTGTTGGATGGGTTGGTTGAGCTCAATTGTTGCAAAAATAGAAAATTTAGTTTTGGGTCTCACGGCCACCGCGAACTTGGTCGCGGGTGGTGGCGACATGGTTTTCGTTATGTTTTGTTAATTCCAAATTATGTGATGAAATTTATGGGCTTCTTGCTTAAACTTATAACTTCCAAGCTACTTGTACTTATTAATTGCTATTAATTACATTGACAATCATGGTTACTGTGATAAAATAATAATTTAAATTTAAAAAATACTCTATTAATTGCTATTATTTAGCGGTAACAATTATTGTTATTGTGGGATATGAAATATTTAAATTGTAAAAATACTCTATTAATTGCTACTATTTGACAATAACAATTATTGTTATTGGGGCAATTGACTTGGTTTTTTTAAAAAAAATCCATGAAAAAAAACATAATGTGAATTTATTTGTATAAAGTAGATCGATTTATTATTAGGTTTATTGACTTTAGGTACCAAATTATAATATTTTTTTATTTCAATTACTAAAACATTTATGTCATTTCACTTTAGGTACCAATTTTAAAAAATATGATTATATCGAATTGTGACTGTATAACAGTTATAACTTTTTTATTGATTTGTTGTTTTTTCAATATTTGCAAAGCTTAAACTTTAATGTTTAGTATTTGGGTTATAGGATTTCATCCCTCAAATCTAAATCAAAAGTATGAAACCCTTAAAAATTTTAAACAATCACAACTTTGACTGTTCGACAGTCACAACTGTATAACAAACTGATTTGTGATCTAATCCAAAATGTTTTACTATAGGTTAGTACCTAAACTAAAAAAAATTAGTATCTTGCTGCTTTATTAAAAAACTATTGATATTTGGTATTTAATCCTAATTTTCTATTTATTATTTAACTTTTTAAGTGAGTTTTTTTATACAAAGGACTCTAAAAATGGATTTTTTTAGTAATTTACTTAAGAAATAAAGGTGAACTTAAAGACTTCATTGAAACATGGGTGTCCTTATCAAATTTTCTTCTAAAACTTTTGTTTTAAATTTTTGTTTACACACCTTTGTTTAATGTTGTAAAACTAAAAATAAAGTCACTTATAACCTTAGTATAGCCCTAGGAACATGTTTTACGGTTTGTAATTGAAAGAAAATGAAAAAATATATATATGAAAAATTTGGAAATTTTTTCCAGAAAATTTTCAGTTTTGTATGGCCTACTTTCAAGCCTTATAACTAGAGTTTTAACCGTTCATTTTTCATGTTCTTTATATGGTTGTAAAGATGTGATACAAAGCTTTAAAACAAGTATAAGTTTGCATAATTTGGTGAAAGTTTCATAGGTTAAAATTCAAGCTAAAGTTGAAATAAAAATATAAAATTTCTAGAAAGCAGGGGCTGTTTTGAAGAAGATGATCAATAGTGACCGACCAAAAGTGTGGTTGTGAACAATGTTAATAAAAAGATTAATTGAGACACCAAGAATAGAGAGAGATGGACTTGGTGATCTCGTGATTATTAGAGACACTAAGGAGAAAGGGAGATATACTTGATGGTCTCATGATTTGTGGAAGAATTGTTGTGATTGAAGGAGAAGTGGAAGGAATAATATTAAAAATATTTGGGGTTAAGGGATGGATGAGTGTTAGCTCATACATGGGACATTCGGGGCCACAGTGGTAGGATGCATGGTATGAGACGTGTAGGTCTATTTGTCTTGTGTGTGTGTGTCAACGGGAATAAATAAGGAGTGAGTACATGCATTGTTCATCTTTGCACACATGTCATCTGACTGTGATTATTTACTATTTTGTTAAATATTTATTAAGCGTAATAATTATCCATGAGGAACTGAAAGTTCCTACTGAACTTTAAAAAGCTCACGCTATTAATAGATATGTGCAGGTATCAATCCCGAGGTGGAAACAACAAAGTGATGATTAAGTATGTGCCATAATTGTTGTGCTTGTTATCTTGTTATTATCTTTATAAATAGTTGAGTGTAATTTAATAAAAAAGTTATACCAAATTTTAAATTAAAACTTTATGTTTTCTTATTATGGAACAAAGTTTAAATTTGTAGGCCAAATTATTTTAATTTTATGCTAGTAGTTAGCACATCGTGGTTGAAGAAATTTTATTTACTTCGATCAGGATGTGGTTCACACCTCAATTCGAGATATATGGATATATTTCGGATTGGAGTGTGGCAATACTAGTATAGGTAATGGGTATAGAGTATACTAATATAGGGTATAGGGTATAAGATTTAGGATATGGTATATAGTTTAGGGTTTAGAATAATTTACTTAAACATATATATGTTATAATATGTGTTTTATATAAATTATATAGTAATTAATCTATTATTAATTATATGTAATGAATTGTATCAGTAAACATATGTAATCTATTAGTAAACATACATATCAATTATATATGTAATGTATTAGTAAACATATGTAATCAATTATATAACATATATAAGTTTACAGGCCCCTTTAGGTGTGAGATCCCACATTTAGGCTTATTTGTGAGATCTCTTATGTGACTTACTCCATATAGTATTTCAACGATCCGAACCATTATTTTTTAAGTCTATATTCAAAGATTATCCTTGCAAAAATTAAGTAAATCGGAAACCATTAAGCTATCAAACTTTGATCAAATAAATAGGCGAATAAAATATTTTCAATAAACACTTGAAATAATGATAAATCAATCAACGGTCAAATGGTTTCCGATTAACCTAATTTTTTTGCAAATATGATCCTTCAATAGAGACAAAAAAAATAGACAGTTTCGATTATAAAAATACAATGTAGAGTTGGCCTCATGAGGAATCCCACAAATAAGCCTAAATGTGGGATCCCACACCAGAAGGAGCTTGTATAAGCATATATTATATAACATATAAAACATTGATTATTGTTGTGAGTACATATTATATAACAAATATAAGTATAGAGAAGAACTTATGTACCTATCCCCCCATGTGATACCATATGGCATCCCCCCTCTCTCATTGGCTCTCTCTCTTCTCTCACTCTCTTTCTCTTATCTCTTGTCTTTATCTCTCTCTTTAAGGGGTGCCACATCACTATAACATGGGGATAAATAAGTTTTTTTTTCCATAAGACATATATAACATGCAATCTAGACTTTTCCACCGAAACCCGGCCTGAAACCCAAATTCTTGTTCTTATAAACAAAAACCTAAAAAGTCTTGTTGTAGACTTTTCCACCCGAACACCTTAGTTACACCCAAAACGTACTACTATAGTAGTATATATGTTTTGATTCAACTAACACTAAAACCAGTGGCCCAAAAAAAAAAACACTAAAACCAGTGGCCCAAAAAAAAAAAACACTAAAACCAAAACTTAAAATACTAAAAGTCTAACCCTAAATAGGTTCCTCACAACAACCGCCTCTCTTTCTCTCTGTTTCTCTTCTCCCTGTCTCTGCAATCTCTCTCTCTCTCTCTCTCTCTCTCTCTCTCTCTCTCTCTCTCTCTCTCTCTCTTATTTCTCTTATCCCTCTCTCTGCGATCTTCTTCTCTTTGCGTTCGCCGATCTTCGTTCTCCGTTCTCCGTTCTCCATTCGTTGTTCTCCCTTGCTGATCACCATGGTTGTTCGCCATTCTCCCTTTCCAGCCGCCGTCCTCCCTCACTGATGGCCGTGCTCCCTTGCTGTTATCTCTCTCGGTTCCCAACCAAAGCCGAACCAATCCGAACTGATGGGCTCGGTTAATTGAACCTATCAGTTTTGACAAGGTTCAAAATATCGGCCGTGAGGATATTATCGAGACTCCAAAATAAGGAAATATCGATATCGTTATTGACCGCTGTTCACAGATACCGCAGATATTGGCTTCAAAACATATAATTTTTAAATGAAACTTTAGGAAATGTTAAATCAATCATCAATGTATGTATTAAACATATAAGTGTCATAAATTAAGGTCTATATGATAAGTATATAATATGTAGGGGATATAATACATATGAGTGTCAAGTTTAAAAAGTAAAATTGGTTTATAATAGATAATTAATGCATAACTTTATTAATACTTGAGCTTATTGTAGTTGAAAAGTAAAGGGATGTTCTATTTGCACACCTCATTTCTTCTCTCCTCACACCCCATTCTCACTACACACCCCCTTCAACTTTTTAAAATTGATAATATCTCATAACACACCCCTCCAATAACCATAATACCCATATTTTATCAATCGCACAAAATTTCTCACTACAACACACTCCATCACCAAACACAACCAACGACACACCAACAACACGCCGTCACCGCTGCTGAGGTCACCGGACCCTACCCATCTCACGGTCTCATCACGTGCTGCAACATCTTCTCTCCCCACCATACCCATTGCTGCATGTTGGAAGAATGCCATAACCTAAAGTTTTTTAATTCAAATGAAAATCTAAGGCTTTTTTTTTCCTCTAATTTCAATTAATTAATCTACCAAAACCTTTTTTTGTATGTTTGAGATGATTTGGAGTGTGAGTTTTTGGGGTTTACGATTGGAATTTTGGGTTTGGGGTGATAGGAATTCTCAAGTTTGTTCGGCACTGGTTTGTCGAAGAATCTCATTTTATTCGGCAGGTATATGTAGAACAATCTCGTTTCGTTCGGCAGATGCCTGCTGAACACTACACAATGGTTCGGCATGTATTTTCCGAACGAAACGAGGTTGTTTAGCAGATACCTACTGAACCAACTACATTGTCCTTTAGGGTCTTTTCACATTGGGTCAAATGTGTCAATTCACAAATAAAATAAAAGGAGTGTGTAGAGAAAAGAAATGTGGTGTGCAGATAAGAATCTCTCAAAAGTAGATGAGCGTTGATCCAGAAAGAGATCTTATGTGGTTCAAAAGTAGACGAGCGTTGATCTAAATTCATATAATATTCGTATTAAGTTATATAACTTGAATAGTTAGAACTATAAAAACTAGTAAACTTCAAAAACATATAATCAAATAAAAAACATAGCTATTATAAAAACTAATAAACTATATAAATACAAGTATTATTAAATTAAAATAAAAACCATTTTCATATACATTTTTTTTAATTATTATTAGAATATTATCCCTATTAAATTAGAATGTAAAATTGAGATACTTAACTAATAAAAAACTCTTAAAAAAACTAGTAAATTTAGAGCCCAAACTCCTAATTATTTTAACAGAAAAATTGTGGTATAAGTTTAAGCGCAAACACACTAATCAAAAACCTATTATAAGGCCCAACACCCATTAATCAATTAATGAGATCCCTAAAACAACCTACCCGTATACAATCAGTCGCTCTATGCTTAGCACAGACACCAGACGCGAGAGAGAGTGAGACAGAGAGAGTGACAGGGAAACAGAGATAGAGACAGAGACTGAGACAGAGGAGGAGACTCACCTTCGCAAAGCTCACAGCTGCTGATTGAAGGTTCCTGCTCAAAGTTTGAACACTGGGTTTTGGCTAGGCTCGGCTCGGTTTCGGTTCTTGAATTGGCCATTCCGACAAGTCCGGTTTTGTTCTGGATATTGATTTGTGGTCGGGTGTTTTTCTCATTCCAATTCTCCGACCACTCACCACCAACTATGTACAGAATGTTCTCGAAGCTTCTATGCAGGTTCATATTGACCCGACCCATGGGTGGTGGGCCTCGGACCTTTCCGGGCGGCGTTACCAAGTGGAAATGGAAGCGAATGCACGAAAAACGCGCCCAAGAGAAAGAGAAACGCCTGCTGGAACAAGAAAAGCAGCTCTACGAGGCCCGCCTTCGCTCCCAAATCCGGGCCAAAATCGCCGGAAACCCCGACCCGTTTTCAAACCCCGGTTCAGAAATCGGGCACAACCCTATGAACCCTGACCAACACATTAAAGCCCTAGCCGATCGGTTCATGAAAGACGGCGCCGAAGATTTGTGGAACGAAAAGGACGGCCCGATTAACGAACAGCCACGATCGAATCCGACCGGCGGACGGGCGAGATCGATTGCCTTGCCGCCGCCTCCAGTAGACCTGAGGAGGCTGATACCAAAAGGTCGAAATTTGGCGGGAAATGATAAAAGTGTAAATTTGACGGATTTGAGTGGCAATTGCATTGGGGGTAGGAGGAACTATTCAGTGCAGAGTAGTGGAAGGCGGTTCCGGAGAAACGATAGTTCTTCCAGTGATGACTCGGAGGATTTCGATTTGGAGAGTGAGTCCGTACAGCCCTTTGCGCAAAATTTGAAGCATGGTAATGGGAGTTTGGCGAGAGATGTGAGGAAATTAGGGAGTAGTGCTTCGTTGGGAAGATATGATATGAAGATTAAGAGGAGAGTGCCCCTTAATTCATTGGATGAGGAGAGCGATTTTGCACAGCAGGTTGAGTCGATAAGGTACGAGCTTAGTAAGAAAAGGGCGGTTGAAAATGAAGCAGCTGCGGCAGCGGAGAGTGAAAAGGAGGAGTCAATTCTTAGTGAGAAGAGGTATGCAAATGTAGTAATGTGCTTTAGTTGGTTGGTTAGGGAACATTTGTAATAAGAACATGTTGAAATTGCTAGTCTTTGATTGGTTAAATGTGTAGTTTTAAAGTTGGGTTTTGGTTTTTTGGCAGATTTGACGAGTGTGGTATATCTCCATTGACTGTCAAGGCACTCTCTTCTGCTGGGTATGTTCAGATGACTAGGGTGCAGGAAGCTGCTCTTTCTGTTTGCCTTGAGGGTGAGTTGGTTACTTGTTTTAGTCTAAGTCAGTTGATATTGCTTAGAAAAGGATGTGCTGATTTGTTTAGTAAAAACAATCAAACTGTATGTATCTGATGATTTTCATTATACTTTGGGACAGGGAAGGATGCTTTGGTCAAAGCTAAAACAGGCACTGGAAAAACTGCAGCTTTTTTGGTACATCAATTTGCCTTTTGGTCTTTTGGATTGTTTCATAGTGTTTTAGGTTATCTTTTCCAAATTTCTTGTTATACACAAACAGCTTCCTGCTATTGAAGCAGTTGTGAAGGGTGTGACTAGCAAGACTCAACGGGTGCCTCCAGTTTATGTTCTTATCCTCTGCCCCACAAGAGAACTTGCAAGTCAGATAGCTGCAGAAACAAATGTTTTGTTGAAGTACCATGATGGCATAGGTATGCAAACATTAGTTGGAGGTACAAGATTCAAAGAAGACCAGAAACGTCTAGAATCAAATCCATGCCAGGTTTGCACTTTTCTCTTGGCTATTAAAATTTCTGTTTGATTGTAGTGTAATTGTTGAGAGAGTGAAAATTCATTGTACAAACGTTCTGCAGATAATAGTTGCAACTCCTGGAAGGCTACTGGACCACATTGAGAATAAGTCTGGCTTGTCTGTGCGATTGATGGGACTGAAAATGCTAATACTTGATGAAGCTGGCCACTTACTAGACCTGGGATTTCGGAAGGACATAGAGAAAATTGTTGATTGTTTGCCTCGTCTGAGGCAGTCCTTGCTATTTACTGCAACACTTCCAAGAGAGGTTTGGTTATATCCCTTCAACTAGCGGAGCAGCTATTTTTTACTCATTAACATCAACACTTGGTTCATTTTTCTGTAGGAAACCACCTAAATCTCAAATTTTTCTTGATTTGGAATATGCAGGTCCGTCGAATATCACAGCTTGTTTTGAAAAAGGACCATGCTTTCATTGATACAGTGGGATTAGGTTGTGTGGAAACTCATGCTAAGGTAAGGTATATAACATTGACTAATATGAAACAGTTGTGGTGTGCACTATTTTAGTTAATTTAGTGTTGATGATTGAAATAGTTCTGAAAATACCTGAACCATGAAATATGACAATGATTCAAAATGCAGGTTAAGCAGTCATGTCTTGTTGCACCACATGAATTGCATTTTCAAGTAGTGCACCATCTTCTGATGGAGCATATCTCGCAATCACCTGATTATAAGGTTTGATGTTATAGCTTCTGGGTTCAAATGTTTGGTTGTATTATATGTGCCTGAGGCCTAACGTTTTACCTTTCAGGTTATTGTTTTCTGTACAACTGGAATGGTAACATCCCTCCTCTATCATCTTCTCCGGGAAATGAAATTGAATGTTAGGGAGATGCATTCTAGAAAGCCTCAACTTTATCGAACTCGTATCTCTGAGGAATTTAAGGAATCAAAACGACTGACTCTAGTTACCTCTGATGTATCAGCACGCGGAATGAACTATCCTGATGTTACCTTGGTCATTCAGGTATTCACAAGCTCGAGATAAGTTTTAACTTATGTTCTGCTTATGGGTTGAAGCTTAATTTATCATTCAGGTATTCTCAAATAATTTGTTGTCTGACTGACTGGCACCAGGTGGGTATTCCTTCTGACCGGGAACAATATATACATCGCCTTGGAAGAACAGGACGAGAAGGAAAAGAAGGAGAAGGAATACTGTTGCTTGCACCATGGGAGGAGTATTTTCTGGATGACTTAAAAGATTTGCCTCTTGTAAAGTTTCCTTCACTTCAATTGGATCCAAACTCTAAACTTAAGGTTCCTGCATCACCTCCAATTGTATTTTTTGCGCTTTATGTTATTGCTTGTTGTACAAATTATTTGTTTCAGAGTCTACTTAATTGATTCAATTTGTTTCCTTGGTTGGATTTCTTACTGGAAATAGCAGTATCATAATCCTAGTGATGGACTAGTATCTCTTAATTGAGCATTCCCATATTTTATTTATATTTAGAATATCTGCCAGTAGCTCCTAGGTTTTCAATATTTGTTTGTATCTGTTGGTTGAAATACAATCATGTACATGTTTCTTATTTGTAATGCTGGGAATTTGCTTACTCTTGCAGATTGAGGACTCAATGGCCAAGATTGACAATAGTGTCAAAGAAGCAGCCTATCATGCCTGGCTTGGCTACTATAACTCGATCAGGGAAACTGGGAGGGATAAAACCACACTAGTTGAACAAGCCAACCAATTTTGTCAATCAATTGGTTTGCAAAAACCTCCTTCTCTTTTTAGAAAGACAGCATTAAAGATGGGCTTGAAAGATATACCCGGCATAAAAGTACGAAAGTAGAGCATAAATGGGATAAGCAACCTGCTGATTGGAGGGCTGTGACGGGAAGACAAGAAGTTTAGGACCTTCATTCATTTGTATTATACAGTTTTTAATTATAATTTGAAGCTGCATCCTTTCTCTTCCCTTATTCTTCTTTTATATGAAAACTATCTTACTTAAAAAATATCATATGAAAAATTTCAATCCGATGTTGGCAAGTACCCTATCCCTTGATGAGCTCTGACCTCTGCGGCTCCGCCTGGAATTTGCAGATAGCTAAAAATGTTAATATTGAACTAAAGCATGAACTGGAGAATGTCAATTGGAGAAAAGCGACGATTTGAACCCAATACCCAATATGGAATTAGCAGATTAGGGTTGACAAGTAGCATTGTTAAAACCAACCATGCCCTTAGTCGCCATAGCCCCACAATGACTGCATATTGCCAAAATTAGAGAAAGGCGAAGCTATTCTGACCACCCTTCATTGCTGAGTTGACCACCTTAATATATTTGGGACAAATTTTTTCTATTTTACACTTTCTTGCAAAAAATTATGAAATCACCCAGATCTATTCGGCAGTATGCCACCGAAATATATTAAGCAGTTAGGCAACTTACGGCCTAATATAATGACAATGTTCAGCAGAATACTGCCGAATACCTTTTTCATTTCCATTCGGTGGTTACTTATAGAAAACTCCGCCAATGTTCGGCAGTTAGGTACCGAATAACCACAGACATTTCGACAGACAAGTGTCGAATGACCCGACGAATAAACTTTCAACCTCACTTTCTAACAAAAACCAAACCCTAAATAATTTTGGAACCCATAACATCAAAACAAGGTTTTTTTAGGCGAATGGAGGGTGAAATCGTTCCGTATGAGCCTCCAAATGAGATATGTGTGCATATCATAGTCATTTTTCTGCAATTTTTTATGTCCATGACGTCTTGGAAAAATGCTGTTTGCGTTTTGTTCGGTGGACCAGTACCGAACATGATAACTATTTTCGGCGGCTGCCAACCGAATATTGAACACTAATTCGGTGGACACCAACCGATTAAGTCTTCTCCATTTGGAACCCCTCCGCGGAATGGTTATATTTGGCAAAAAAAAATTTCATTCGGTGGGGATGTGTCGAACAAAATACATATATTTGATGGTTGAGTGCCGAACAAAGTACATATATTCGGTGGTTGGTTCTGAATACTGTCATCGTATTCGGTACACCAGCGCCAAACCAACCCCTTCGATAATCACACCCATTACCTGAATTTACGGCAGAAAAACTCAAATCAATCCTTAAAATTCATACAAAAACATTATATTTTATCATGAAATATGAAGGATATGTCCAAAAAACATAAAAAAATGTTTGATTTACCTAATTGCTTAAAAATCCAGAATATTAACAAACGACAGTGGCAGTGGTAGGTTGCGCCAATAGTGAGGGCTTGCTTCGGTGGCGTCGACAACGGTGATGACTGCGAAGGTTGAGCTGAGCTGATCACGGCTAGGGTTGGTCGTGTGTATCTTGGATTTTCAGTGAGAAAAGTTTGGTTGGATATAGGGGTGTAAACGAGCCGAGTCGAGCCAAATACCACCGTGCTCAAGCTTGGTTTGTTTTAAATTTTTCGAGCTTGAGCTTGAGCTTGAGCTTGGCTTGGCTTGGCTTGCTTCTTATACGAGCCGAGCTCGAACGAGCCAAAAAAAAAATTGAACGCGATACGAACTCAAGTTGTATCAAGCTTATTTACATAATTTTATCTAAGATATTTTATTAGCTACTATTTAAAAAAAATTAATTTCTATCGAACATTTTATTCTTGAAAACATTATAATATGTTAATTTAACTTAGAGTTAATATATATTTCTAATTAAATTAGATAGGCACCAAAGACTTCTTTAAAATACCATATAGAGGAATATGGTTTCCCTGAAATATAACTGTACTAAATAATTTCATCTAAACATTCATTAACTTATAACACTTGCAAAAATTCTCATTAAAAAAAGAGACGTAAGGTAAGTCTTATAACTAAACAATACAAACACAAAGTAGGAAATAAAAATAGCAAGTCCTCATATAAGCTATGGAAAATGAGGTATGAAACATATAAACTAGAAAATACGAGCTGCTCACGAGCTTTCCGAGCCGAACATACTAAAGTTCAAGCTTGGCTTATTTCTTAAACGAGCGAGCTTCGGCTTGGCTTGTTTTTTTACGAGCCGAGCTTAATGAATCAAGCTCGAGCTGAACTCGATACGAACTCGAGCTGTATCGAGCCGATTTACAGCCCTAGTTGGATAGGTTGGGTATTAGTGTGAGATAATTGTTGGGTAGGGAGAAAAATTTAGTGTTAGTCTAGGTTTTAGTAACATAGGGGTATAATATGAAAGTGAATTGGGTATAATAAGAAAATGAAAGAAACATAAAGTGAATGTTGGGTGTAGTGAGAATGTTGGGTAAGAAAAGAAGATTGTTAATGTGTACTCTATCTTACATAATTGGAACTCATAATTGGATTAACAAGTTACTTGGTAACCAAGAAATATAACCATGTTTAATAAGTGTTTATAACATAAATGTATTCAACATATTCTTAATGGGAAAATATCTCTATTACGGTCGAAGTAATGGAGGGATTGATTTTCCTATGGGTCTGCTCAATAGGAACATCCCTGGCTTCCTAACAAGAAGATATCAGTGGATTTACCGGTAATAACTATAGCTCGTTTTCTTAAAATGAGTCTCCATTTATTTTGATGAGATCATTGTTGATACTTTCTCATTGGAATTTGTGTTTGCTTGATTGAATTGGAAAGTGAGCATCGCCATGGATCTTGGAATTGTGATATCATGTTTTGTGATTGAATGTGTTATGACTTGGGAGTGAAGGGTCACGAAAAACTATGACTTTGAGTTTCGATCCCCTAAACTTCCAAAGGGGTAAGTACGGACGAGCTAGTCGAATTGTCCTTTTAAAGAGGCTGTCTTAAGGGGTACTACCATATATGTAATGGATACTCTTGCTACATTACTAGGTGTTGTTGGGGTAAGTGTAGCTGGCCCGTTATGTGGTCGGTCATGGAGTTGTTGCTTTTGAGCAATTGTGATAAATCGTTTTGGGATTTGGATTGGTGTCATGTCACTCCTATTTGTGATCGGCTATTCTTGATGCTACACTTAAACTATGGTTTGTGATAAGTGTTTAACCATGTTATATGATACTGAGTATGTGCGTTTTGAGTTGGTATTCACTCGCACAAGCTTTCATAAGCTTACCGGGTTTTTCTTGTGACTCAATGCACCATTCAACGGTGTAGTTGGTCATTTTTGTAGAGTACTTATGATTGATCAGAGTGGCGCAGCTAGACGGCATGATAGTGAGCGAACTAAAAAGAGATTTATGTTTTCTACTTACAAATCATTTTAATGAGTTTAATATTACATTTGACTCACTGATTTCATTATTTATTTTAAAGTTTTATTTCATTTGATTGAGGTGTCGCTTTCAAATTATTTGAATGATTTACTTTTTGGGCCTATTATTTAAAAAAGTAACTAGTTTTACACCTCTCTAAAGGACTCGCTAGCCTAACTGCCTCCCTCCTTGTGTGCACTCGATCCTACCTATTTTTTTTGTAGTTGATTTTCTTAGCCTTGTATTGTTTAGTTAATATGGGGATGATTATTCATTCTCCTGTTAATTAAATGATACGGCGGTAATGGGCTCAAATCTTTTAGGCCCAGGTTTGGGGCGCTACAACTAATTCAATGCAGAGTAGTCGAGGGCGGTTCTTAGTGAACATTTGTAATAAGAACATGTTGAAATTGCTAGTCTTTGAACCTTCTACAAATTGAACCTTCTAGAACATGTAATGTAGCATGAACCAATTAGTAGCGGCAAGCCTGTGACATAGCTATTCCCTATTTCTTAGATGAAAACATAACACATATCCATGCATACATGCTACATAGTTTCCATGTTTTCAATCAAAAGGCTGACACTTCAAGATGATCAAAGAATAGGCCAGAAGGTCCACCTTGTGTAGAAGGTTCAAAAACTAGCAATTTCCACATGTTCTTATTACAAATGTTCACTAAGAACCACCCTCGACTACTGTTTACTAAATAGTTCCTCCTACCATCAATGCAATTGCCACTCAAATTCGTCAAATTTACACATACACCATTTACCGCCAAATTACGACCGTTTCACAAAGAGTTAATTGCTGATCATATTGATGTCAATGAGAAACTTGTGGTCAAATTTCCATTGTTAATGGAGAGCCAAATGGTTGAGACGTATATGAGGAAGTTGTGGTGAGATGTCCTATGTGTATTAGAACCTACAAGATTGGATGACAATCATGATCAGTGTTTCAAGATCAATATATGTTTGTACAAAGTAGTTGAGAGAAAAAATGATGGGAGTTAAGAGACTCAGAACTTGTGTATGATAAAGCTTCAATATCACTACCATTTTTTTGCTATTCTCCTCCTAAGTTAAGACCAATGGATCCCAAATTTCAGCTGCCACAAGGTCTCCAATTCAGAATAAGAAGTCAAACCAATGGTTCCCAAGATTTCAGCATCACAGAAACCATTCTTATCTGCATCATAAACAAAACCAAATAGGAAGCGTAACAAATAATAGTGGGAAGTAACCTTAATTATATGCAGAGGCATCAATGGAATCATGGGAAGCCATAGTTTTTAATTCCTTCAGCCTCATATTCAGAGTATTATGAACCCAAGCTAATGAAGCTTGTAGGACACCCATATGGTGTGTCTAAATTCTCAAACACTTAAAAAATCATTAAAAAAAAGAGAGAATTTAAGCAGAACATTCCAAAAAATTAAAAAATCAGATATCCATAAGCTGATGAAGAAGAGTTGGTGGTGAGGCAGAGAAGACATGCGACAGAAAAAAAAAAAAAAAAACTTGAAAAACAATGTTCAATAACTATATAAGCTATTTCAACGGGGTCCATGAATTTTAAAATATTTCAAATATACACCCGATCTATTATCTAAATTGAAAAATGAATTTCTGTCCATTGATTCGTTGAGAGATCAGTTAAATGACAGCTTGGCTTTTGCTGATCGAGATTACTTGGCGATGTAGCACTATCTCAGCAAACATTTCTCGCCAAATGAGCGATACAGGCCCACAATTTAATAATAATAGAGAGAAAGAGTTTGTGGGCCCATGTCAAGGGTTAGATGGACCCGTGTCCCTCATTTCCCGCCAAATGAGCGACACGGGTCCACCTAACCCCTACACGGGTCCATAAACTCATCATCTCTTTCTCGCTCGTTGAACACAAGTGAGAGATTTATATTCGAATTTGGGAGAAAACGTGATATTTTTGGGAGACTAAATGGTCAGGAGTGCGTTCGACGAGCGGGAAAGAGGTGATGGGTGTGTGGGCCCGTGTCAAGTGGACATGTGTTGCTCATTTGGCGGGAAATGTATGCTGAGTTGGTGTCACGTCGCCAATTAATCCCCGTTAGCAAAAGTCAAGCTGCCATTTAACTGATCTCTAAATAAATTGATGAACGGAATTTCATTTTTCAATTTACATAATAAATCATGTGTATATTTGAAATATTTGAAAGTTCGTGGACCCCGTTGAAATAACATATATAGTTATGTGTCTAAATTGAATTTATGCCAAATTTTTAGGAAAGGGGTTGTTTTTTAAATTTTTTTTTAGATACTCATTTTCAAAAATAGTCTACCAAACAGATTTTTAAAATTTAAAAACAATTTTGTGTTTTTAAATAGAGTATCAAACAGACCCTAACGGATTGGGTTGAATCATTGCCCTCCCAAAATTTGGTTTCGGCTGAAACCATCATGTTCTTCAATATGGATTCGGCTGAATCCGGAAAAAAAAAAAAAAAAAAAAAAAAAGGGGGTTTAAGCCCCATGGATTAATCTGAATCCTCTAAAAAAATATGCTTCAATAACATCACCAAAGCATCATAGGCACTTTGCCTGTCTGCTTCTCAAAAGAGTAGATCGAGAGGGAAAGCTAAAAAAAGAGGAAAAAAACAAGTTGATGATGTGGCCTTTGTTTCTTTTTTGGTGAAGAGAAAAATATTAAAAGATGTGTGCTGGTGAAGAGAAAAATAGTAAAAAAACAAGTATTGAATTAAGCCTCTGCGGCTCTGCCGTCAGCGAGCAAAGAAAATAAGGGTCCAGTATGGTTCTTTACATTGAACAAAAAAAGGGAAAGAAAGCCAAATGATATTGCTCTGTGGCAATATTGTGCAAGTAAAAAATAATAATAAAGTATTGAATTAACCCATTTTTTCTGACCGAAAAACCCAATTCTTTCCAAGTTTTCTCAATCTTAACAATTCCGTAAGTTCACTTTTAAAAGGGTGTGACGCTTAATTGATTCTCTTTTGTGATCGTTTTGCACCGAATTTCTCCTTTTATTAACTACTAAATATGAATAACAAAAAAAAAAAAATTAAAACCAAGCTAATTAGATAAGACAGTTCTTTTGTAGACGTGACTTTGTCTGTATATATACTTGGAAACTAACGACGCTAGGCATCTTGGGGAAACAGCAAATGCCATTAAAATACAAAAATATTTGGATGAAGGGTAATTATCAACAAGATAAAAACAAAATTATACTCACAATTCTCTTCACAAAACGCCACATATTGTCATATTGTATTCTTAAAAAGCAACTTTTTGAGCCCTCGAGTAAATTGAGGATGGGAAGGAACAAGAAGTGAGAATTTGTATTTGATTATTTATGTTGTTGAAGCTTTGAAGATTACTTTGGATGAGTTTGGAAGAAGGAATAAATATCCTCCATATATTTGACTGAGTCAGTGAGGCTTTCCTTCAATTCGGGAGTAAAAAGCTCTACACTCATTCTACTTCTCAACCTAACCATCCTATATATCTCAATATATATATATATATATCTTTCAAGCACCTCCTCATCATTTTCATCATGGAAATCCCAAATGATTTCAGCTGCTATGTTAGTGCACCCACTAGTCCTGGTAGATGCAGCCCAGAGAACATGTACTTCTATAGTGTTCCAACTAGTCCTAGGATGACATCATGGAATTGGACACCTTCACATTCAAATCCTCCATTTGGATGCCACACTACTCATGATGATCACTACTCAACACCACTAATGCCATATCAAGATGCCATCAATTCCAATTTCGTTCATGATGATGACTTTGAATTTGAAACTAGTCGCAGTTTCAATCTTGATCATCATGTTGTTGATCACTATTCGTTCCTCCGGAAACAGCATCAACAACGGGAACAAAGGCAGCGCGGAGATTCCCTTCCCACCATGGCATTTGCTGATGAGCTTTTCTGTGATGGAAAAGTCATGCCACTAATGGCACCGTCTCCACTCAAACTTCCGCCGCGTCTTCAGAGAGGGAGTGACAAGTATGGCAATGGCAGCTCCGCGCCATCTTCCCCGGGGTCTCCGAGTTTTATGCTTAAGTTGCCATTTTCTTATCGGAGCAGGTTGTGGAATGATGACTTTGATCCATTCACGGCGGCATTGAAGGCTGTCAAGGAGGACAAGAAAAACAAAGCAAAGGCCAACAATCATATGATGGGCTTGAATGACCAACAGAATATGCAAACTGGCCTGCTAACACAAATTCATCATTCGGGTTCAAACCCGAATGAGCCGAATCAGGCCAGTGACTCACCTTCTACCAAGGGTGAGGCATGTCCGCCAAGTCCCATAAGGCTGGCTGAGCCCAAAGGACTCAAGTTTGCTAGACAAGTGAGAATTATCCAAATGGGCCATGAAAAATGTGGAGAGCCCAATATGGAAACACTGGGTGGGCCCATAGTGGAGGTAGCTGATCTTGCCAGAGAAAGTGGATGGCCTTGTACAAAGGAAACAAAGGGCCAGAAAATCAAAAGGCTTTTATTGAGACCTTCTGTTGCGAAAGTAAATGATGAAAATGCAGCTGGGAAGAAGCCAACATTTCTAAGGAGACTGAGCTTTAAGTCTGGGAGACCAGCCCATTGCAATGGGGAGGAAAAGGAATCTCAAGTTTCTCAACTGAACAAGATGACACTCATGCATTACAAGCCAAGGCTGTTGCTCTGCATGGGTTATAACTTATAAGGCAAGGTTTGCAGAATGAATGAGCGATTTCTGTAGCTGATTAAAAAAAAAATATTGTACCACTTTCTTGAAAGGTTTATAGAAAATTAGCTCGTATCTGAATTGTTTTCCAGGAGTCACTTGTAATATTAAAATGTTTTTTGGGAAAGGCTTTTCCTAATGTTCTTGTGTTAATTAATGATTTTCTTTGTAATAAATATGCATAAATTATTGAAAGTTCAGCCATTATTTAAGTGTAAAACGAGTAACGCCAAATTGATCATATTTTTAGACTACAATATATATATGTGACATGTAAAACTTTATATATATATGTGACATGTAAAACTTTAATTTTAGCTCGTGTACCACTACTCTATCTCCTGGGAAAATTAAAAAAAAATATTTAAGAAAGATGACTCGCATTGCCCCATGAACTCTAAGTTTATTGTAAATGGGACTTGGGTCAATTTCGTCTATTCCTTTTTTTTCATATGTTAAAAATTGACATGTGAGCCACATGTAGCTAATTTTTTAGGGGCAAACTGGCCACTTTCCTTCTCTCTTAATTGTTTTCTAATATTAGTCACTCGTAATATTAATATTTTATTAAAAAGGGAGTTGTTATTTGCACTTCAAAAATGATTATTTACACTCTCATTAAGAGAGAAGATAATTTTAAAGTGCATTTATCATTTTCCTTTTGAAAAAAGCTTTTTTTATTATTCTTGTCCGTGTTAAGAAATGGCGGGCTAGAACAGCCCAAAAAGACAACAAAAGAATTAGGGCTGGGCATTAAAACCGAAATACAGAACCCCTACCGGTTTCATCCCATACCATCTCATTAAGGTTCCATCCCGTTTAGGTCCCGTGAATTTCGGGATGATCCCGTACCGATCCCGAATACAATGAGATGGGAATGGTATCAACATTTCAATCTCATGTCATCTCGTCCCCATACCAAATATATATAATTAATTTTTTATATATTTTTTTATTATGTGTCACATTTTAATTGGTTGTTTGGGTAAGTATATACTAGAAAGTTTAGACTTTACTACACCCAATAACACCCATTCCCATAATAATCTTTAATCTACTTCCACTCTTCCAGCAACCCCCCCTCTTTTTCTTCTTTCTTTTTCCTTTTTTCCCTCATTGTTCTTTCTCTCTCTTCCTTTTCTCTCTTCCTTTTTTCCAACGACACACACAAACGACAGACCTTTATGGACAGCCACCATCTCCAGTGAGAACCTCCTTGTCTGGCGACTGATGACGATGAGAACACCACCATTATCTCTTTCTCTTCCTCCTATATCTCCTCATAGCCTTTGATTTTCTAGAAACTCAGCCAAAACTGGCACCCATCCCCAAACCCAATTGTGCAGTCGCAGCGGTGATCGGCGTTCTCGACCAAGTTGAGACGCCGGACCACCTGGGTTTTGTTCTCCAAGTCGCGGCGAGTTCAACCATGCCCTTCCCTTGCCCGAATTCTCACCCATGAAGAAGGATCGAAGAGATGGAAGTCGGCAAGTTCAACCATGCCCTTCCCTGCAACTGGTCTCGAACCCATCCCGACCCATCTCGTACCATATAATTTGGTTTTGAAACGGTACCATGGTCATCCCGTCCCGATCCCGATCTCGAAACTAATTCTGGTATTGGGATCAGGATGAGGAAGGTCTCGTCCCCCTCCCCCCCCCCCTCAATATTGTGCCCACCCCTAAAAAGAATCATATCAAAATAGATCTGGGCCTAATCATACCAAACAGATTCTCATACAAAATGCCTACAATAAGAGGGAAAGGGGTAGTGAATATGTAAATGCCCAATTCCAGCCCAAAGGTCATGTTGACAAGAGTGTCAGCCACATTATTCTGATCCCTATAGATGTGGACCCAGAGAGGCAAACAAGTTCCTAGATAGCATCTCCTTACAACTGTAAATAAGGTTGTAGAGCGGGTGAAAATTCAGTTCATTCTTTAAGGGTACAATGAGTAAGGCCATGACATGATACTTTTAGACCACATTAAATGGTGTGTATAAGACATTAATTTTAGGTCCGGCCAAAGAAAAAAAAAAATTAAAAACTTGTGTATAATTTTATCTCCACAAAAAAAAAAAATTGACTCACATTGCCCATGAACTATAGATTTTTTGTGATATAAGACTTTTTTTGTGAAAACTGGACATGTGACCCACATGTGGCCAACTTTTTTAGGGCAAATTGGTCACACACACACACACACACACTCTCTCTCTCTCTCTCTCATTTTTCTCTCCATTCCCTCTCTTCTCCTTCTAGATGGAGGCAAGAACAATAAGGGTTTAGGATAAAAAATTGAAAGGGGAAAGACATATAGATGAAAGGAAGGAGAAGCAAACCAAAATGAAAGAGGCATACCACCCTAGAGAAGATAGCCACCGACTGTCAAAACAACAAGGGAACACGACTCGGATCAGAGCTGGGAGGAGAGAAACTTATAGAAAGAAGGCATAGCTTCTCACTCACTTTAATTAATTGTTTAATGATCAATCTGATAGTATTGGTGAGGTTTTTATTAAATTTTATCAGGATTTTTATCTCCAAAAGTTATTGATGCAATGAATGCTGATCTGTGTTTGTCTTTTACATGAACATAAATTGAAGTGGCACTCCATCAAATTGGGCCTACCAAGGCCCCATGACCTTATGGGATGCCCACATTATTTTTTTGGAAATATTGGACTATTTTGGGTGATGATGTAGTTGAGTTTTGTCTTGAAGTTCTGAATAATGGGCCGGGTATCGATTGAAGATTTTAATCAAACTTTTGTTGCACTTATACCTAAGGTAAAGAAGCCATGTTGGGTTACAAAGTTTTGGTCCATCAGTTTGTGTAACGTATTATATAAATTAATTTCTATAGTGCTTGTGAATCGTCTTAGGGGTCGTTTGGTACGCTTCATTGTTAAGGACTTCACTATTTTTTGAGACTATCTTGGACTTTCTCGGATTGGCCTAAGATGGACTAAGTATTATCCTACGTTTGATACTGCATTAGACTAAGAAAATGGACTATCAAAATAATGATAACCTATGTTTGGTGTTGTATCGGACTAAAATATAAAAAATAAATTTTTTTAATAATAAAATATAAATATCTATTTAGATTTTTAGTATGAATATTGATTTCAAAATCAAACTTCAACAAAACAAAAACTATTTCGACTATACTACTTGAGGTCCCCTCAAATAATACTTGAATGATACTCGAGAAACTATGCAGGAAATGTGTATTTCAGTTATCCTACTTGAGATCCCCTCGAGTAATACTCGAAAAACTATACAGGAGATTTATATTTCGGCTATCCTATTTCGATCGAGTAGAATGACAACCAAATTAAAATTCACATTAAAGACAATCAAATTGTTCAAGGTTTTCCATCGTTACAATAAAATGATAATTATATAGTAAAGAAATTGCAGCATTGTGGTGTTTCCAAGATGTGGCATGCAACATTGTAAGGCATGTCCCTCAAGTATTGTTACTAAGCAATTAGTCAACAAAATCTTTTTTAGTTTCATCATCAAGTGACTTGAACAAGATATAGTTTGTGGCTTATTCAAAATGATTTTTAACACTGCAATTTGATTCAGAGCAGAAAACCTCATGTCCTTGAGTTCTTTGGCAATATCATATCGATCTTCATTACCTTTTAAGATAGCATCAGTCACCAATTGCATGCTTTTTCCAGATACTTCAAACAATTTTCCAATGTAGTCACAATCTTATCTTCATTACTTGAGCTATTTTCCTCTTGTTCTTACTGACCATAGATTGACTGCCTTCCTTGTTTATTGACATGGGAGATGCATCATTTTCACTAGCATCAACTTCATTATTGCCTTTATCTTCCATCATCTCATTAGGGACTTCAACTCTTTTTCTATTAGCACGGTCATTTCCAAAGATATTAGCAAGTCTGTCAAACATTAGAACTGATTTGACGTTCGTCCATTCAACTGCATCCTTGTAGTGATAAGATAAAATAAGACAATACTTAATTTATGTTCAACATGTAACAAAACAAGAAAACTAATTATAAGAATGTAATTACTAAAATTTGAAGACATATATATATCAAAGAAACAAAAGTAATATGTTCATTAGCAAGTAGGACCTGCACATAAGTCTCCTACGCTTCATTACTGCCAACCTCAATGCATTTTTTCACATCATAGAAGTTAGGATATATACTTTTCTCTTATGACTATGGTTTTTGATGAGCTTTACATTTTCAATATTGTAAAATTCATCCTCTTGATTGCCAATTAATTAAGCAGTAATTAGGTGTCTACTATCCTTTAGACACCTTGTTCCTTTAAACCTTGAATTGGCTTGAGAAACTTTTATTGGCCTTCTTAAAGTATGCAAATCAACCACAAAGGATGGTTACAAATGCACACATACCACTTCCACCCTTCTCCTTTTTACCCCTTCCATGTCTTACTGAAGTATGACTCTCATACTTCACTATAATTAGTTATATAGATGATTTTTTGCAGTAATATATAAGACCAAAAAACTTAGCAAATTAAAATGCATGCTCTTATATGAAAAAGCTAGATATATAATATACACTTTATTGGTTGTTTCATACTCCACAAACTTCAACTTTTTCAAAACATCAACATTATGCATTTGTGCAAACACAGAGACAAGCAAGATACATAATTAAAAATACATTAGAGAAACACTTCATAAAAATCTATGTTTAATTATGTTTTTCCGACAAAATTATCATGATAAATATATCAACGAGCAAAGTGGTGGTGATAGCCAAAACGTATAAATATCATCTCGTACACTTAAGTATATACCATATACAGCTCATGGCACAAACTGATCTTCACTCTCTTGGAACTCTCTTGCATAGTCTTTGTGTATACATCATTTAGAATAATATTAACATACTCCTCCACCCTTAAACATATTTGTGTTGTACGAAAACATAAAGCAATCACCACGGATGCCATGCATGGTGCGTAGCCTATGAAATGATTATTCTTCTCAAAAAGACAAATTCAAGAAGAAGAAGAATTATTCTTCTTTTACTAAAGCCTAACATATTCATAAAATAAACCCTATGAAATCTGCAATTTTCTTTCTAAGAAAATAATCTCAAGTAAATAAAAAAAATCATTTGTGTTACCCATATTTACAATCATAAAAAAATCAACAACTCATTGAATCAGAGTTCCAACGAGTAGTCCCAGGTCGCTACAAACTACAAGTTTGATTAGCCTCTGTACTCGTTCTAAGCTTTCTAGCCTCCAACAAGTCTTCAACTTTAGTTTTTCGAGTTAATTTTAACTTAGATTTACGCTTAGCAGAAGTACAAACAAAATTCACAACATTAGTCAACATTGAAAAAAATCTCCAAATAACTTTCACATATTTAGCTGCACCATTTAAAGCTAGTTGCAAACGATGAACAAAACAATGTACATGATATGCATATGGACAATCTTGGAGAAAGAATGCTTGTAATTCACTCTATGCACCATGCATATTGCTAGTACCAACATATCCTTAACCACGCATATTTTTCACTTGAATACTATATTTAGCGAGCACATTGGATATCTCATTTTTAATAGTTGGAGCAGTAATATCAGGAACGCTCACAATATCAAAAAACCATTCTCGAATAAACCCATGACAATCATCAAATCTTAAAATAATAGTCATTTGTTCCTTAACAGATTCATCAAGTGCTTCATCAACGAGAATATAAAACTTTAGATCTCCAACTTCCTCATGAATCATATTTCTCACTTTAGTAGCAAAAATGTGCAATATCTCCTTTTCTATATATCAGATGCAATATATTTGGCATTTCTAGGGGTATTAGCTAAAATAACATTATCGATTTCAACATTACATCTTGCAAAAGCCTGTACCAACTCAATGAAATTTCTCTGATTGGTTGAGTCACTGGATATATCATTACCTCTAAAAGCCAATTCCTAACTTGCTAACATCCTAACACCCTCTATATATAGTGGTGTTTTTCCGCAACCGATTATATATGTTTTACTGATTCTGATGATTGTGCATTCATGATTGTGTCAATATGTCGAGATGGGTTTCCTAAGCCATGCCCGTCTTGCATAGCACGATGATGTGCTAAACCAACATTGTGAGCAAGGAAGTTACATTAATTTTGTCCACCAATCCTCTTCTAATTTATAAATCCATCAACAATAAATGCCTTGTGTAACTTTTCACTATAAATATTCTTAGAAACTGAATATTCAAGCCAAGGAAATTGTGTGAACCAAACGTATTGAAATCGACGAGATTGTACTTCATCCAAGTGGCTTGGATACTCTCCTAATTTGGGTTGACATGGTCCAAGAAGCATATATGCTCTTCGAATATTGTCACGTTCATTAACCAAATACTCACATATTTGACGACGTAATCTCAAATCACGTTCAAGAGAATTAGTATCGACTTCTTGATCACAGACGACTCTTGGAAACTCAACTCCTTAAGAAGAGCCACAAGGCACCCCACTTGATGATTCATCGTTCTTTTTTTGTTTTTTTTTTTAAAGAAAATAAACATATTCTTTAATCTCTTTGGATTTCGATCATGATCTAACATTATAAAATATAACCTAGCTATAAGTTATATATAGATATAGTGGGCATAAAATAACATGGCAATTGGCAAAGAATAAATGCAGTGACTAATATTCTATGGCTAAGAGAACATTCTAAGATTTTAATCATCACAATAACAATGCATCAGTATTATAGATTTATAGAGACAGCAAAATTTACCCCAACAAGGCACAACACCACAATAGCTAGGACAAGTGAGGCACTCCACCAAATGACCAACAAAGCAAATCCTAATTTACTAATACATTAATCAAAATCAAGTCCTAATTTAATCATAAAATCCCTAATATTAATCATATAAAATAATCAAATCCCTAATTTTAAAATTTGAGAATTAAAAAAAAATGAACAAAAAAAAGAGAGCCAAACACTACCTAGGAACTTGAAGTTGAGTTGTAGAGATTTTTCACCAAAAACTTGGAGAATTTATACTTGGATTTGAAGATGTGGTCCTGGATAGTGAAGGGAAGAGGATCGACATGTCGAAGAATGAAGGGGACAAAGGAGAGAGAGAGAGAGAGAGAGAGTGAAACTGTGAAAGGGTTTCAGATGCTAGTGATTAGTGAAGAATTTGGGTAGTTGGGTATAAGTGGGCTGGGGTCAATATTTGGGGTGGGCTTAAGTGTCAAACTAAGCCTAATTAAAAAAAAAAAATCCACATGGGCTACAACCCAGGTAGCCCATAACGTGGAGGAAGGTAATGTTCGAGTTCTTAAATGGGTTTTTGAGCATTATGAAGTCGCATATGGCCAAAAGATTATTTGTCCTTTTATATGAACTTTTGTTTGCATAATAAATGGGAAAACTCTTTTTGTTTTTTTAAGAATAAGGGAAAACTCTATTTGTAATTAGATTATTGATTGTTTAAATGTCCAAGGAACTTAAATAAAAAGAGCATGATCGAACTAATGAAGTTAGAATGTCGAGATTTATTCTCGTCTATATAATTTAGTTACTTAATCTTTCTTAGTCATATAATTGTTAACTGAACATTTAGTTACTTAACTAAGGAAGCAACTTTGTAGCGAGTTTGGCTATGCGGGTAGAGTTTGTGGAATGTGTTAATCATGTGGAGGCGTTGGCTGGCTTTGGAGAGTCTCAATTTGCTCCAGTCTTTGTCCCCTGCCCTTGCTAGCTTGAGGGTGATTCTCTTCAAGTTGTACAAGTTGTGCATATTGGAAGGGAGGATTTGTCCTTTCTTGGGCCGATTATTGACGATATTGACTTTCTATTAGGCATTTTAGTAGACCTGGCAAATGGGTCGTGTTTTACGGGTTTGGGTCAAACCTGGTATGACTCATTAGTGTTAATGGTGACCCAACACAACCCATTAAATTTCGGGTAGCAAAAACCTTAACCTAAACACGACCCAAAAAATAACGGGTAAACACGACACGACCCGTTTTACCGGTTAAGAAAAAAAAAAACAACCAACCGTTACAGATCTGCCTCAAAGTCCAAACACCCGCACACCCCTCCTTTCTTCTTCTTCTTCTTTTTCTTTCTTTTTTTTTTCTACTCTTTTTTCTTCTTCCTGCAAATACATATAGAAAAAAAAAAAAAAAACCTAAGAACCTATCCCCTTTACGATCTACAATCTCCAAACCCAGTAACCCACCCCAACTCTTTCTTCTTCTTTATTCTTCTTCTTCCTAGTTCTTACTAACTAATACATACAGAAAATAACAAAAATAAAAAAGCCAAGAAACACCCATATTATCATATTGTGTCAACGAGGATAGAGGAGAAAGAGAGATACGAGAGAAGAAATGGAGGCGCAGGTAGTGTCAACGGGGTTGGAGGAGAGAGATCTTGAGGGGAGAGGGAGAGAAGAGAGAAGAAAGGGAGGTGCATGTTAAGGTCCTTGAGGCATCAATCTCGTCGGCGAAGTCGCGGAGGAGAAGGAAGTGCGATGGGGAGAGAAAGGATAAGGAGGCGAGCTTGATGGTGGTGGTCTCACCTCAAAGAGAGAGAGAGAGAGAGAGAGAGAGAGAGAGAGAGGGGCGGCTGATTACTGTGAATTAGGTTAGGAAGTTAGTGTTGTTTTTGTTGATTGTATACAATTACTTACATGCCCTTATCTTAACGGGTCTAACGGGTTTTGCGGGTTGGCACTGACACGACCCGTTATCTTAACGGGTTGTTATCGGGTCAACACGATTTTGACATGACCCAATAACCTCTAACGCAAACCCGCAAATTTATGGGTCATGTCGGGTCGTCTTAACGGGTTGGGTGATGTTTTGCCAGGTCTATGTTTTAGGGCATGTTTGGTACACCGAATTAGACTCTAGATAGGAGTAAATAGTCCATGTCAGTTGTTTGAAGTCAACTTGTATTATTTAATTACCTGACTATATAAACTGGACTGAGTTTTTAATACTCTCTTTACTTGACTGACTAATACAACCTACATATCTGGAATTAGATAATACACGTTTAATTATAAAGACTTGGGAAAACAAAAACATGCTTTTTACATGAAAACCAACATACGCTCTTTTCATCTTCTTCTCCCTAGTGTAACAACCCGACCCAAATTTTCACTAGAAATTTAAATTTCTATTTAATTATGTTTTTAAAAGGTTTATAAAAGATGTTGGATTGTATTTTAAAGATTTTGAGATTTATTTGGAAAATAAAAAGAGTTTTGATTTATTTATTTTTGTTTTAATTTAAGCATGACCAAAAGTTGACTTTTAAAATGAATGGGTTTTCGATTTTGACTTTGGGTCCGTTAGATAGGTTTCGATCCCACGATTTCATAGACACGTAGCACGCTTCGATCTGAGTTACGGTTTGAAAGATATAGGCGTTTAAAGTGAGGGGCAATGTTGTAAATTTATAAAAGTGGGTTTTAAAAATCAGATTTCCTCTCTCTCTCTAGATTTTTCTAGAAATTTCTCTCTCTAGAACTCTCTCCCTCTATTTATTCTCTCTCCCCGCACCCTCTCTCTCGGTTTTCCCTCTCCTCCGCACCCTCTCCCCTGTGCGCACCACCCAGCCACCCCCACTCACCATCACCGGCCAGCCCCTGGCTCCGGCAAACACCCCCCAGCGCCGACCAACTTCCCCGAGCCTATTCTCTCTCTCTCTCTCCTTGTGTTTTCTCTCTCTCCCCTTTCTCAGTGCGCACCCAACCTCTGCACCCAGCCACCCAAAAACCCACACCGCCGGCCATTCCGGCCACCTGAGACCTCCGGCGAGCCTTCCCGACGCCGACCATCTCTCCTGGCCACTCCTCCAGCCAACCCAGCCACCCCCTGCGCGCGGTTGCTGTCAGAAGAGCTCCACTGGCCGCCGGCTTCTCTCCCTTCTCCGACCAGTTTTCCGGCGCCAATCACCTCCATACCAGGTGGGTTTTCCTCCATTTTTTCTGGGCTTTAATTCTCCTTACTCTGTCTTGACCAATTTGAGCATTTGGAAATTGGATTTTTGGAGGATTGAAGGGCCTTTTCGGGTTCCTATGTAGATTTCAAATTGATGGCTTTTCTCTTTGTTTTCTGAGATGATTTACATCCCTAAAATACCCATTGGTCATCTAGAACCTGAAATTTAGAATAATTTAGAGACATTTGAGTTTTGGGAAGTTTGATTTACAAGTTGGAACCCATTTCGGGTTTGCTGAGGATTGGCTCAGTCTTGGGGTAATTTTGGTGTGGTTTGGACAATCTCATGTTTAGGAAACCCGAAATTGGATGTTAGATGTGAATGTATATGAAGATTGAGAAATTTTTGTATATTTAGTTAAGTTTTGGGCTTGAAACAGCCACATTGGGCAGCAACCTCTATGATTTCGAAACCCCCACTGATATTTCATAATTTTAGAGTATTTATGATAATTGGTTGATTGGGTTATCGTTAATAGTCATAGTGATTGTGGTTAGGTTGAACCGGGAAACCGTAGGGGCGTTTGTGGAAGTGTTATTGGTCAATTCGTGTAGATCGTAAACCAATCGCGTAGGAACGAAGTCGAGTGGGTCGTTAGACTCCACACACATATCCTTTAAAGGGCGTAGAACCGAGACTAATCTCTGTTTTTGTTTATTTTATAGGCGAGACGACCGTGGCTCGTGACGATCCGGCGGAGGATCGAAGCTAGGGCTATCACTGTGAGTGGACTTTTGTTTTAAAAACATTTTTATTTACTTTATGATTGAATTTATTTGTTTATCCCGAGTTTTATTTGAGTTAAAATAATTTGGGGTTGAATTTGTTATAAGTGATTATGATTTTCAAAGTTTACATTTCCGTTAGTTTGACTAATGTTCTTACTTTAAGTTTTATTAAATGATTTTTCATACGAAATTGACGAATAAATGTGGTTTTAAGAGTCGATAGAGATATACGATTTCAAACGTGATTTATACAAGAATTTATAGAAAGGAAATTGATTTCAAAGTTTTGAGAAAGCCTTGAGTTGATAGCAAAAGGTGTGAGAATCTCATTGGGACTTTTCATTTTTAAGAAATTATTTTGCGTGGCATTGAAATATTAAAAATGGTTTTCAAACCACCTTTGCAGTACCCTCCAGGTTATCAGATTTAATAGGTCTTTGGGACCCATCACGATGCACATATAGGCTTTGGGCCGTGTGTCGGGATGCTTCGCCCTTTGGGGGCCGCTCTGCGTGCACGTACGACAGATAATTTGTGGCTCTGCATGCGTATGACAGATTCTCGGCTCTGCGCATGTATGACAGATTATTTATGGCTCTGCATGCGTATGACAGATCCTCGGCTCTGCGCATGTATGACAGATTTTATGGGTATCTGACTGGTGTGTGTTTTCAACTGTTAAGTATTTTAAGTGATGAGTTTATGGCAGCAAAAGGTTTTTAAGTATAACGGTTTCAGTTTAGCAGTTTTATAAATTTTTCAGTATGTTGAGAATGGTTTGAGAAAGAAGTTTTCAGTTTAAATTATTTTATTATAAATGCATTATATAGTTTTATTGCGATTGTTTATTTTAAGTTTATAAGCTACTAAGAATTTTAATGTTTGAAGTTTTAAGAGTTGGTGCTTTGGTTTAATTTTACAATACTCTTAAGCCTGAAAATGATTTTAAAACTAGGGGTGTTCAAAGAGCAACGTGAGGTTTTAGAGTTAAAAATATTTAAACTTGATTTCATTTCTATTTAAGTGTCCACTCACTGCCTATCTCACCGTTTTCTCGCTTTGTCTTAAATTGTCCCCCATGTAGTAGCATTGGTGGAGGTCGAGCCAAACGCGTCGAGGCAAATCACATCCATTTTCTGCCCCCGGATTTTGTAGGGAATTCATTTCCATTTTAGAAGTTCATATCCTTAAATGTAATAATTGCTGTAATAGGATTAGTAGCTCTGATAACCACTTTACAAATTTTAAGTTGGATTTCTGTGGAATTGTTGGGTCTGAGACCCTATTTGGTTGTGGTAGAGGGGGTTGCTGTATAGAAGTGCTTTTTAACAGGTTTGAAATTTCTGGGTTAGTCCATTTTCAGGGGAGGTTCTGCCGAATTTTCGGTAGGATTTTCTCTGATTTTGGATTCTCGCAGGACCTCCCCGGGTTCCAGGGTGGAATCCGGGGGCGGTACTGTCACTAGGGTTCTTCTCTACTATCTTCTCCACAGGTTATTCTCTTCCCTCTTCTCCAAGTATCCATCTCTCACTCTCTCTAACATGCTTCTTCTCTCTTCATCTTATCTTTCTTTATATATTTCCTTTTCTATGCATGGTGTCTGATTATTTCTTCTTATCCTTTCTTTTAGATTTATTCAATAGATTTTATTACATTTTTGTGGGAATTAGGTTATGATTTTTTCTTCAAAGTTTTGCTTGGCAGTGTTTTTCTTCAAATCGGGTTTTGTTTATCTTGTTTAGAGTTTTTCTTCAATCTTCAAAGTTACATACTTCTACTTGTATGGTTGTATTGTTAACAGGGACTACGGAGTTGGTGGGTTTCGTTGTATTGTTCTCATTGTACATGTATTCATGTGATGTTTTTTGTATTTTCCTAAACGTCCAATTAATGCATAGTTATCTATATTGCTTATACTAATTTTATTCCTTTATATTATGCCTAGATATGGATGGAAGAAAGATTGTGGCATACTTTATTATTAGATTGTGGTTCTTGCATATTATGGCTTCGTGCATGATGTGGTTCATGGAAAATTACAATTTGGAACAAAGGCGCCATGAAAGGAATGCCATTAAGAGTCAAAGATTTTTCAGGAATGCAACTCGATCAAATTATCTAGATTGTATTATAGGATTTGATGACATACAATGTGTGAACCAAATTAGGATGGATAGGAGAACTTTCCATTATTTATGTCAAGTGCTCCGTGATGATGGGAGAGTGAAAACAAATGGTTCAATAACCATAGAAGAGCAAGTGTGTACGTTTTTACATACACTCGCACATCATGTGAAGAATCGTACTATGAGTAGTAGATTTAAGCGATCGGGGGAGACTATTAGTAGGTACTTCAATTCGATCTTGCATGTAGTGTTAAGACTACAAAGTAGACTTTTGAAGGTGCTGGAACCCATTCTGGATAATTGCACTGACAATAGATGAAGATGGTTTAAGGTAAAGTAAAATTAAATTAAGATGGGTTAATTTAGTTAACACATTTATATTTTGAGTTTGTAAGGTACCTTATTCTTTTAATTGTGTAGAAATGCTTGGGGGCGTTGGATGGGACTTACATTAGGGTTTGTGTCCCTGAACAAGATAAACCAAGATATTGAACAAAGATTGAACAATATGTTTATTATGTCTTTGGTTTGGATCTTGGCAAATAAAGATGTGCTTCTTTTCAGTCAATAAAGATGTGCTTATATACTATGTAAAACGTATAACCCTAAGTTCTACAATTATGAGAATGGGTTAGTTCATGTCCTCTTGTCCTAGAGATCTTGGCAAAAACAAAAGAAAAAAAAATTACTGTTATATGAATCTTGCCAAAAATAATTTGTGTCATTTGAATTTCAATTTTCACTAAGTTATCAAAGAATTAAAAAAAATAGTCTGCTGTAATCCAATGAAACAGCAAACACAGTATAACTTAGTTAAACTGTTTATCTGAAATAGTACACCTGGTAATATTCTGAATAAACAGTGAATACTCTCCGGAACATATTAATATTATCTGACAAAAATTGATCAGTATAATTCAAAATACCAAATGAGCCCTTAGGGCTTTTTAATATAGCTCATGTTCCTCATCGAGCCAATACAATGACTCATAGATTAGCCTGTGATGTTATGTCTTTTTCTTCGGTGTGTCTAGAAAAATGAGGCTTTTAGTTTTAACAATTTTTTATTTTATTTTGGTAAACAAACAAATATATTAACTAAAGGAGGCAAAAGCCCATAACAATCAAACCTAGAGGAAAAATAACCAATTGGACCGCAAGTTTTGGCTGACAACTTTTGGGTAAAATAAATTGTTGCCAGGTCCTAATAAGTTAAGAGTTGTTTAAATTCTAGTGGATGGAGTTGTTTAAATTCTAGTGGATGATGTGGTCAGCAGCCCAATTAAAGAATTCTTCCTAGATATTGATGTTCATTTGGTGGTTGCCAAGAACACTGGAAAAATCAAAAGATAGAATTTTAATCTAATAGCCCAGCTGCTAATGAAAAAGGTTGCTAAGAAGTGGAGGGTATCAACTTTCTATGACCTCGAAATGGAGATTATCAACTAAAATTATACAATATCGTGGAGTAATTATGTTACATTAATTGGAGGCAATGTACAGGATCATAATCCCATAAAATAGCCCGGTAAATCTCCCACGAAAAAAATAGTAGAAGAAAATGGGAACAGCTAAAAGAGTAAAAGACCAGGGTCTCCACATCAATGCAATTGAATCAGAAACCCCCTTGTATTAGTTGTATATGCAAGTGGATTAATAATTCAATTGATTGATCAGAATATTTTAAAAAAAAAATAGAAAAAAAGAAAAAAGAAAAAGAAAAATGCATATATATATATATATCTGAAAGTAGAGTCAGCTGAGGCTATTCCAAGACTTGAGTTGGCCAAAGCTGCTTCCACGTGGAAATCTCTTCCTTGGTGTTAAGCTTCCTGATTCCTCCGTAAAACCCATCTGCCTCATTTCCCTCCTCTCTGTGCTCTTTTCTGTTGATGGTTGTGCATCTCCACCTTGATCCACGCGTGTACTGGTTGAACTCCAGCACCACATTGTCTGTTCACAAATTATGAATTAATCCATTTTGCCAATTCACTAATTACATAGACAAAACAGAAAGAACAATCATGATCGATATTAAACTATCACAAATTCCTACGTCTATATGTGAGTTATTCACATGTGATCCGTATGAAATTCTATACGGAAATTGTATATGCATTTCTATATGAGTGTGTCATCTTATACAGTAATACGGCGCCGTCTTCTACGATGACATGCTAAGAATTGCCTTATAGGATTCCATTCGAAGCACGTAACTAACTATATATAATGGCCAAACTTTCAAATTTAATAGCTGTCAAGAAAAGTTGGCCCATTATAATATAATATATTGCAACATGCCTCATCACATCTGAACTCAAAGCACTGACTCAACATGTACAGAAATTTTCCTAGACAAAACGGATTGGAACCAATTATATAAGCAGTTTTCTGTGGCCGAGAATTATGCAAAAGTAATCTGCAGTTGCAACTGCTTAATGTAATTTCCTTTCCTTCCAAAACATAGTTGCATTGCTATATTTTATCATATGCAAAAAGTAGTTAGAAAGCATTATAGTATTGCTAATAGTTTTATGATTATATCATCCCCAACATTATCATAATTAATTTATTTTTCCTCACAATTATTGTTTGTTTGTTTGTGGTGGGAGGAGGATACAAATCTCTTGCAAGATAGCTTTGACTGGTTGCAAGTAGCCCCACAAAGCACCAAGATTCCAAAACTAGGCACTGGAACAGACTCTAGGGAACATTGTGCTCTTTCATTGTGTTTGGCCATAAATATTCTGCTGAGACAAAGTTATCACAATGTTGGTGGAACTTATGACATTTTGACAGTGATATGTCTTGGGGTCCGATCAAATAAGCATAAAAAAGGTGGTCCATCGATTAAAAATTGGGCATCAGAAAAGAAAGGGACAAGGTCAAATTCTGTGAAAGTAAACTTTACATTCATATTATCCACAACTTGAGAGATGCCAATGCCAATGGCTTGGCTTGTCACAAGAATATAAAGATTGCAATAATTAAACTAGCATTAAAATTTGGTTTATCTTAAAATTTTTGCTGAAAATTCCAGCCAAAATTAGTTGTCAGATTCCAACAGAAAAATTTGTTTTCAGTCACATACAGAGCATAAGATTCTACTTGGAGGGGTAAAAAGAATGAAATCTACTCACTACTATTTGAACAAAGGCAGTAATCTTCATTCCCATCACATGATTCCAGGTGACCTACAATACCATACCACCAACCTGCAATACATAATGCAGCAAACCCCATCAAGCAATGAATAATTAGAAATTGAATTTACTTTGCATATTATTTGTGTTTTTGCAAATTAAAAGACTCAAATCTGTTTGTATAAGTTTGCCATTAAGATCTAAGCAAAAGTCATAGCTGTATAACATTAGATATTTACTGCTCAGGTTCTAATTGATTGATATTAGATGCCACTTAATCTTTAAGTTTCTTTGAAATGTGTCCTTTGGCCTATGCACTACATAGTGGGAATTAAAAAAATTAAATTAAAGTTAGAAAAAAAAAAAGATTTGAGAAAATATAAAACAAGATGCTTTCCAGTATTGGTATGAAGAACAAACCATAAGGAAACTCTAGATGACATAAAAGAGCTGTTAAAAAAAATGTGGAATAATTCAAAAGGGATTTGGATTTTGGAGGAAGAACAAACCATAAGGGAATTCTTTGTTTCTTCTCCACTGAATCTCAATATGGTCACCAGGGCGTAATTCTAGCAAACAGTCAGAGTCAGAGATATGAAGATCATATGGCGAAGTGTCAACGGGTGCTGCTCTAAGCCTCTCCCACGGCACACCATTCTCAATTGCAACTGCTCTCCTTCCATGAGGTGGGTACCTGCAAATTAGAGAACCCTCATCAACAACTTATCATATACAAATGTAGAGTACTAATGCAATCAGCAATAAGAAATATTTATGGGAAAGTCCCAATTGTCCAACTACCTGGCTTGGAAGGTGTCTGTGGGAGGATCATAGCTAAGCTCGGCGTCATAGCATGATAACATAAAACCAACATGCCCATTCTGCAACTCAGCACAAAAATGTATATTTGAATTTTCAGGAAGGGAAACAAAGCTCATGATAAGCAGAACAGAATCCACTGTTTTTCATCAAACAACATTGCAAACTCAATAGATAGGTAGGCAGATAGATACCTCGCGGTTATAGACTTGTGCAGGGAACCAGAACCTGCCAGTCTCAAGAGCAAGGTACCAAGACATGATGGAATCAGCTGTAAAAGAAGTGGTGTGCTTGGTGGTATCATCAACCTTGGATTTAATCCATGAGAAAGGCCAACCAAGAGACAGAATTCTCAAGAAGCCTTTTTGTCTGCCTTTCTTGGCATCACCCAAATCGGTTTTCGAAGCAACATGCCACTGCCACTCCCTGTAGGCTGCAGGGCCAATGACTCTGCCCCATTTCTGTTTCATGTGCCTCTCCCAAAGGTGGTCACTCATGCATCTCTCCCTCAGAGAGCTACAAACACCCGCCAGTCGAAAAAGCGCATCGGGAGGAAGTCTCTCGAGAATGCATTCCAACACCAAATCCGGCAAGTCCAACACAGACATCTCCGCGGTGGTGTCTTCAATGTGTTTGTTGTTCTCAACTTTGCAAGTTGTTAGAGTCTTTCTATGGAGGCACATTTTGGAAGGAAATTGCGACAGAAAACAAATCGAAATGAAGTTTTTCTTTGCCAAGTTGGATAGGGAGAGGAATGATGGCTGTTTCCAAAACCAGGGTGACAACAAGCACATCTCACAAGCCCATGGTGGGAGAGGTTTGAGAGGAAGAGTCTTGAAAAAGAGAAAGGAGAAACAAGTAATGAAGAAGTAAAGTAGCATTAGAAAAGGGAAATACTCTTGATGGTCAAACTCAAGTTTGGCCTATAAATGAATGATTATAAAGGTAGAAGATCAAATGTTTGGAGAACCAATTGTGGAACAGCAATGAATGGTAAAATACCAAAATGGAAGAGGAAGCTTGAATTGAATTGTCTTTCACTTAAAAATTATAAAAGCACAAGTGGGATCTTCAATTATATGGGTTTTTATTGGTTTCGATGAAGCCCACCAAACCCAACGGTGGGCCTCCTCCGCCGAAGTGTAATCAGATATAAATCATATAATTGGTGGTGATTGTAGACACCCCAATCAATCTAAAGAACAAAACCAAATTTGGTGGGAACTCACCTTAGCCAATCTAGAACCAAAAGGAAGCTAAAATACTTTGCTCTCTCCTTCACTAAATGGGTTGGTTGCCTCTCCTTTAAACTTTAAACTTTAAAGAACCCAGCCGTACAGACAACTCCAACAGCTGTCATTCAAAGAGAGGAAGAATGAGAGATAAAAAAAGACTGGAAGTCTGGAACCCAAGAAGCTAATGGAGGTGGGGCACTCAGATCTGATATGGGTTTTCTGACACCTGGAATTCCCAAGAAAAAAATAATGATTAAGATAAAAGAAGTCTAGATACAGAGACCCATATCTCCAAAATCTTTGATTTTCTTTTGGAACAAATAAAATCTGGAAAAAAAATAAATTGAAGTGGGAACAGATCTGGGTTGTTGGATTGGATAAAAAATTAGGTGCACCCAACACATCACCCCAAGATCAGTTTAACAGAGGAAATGAAAATGACCCCAAATGGAAGACAAAGACAGAGGGTGATCAGGAGGTGGTGGTGAAGAGAAAGATAAAAAGAGATATTGATGAAGAAGGTGATGAACTCAGTTCAACAGATTCTTCATCACTATCTCGTCAGAATCCTCCCCCCACCAACGGTCTTCTCAACCGTCCTCTCTCTCTGTTTCTCTCTCTATCTTCTTGCCCTGTCTTGGGCAAATTAAGTAAGAGACCAAGAAAAAGGATGGAAAATAAAAAAAGAAAAGACTTATATAATTGAATGAGAGGTTATGCAGCTTATGCTTAAATAGCTTATGGACGGCTTCTATTTGTGTGGATATTATTAAACAAAGTATTGCTCCCAAAGATCAAAACTGAACCCTCCCCACTCTCTCTCTCTCTCTCTCCCTCTCTCTCTCTCTCTGACTCTCTGTGTCTAAAGATTTTCTCTTTCTTTCCCTTTCTCTCTCTAACAAGTTGGACCTGGAGGAAAATCCGTGTAACCAGAAAAGGCAACCTTTAGGATGACGTACAAAGAAAATCAATAGAAGCTATTGGTGGTTAAGAGATCGCGGGTTCTGTTCCCATGCACTCTCCCACGACTAGTAGCCATTAGTGTAACCAATGGTTGAGCAACACGAAAAATCTCACGGTATAGCTATTTTTTTTTTTTTATGTGTAAATTCAATTTAGACACATAATTATATATGTCATTTCAACGGGATTCACGAACTTTAAAATATTTTAAATATACACCCGATCTATTATCTAAATTAAAAAATGGACTTTCGTCCATTGATTCGTTGAATCAGTTAAATGCCAGCTTGGTTTTTGCTGACCGGAATTACTTGACGACGTGGCGCCATCTCAGCAAACCTTTCCCGCCAAATGAGCAACATGGCGACACTTGTCCACCTAACCTCTAACACGGGCTCACAAACCCATCATCTATTTCTTGCTCGTCGAACACAGGTGAGGTATTTATATTAGAATTTGGAGAAAAAACGTGATGTTTTTGGGAAACTAAATGATCAGGAGAGCGTTCGATGAGCGAGAAAGAGGTGATGGGTGTGTAGGCCTGTGTCAGGTGGACATGTGTTGCTCATTTGGCAGGAAAGGTATGCTGAGTTGGCACCACGTCGCCAATTAATCCCCGTCAGCAAAAGCCAAGCTGACATTTAACTGATCTCTCGACAAATCGATGGACGGAAGTCCATTTTTCAATTTAGATAATAAATCGGGTGTATATTTGAAATAATTTAGAGTTTGTAGATCTCGTTGAAATGACATATATACTTATGTGTCTAAATTGAATTTATGCCTTTTTTTTTTATTATTCATATGGATTCAATTTTTTATATTTTGTGAAAAAATTCTGCAAACACAGAGTTCGTGCAAATTAAATAACAAGAAAATACGTATATACAAAATATTTGTATTCAATCAAGGTATAAAATTTCGATTTTTGGGGTCATGGAAATTTTATCACCTATTCGTTAATATTTCATTAATATTTCGCCGAAATTTCGCTCACTTACAGCAGCTCTCCCTCTGCCTTCCCTTGTCTATTTCTCAGGTCCCCTTCAATTTTTCAATCTCGGTAATTTTGTTTTGTGGTCTTGAAGGAGATCCAAAGTTTGTGTAAGAGTCATGAGAAAGAGAAGAGATCTAGGAGGGAGAGGAGGAGAGATCGGGGAGGGAGTGGGAGGACTGAGGAGAGAAGAGATGCAAAATACTGGAAGAAGGAGAGAGAAATAACTAGAGCCAAAGGAAGAAGATAAGTCTTCGACCAAAAAAAAAAAAAAAGATAAGTCCGCGTCAAGGAAGAAAAGGGAAGAAAATGAGTCAGGAAGAAAAGGGAGGAAAGAAAAGAAAAAAAATATATTTAGGGTTAATTGGGGTTTGGGGCCTTTGGGAAATTGAAAAGAAAAAAAAGAATTTGAGATTTGATTCGGCTCTTTTGGGGTTTAGTTTAGTTATTTTTAAATCCTAAACTTTAATACATTTTTATATAAAAAATACCCTAAAGGACTTAAACCCTAATATCTTATATTATATCCTAAAGAATATACTAATTTTATTTAATAGTATTCACCTCCAGCGCGCATTATATTCATTTTATATCACATAAAACCTACTATATAATTTGGTTTCTTCAATGTTTTTTATCAATGTAGTAGATAATATGTTAAAAAAATATATGATAAGGTTTCATTCAAAATTTTCGTATTTTGATAGTAATTTCCGTCGTTTCTATCTAATTTTTGTCAAACTTTAAAATTTATCGAAATTTCTATTGAAATTTCTTTGAAATCCGAAATTTTATTCCTTGTATTCAAGATATTTTGATGTTACAACTTCTGTTCTATTCTTTACAAAAGAAATCATTTTATTCAATCTCCAAGTTTGTGTTGATTTGATTCAAGAGTGATGAACACTTGATCTTGAATCAAATGGTTGAATCTTCAAGTCTCTTTAATTAGTCGAGATTTGAAGGTGAGATTTAATTGAGAGTTGTTGAGGCTTGATTTTGATCAATCTTTGATCACGAGATGTGTCACGTGGTAGTGATTCTTCGGTCTTGGTGGTGAAGGAATCAGCACGTGTGTATTGTGCTTGTTGATTCTTCACGAGTTTGATGAAAAACTTTGAGACTTTAAGTGTTTAAGTGTTTGTCTTTGACCAAAGTGTTTGTTTGATTTTGAAAAAAGTGTCTCAAGTCCCCTTCTTTTGAATTTTGAGCCTTAATTTGGAATCTCAATTTGAATCCTTGATTGTGGGATTGAATCCTAATTTTAGGATCTGTTTGGATTCTTGGATTTAGATTTCAAATTCATGTATTTCAAATCCTATTGTTTGGATAAAAAAATGAAATATAAGGATTTCAATTTAAGAATTTAAATTTAAATATATTATTATGGTAACCTATGATTAGCTTGCAAAGATAGCCTATAAATGAGGCCATGTCCTACAAAATTTAAACAACCCATTTTAAATTGTACTTTATATTAAAGAATAAAAAATCGTTCAAACCACATAGTACTGTTGGAATATGCCAAATGCAAATCATTTTGATAAACATATTGTGTATATTTCTAATATCACGGGCAAACATGTCTTTTATGTGTCATCCTTCATATACATAATATATTCTTATATATGTGTGGTATGCATAAAAGAGGTTCATGATTTTAAGTTGATGAAATAATATCCAAAATAAGTTAGGATGGTGAGATTTATCTCCCTCAGTACTTAAAGTCTAATATATTCCTGGTCGCAGGATTGATATGTGAACAATGTCAAATTTGGTAAGACCAGCATGATTTATCTCTGCTTAACATTTATGATAATCGGTCTCAGATTATCAATGTAGAGATACTAGGAGAAGATCATAGGTGCCAGTAAATGGTTCACTGAACGTGACTGACCAAACGAATATTTGTCATAGAGTATTATATACTCACCTATCAACAGGAATTCGTTAAGTCTTGATAATACAACTAGTCCCTAGACTTGAGACACTACGATTGTCATGTACGCTCGATCGCTATGCTTTGACTGTATCATAAGGCAGAAAGACGTTTTTGGTCCATGTACTATGGCCTTGTCGCGTTTTGGTCAGCATACTTTCGATTTACATTTTTTAAGGACAGTGTTTCAGTTTATGTCACAATCAAGTCCAATCCGTCAAGACCGTGAAGTTAAGTGACGGAAAACGCTGATGTGGCATCATGTGCCCAGCTCGTGACTGCCAAATAGGCTTGGGTTCCCACTTGGCCCAATCACATTTCGACACGTATCATTTATTATTTTTTAAATTGTTTTGGGTTTTTATTTTATTTTTCAAGTTTAAAAATTATAAAAAATCAAATTTATTACAAATTTATTTTTTAAATTGTTTTGAGTTTCTCTATCTCGCAATCTCTCTCCAACTCTCTCTTCCCGATCACTCTCTCTCAGAGTATGGCGTGTCGCCAGCAAGTGAGGTGGTGAAACCACCACCAATCTTCTCCTCTCAAACTCCTCTTTCTTCCCATGCCCACTGATGAAATGTTAGATTCTTTTTATGTGGGTTTCTCTGAATGGCTTGAAGGGCTTAACGTTGGCTTGGGAGAGTGGGCTCAGGAAAGTGATTCTGAAGCTGCTATCAGATTTATCTCTTAACAAGTTGATTCTAATCACCCTTTATATAATTTCATTGTTGATTGTAAGGATATGGTTGGCAGAAATTGGGACTGTGTAGTGATCCATGCTTATAGGGAGCAGAATAGAGCAGCTAATTTTCTGGCTAATTTTAGTTTTGGTTTTGGTTTGAGATTCTGCTATCTGAAATTTCCTTCCCCTCTTTTATTGGGCTTCCTAGCTGATAAAGCTCATGTAGCCTCAGCTAGATCTATTCCTTTGTAGTTTTTTCCTTTTAAGTCAAATAAGTTATTTTTCCTTCCTCTCTCTGAAATTCTATGTTTTTACTATTGGAAGTGAAATATCATGTTATGAGAATAGGCAAAAACTGATTTTTGACACTAGTGCTTATATATAGAGAGAAAGGCATATACTTATATTGAATAATGTAAAAAAAAAAAAAAAAAAAAAAAAAAAAAAAAAAAAAAAAAAAAAAACANCCAGTCCTATGCGCATCTTAATTTTTCCTTCATTTTCTGTTGGGTCCAATTAATGACTAGCCTATACATGCAAAATGACATAGTCCTTTCTTTCCCTCAACCCAACCTTTGGGCTACCTACTGTATTAGGAGACTAACTCAATACCTCTTGCTGTACAATCAAATAAACCATGAGATCAGCTTTCATTCCCATCTAATTCCTATAACATTTTCTTACTCATTTAGGTAGGCTTGGATTGCAAACCTTGAGAAAATCATTGCTGCGTACGCCTTAAGATCTGTAATGTGTCTTAAGTCATTTTATAAATTAATCAGTTACAAAACTATGATGATAAAGTCATAATTCTTATTCTTGTTTCGAAGTTTGCCTCTGTCCTTAAAATTTTATCCATATATATATCTTCAATGGGTGTCAATATTTTTTATTTTTTTGTCAAAAATGAGTGTCTGTATGTTGTATTTATTGTTTGTGTGTGGTATTTGACATGAAGTTGCTCAATTTGTTTGATTTTTTGTATGTTATCTGATCAGGCATGAGTGTGGGGGATGTGCAGCCACTGTGAAGCAAAATTCTAGAACGTCAAGTAAGTTATTTTTCCTTCTTTCTGAAATTCTCATGCCATTTGCTAAACTAATTGAAGATGGCCTTCCTGGTATAAGCATTGAATTATATATATTAGCCCCTCTGCTTTAGTGTCTCACATTTCATTGCTCAAAGATCAGTTTCTATTTAAAAATTAATGGGATACTGTTGTGGCTTACTCATGTTTGAAATTTACAAAAGGACTGTATTAGTCTAGGTTTTGATTTTTTCTTAATGTTTGTAAATGGTTAAGTAACTTTTTAGAATCCTTGGCCAAAAAAAAGAATAGTAACTTTTTAGAATGATTCGTGTGTGACCAGAGCAAACCAAATTTCTTGGGGCCGGGGTGTCCTAGTATGGATGACATCTGTGACTAACTCAGAAGCCAATTTGGTGGTCCTAGATAGCAAGAAAGCCCATTTAAGAAGATGAATAAATTAACAAAGCATGTAGATCCTGCTTATCTCAACACAAAACCTAATTATGAGTTTGTTAAAGTCTAATCCTAAGGCTTTGGTGAGTGAATGTCGATTTGTAGACAAGCCAGGCCCACCCACATAATTACTTCCTCAACTTTACCATTGAAGGCCAAAACAGGAAACTCCCAACTCCATGCTTGGTGTTCTATTTTGCTTTTGCATGTATGTCACTCACTTCACTTGGTTTTATTTTGGGAAAATTTGAGAGAAAGGACTCCAACATGTGTGTCGGGTCAGATCAGGACTCCCCTTTCAAAAGCACATTCATTAGGACTATTACTTCACTTAAGCGTCAAATGAGGCTATTCCGTCAAATCTGTTAACATTTTGTTAAAAATATTAAAATATGTTTTGTTCACTATTAAAATATTTAAAAAATTTTAAAAAAACACTAAAAGAAGAAAATTTATAAAAAAAAAAAAAAGGGAGGAGCAGACCTCCCTCCTCCCCACCCCTACTCCCACTCTCACTGTCACTGCCAACCTCATATATATATATATATATCTCTCTCTCTCTCTCTCTCCTTTGGCACAGAGGTCGATGTCGCTGGATTGGGGGGTGGGACATGTTTGGGCTGGGTTGGGGGGGAGGGGGTGCGACGCGGCTTGGTGGGTGCGAACTGGGTGGCGCTGGGCTTGGGGGGGGGGCGGCTTGTTTTGGGTTGGGAGGGAGGGTCTGCTCCTCCCTTTTTTTTCTTCTTCTTTTAGTTTTTCCATTTTTTTCTTCTTTTAGTTTGTTTTAATATTTTGCTTTTGTAATTGTTTTTTTATTTTTTTTCTTTTAGTTTTTAAATTTTTTCTTCTTTAATTTGTTTGTATTTTTTGTTCTTTCAGTTTTTTTTTTTTTTTACTTTTCCTCTTTTAGTGTTATTTTTTAAAATTTTTATAAATATTTTAATATTTTTAACGGAAAGTGTTAATGAATTTGACGGAATAGCCTCATTTGAGGCTTAAGTAAAATAGTAGTCCTGATGGATACACTTTTGAAAGAGGAGTCTTGATTTGGCTCCGACACTTAAGTTGGAGTCCTTTTCCTCAAATTATCCCGTTTTATTTTCTAGTTATTTAATTACTTTTTTCTTGAGATGCAAAGGGATAAGGCAGAGGAATTGGATAAAGGTAGTGCTAGGGAAACCATCTCTTTGTACCATCTAGTATACCATCTCTCTAATAGAGATGAGACCCACCAATACAATAATGTCAAACATCATAAAGATACTGGTGCATATCCCAACTTCTTGGATATAGCTAGTTTGAGGAATGTGATGCTCGATCTTGAAGTAGGCCTACTTAATCGAGGAGCTGGAAAAATATAGTTTATACACTATTTGTGTACTTAGTACTGTAAACTTGTATATGTAATTATATTTAAATACTTCATTGTTGGGTTAATTACAATTATATACCTCAACTATACACCACTTTTCAACTTGGTAACTCAAGTTCAAAAATTGTATTAAAGTACCCCAACTACAAAACCATATCAGTTAGGTACCTCCGTTAGTCTGGCCGTTAATAAGGCCGTTATCTGATGACGTGGCACACGCGGACCCACCATTAAAAGGCTTCATTTCAATTTAATACCTCAAATTTACTATGTTTTTCAAGTTCATACCTCAAGTTCAAAAACTTGCAAATAAATAAATATTTTCTAGTTTTTATCTCAACTTCACTCCAACTTTTGACCCATCAAATCTCCACCAAAATTATCAATCTTATATTTGTTTTGAAGTTATCAATCTTCTCTTTACAACCATATAAAAATCATACAAAAAGAAGTTATGAGACCCTAGATAATTAGTCCCAAAGTAGGTTACCTGAAACTGTCAAATTTTCCAAACAAATTGGTCAGCAAAAGCTCTTTTCCCAACAAAACTTTTGGTCGGGAAAAGTACAAACCTTTACCGACGAAGATAGTTTGTCGGCCAAAGCGTTTTTGCCAACGAAATGTTCGTCGGAAAAATAAAAATCTAAATTCTTCAAGAACTTCACCGACCAAATTGCCGACAATATTTTTTTCTTGGCAAAAAACTTGCCCGACTAATGGTTTAGTTTTGTCGGGAAAGACCTTGCGTGATGAGCTATGGGAGATGAAATGGTCAACGGAATTTTTTGTCGGCAAAGACTTTTACCGACAAAAAATGGCTTTTGCTGACAAATTCTTCTGTTGTGAAAACCCTTTTTTTTTAGTAAGTTTTTCATTGTTAATGAATTACTTAACAATTTTTTATTCCTATTTCAACAAACTAAACATGGCAATGATAATAAAAAAAGATTCCATGTTATTACCAAAAATAGAATTAGGAATATTGCGTTCCCCTCCCATTGGAAAATGTATAGGAATTAATTCTCTAAAAATTTAATAGAAAACTAGGATTAAATACCAAATATCAATAGTTTTTCAACAAATCAGCAAGACACACTAATTTTTTTTAGTTTAGGTACTAACTTAAGCAAGACATTTTGGATTAGGTCATAAATCAGTTTGCTATATAGTTGTAACTGTCGAACAGTTACAGTTGTAACTGTTTGAAATTCCTAAAACTTCAAAGTTTATAAGAGTTTAGTGCTTTTGATTTAGACTTGGGAGATGAAGTTCTATAACTTAGACACTAAAAATTAAAATTTAAGTCTTGCAAACACTAAAAAAATAACAAATCAATAAAAAGTTGTAACTATTAAACAGTTACAGCTCGGTAGAACTATATTTTTTAAGTTGGTACCTAAACTGAAATTTAGTATCTAAAATGAAATGATATAAATATTTTAGTAGTTAAAATGAAATAATATTAAAATTTAATACCTAAAGTCAACGGACCTAAAATTTAATTCCACAAACCAAACTGGGCCTTACAATTTATTTGGTTGTGATATAAGAGTATGTTTTGGCATATTTATGATATTTATGAGTTTATATTATTAATTTTTTTGTGTGGGTATAGGTGTAATTATAGTACAAAAGTGCAATTGTAGTAGAGTGCAACTGAAATTGAAGTTGTAATGCAGTGCAACTCCACTTACCTGATTTTTGAGAAAGATAACTGCAATTCTGAAAGTATAATTATTTTAAGGGCAATGCTAGAGTACCCTAATAGGACACGTGCCCTAATAACATGAAATTTCTATTTCAATTAGAGTATTTCATATTATTAAATACATTTAATAATGCATTTGTCACATAAACTTTTAAAAGACTCATTTAATCTTTATTAAAATGATATAAAACTTAAATTAAATTACAAAATTCCAAGACCAAATTAAAAAATTTATCAAAACGTACGGATATTTCACTTATTTCATCGACAATTTAGAAGAATTTTGTTCAATATATTCATTACAGTACGCTTTAATTCACTAATTTAAAAAAAAAAAAAAAAAAAAAAAAAAAAAAAAGCTATGAAATCTGATTATTTGGCTCCAATCGTTTTGGCTTGGGTGGGTAAAGGGCAGTCCCTCTGCTTGATGATGAGGTTTGATGCGAAACTTTTGTTGCTGGAACTTCCATTTGCTAGTCCACCTGCTCTACTAGATCCGGAAGTTCTCTTTCAATTTTTCTGTTTGGCTTTATGCATATATGGGTGTTGCCTTGTTCTTCCCTTTTTGCTACTTTTAATCTCCTGTCTGATTTCATTTGCTCTGTTTTTTTATTACTCTTAATTAACTTGATTAGTTGATCCAATTCACACCAAACAAGAAAAATTGTAAATTTCTCAAACCATGGTGAATGCAGTATTTGATCCTACGTACCCAATGTGCCATTTCCTTCAAATTAATCCATACAAATGAGTCATATACTTAGTATGTTATCTAATGGCAACATAAATCTTTAATCAAGTAAAGATGTAAAACAGAGGCAAACATAATTTAGAGACAAACCTGTGAGTACACCAAAACAAGATGAACATGCAATCAGCCTCATAAAACCAGTTGTGTGATTCTGGGCAAAACTAATTGATAACAATATATCAGTGTACAATACCAGTCGACCAACAACAAGTTAGAGCTAATGTCTATTTTTGCAGTATGATCAATCATCAAGTGACTTCAAAAAATTTAAAGGAAATTTTCAGAAAATAATGGATATTCCCTTAAAATTTAAACCCATTTCATTTTCGTTAAAACTTTCGAGCCTCTACATACGACCATTTGATTGGAATAAGTTCTCAACTTTTGTCTTTTGCAATTTCACAAACAAGATATTGGAAAAGCTGGGAAAATCGAAGATCAAAAAAGAAATTAAAAGAAGAATGAAAATGAGTAAAATGGTTGAGATGAATTAAGGGTTAGGATTTAAATGGAGTTGATTATAATGGGTAATTTGGTATTTAACTTAAAATGACATGGCAATTACATAAAATGATGTGGCAGTTTAATAATAATACTAATTAAATTAATTTGTCACATCAGATTAGAGCACATATATATATCTTGTTTCCTAATAGGGTACAAAATCTTTTCCTTTATTTAATTGGAAGTTTGATAAAAATAAGGTATAGGTCCTCTGAATAAGAACAAAGGTTCTCAATTATCTACTGGTAAGAATTCAGCCCATTCGAATTTTGATAAAATGACAAAGAGAAAAGGGGACAGAGAAAAAGATAAGAGAAAAAATGTCAATATCATACTTTACTCTTGAAGAAAATTACAGTATTGAATTCTTTATGACATAGAGATAGGGACAGAAGGACTATAGCATTTTGGAGTATATATCATACTGATTGTAAATGAAGCAACAAAGAAGTAGCACAAACAGCATGCGACACATGCCAATATGCCATATTGTATGCATCTCCAAGCAAAAAAGAAATTAACAAAGATTCCTTCCACCTAATAGTAATTACTACACCAACTTAATTAATATGATAACTACAACAAATTAAGCTCTTGTTTAATTAGATCTCATCACATAGTGTCCGATCGATCTGGTTTTAATTAACTCCGATTCCGCAGTAGGCTTTGATCGGAGACTCTGCCTTCTTGGCCTCGGGAATAGTACTATAGAATCGTATAAACCCACGACTATCAAATGGCTTGTACTGCAGTGGGTGCCTCTCATCCACCAGTTCTTCTGGTACTTGTACAACCCCATTATTCCATGTGAACAACCCAAGTGAGTATCTGGCCTTGTTCCCGCAATGCTTCACTCGATGGTGGCAAGCTTTTACTCTGTCATTGCTCCATACCTAATAAACAAAAATCAAACAAATTTTATTTTATTTCATTTTAATTATGGGAACGAGTATTGTCATGATCATCTGTAACATATTGTTTTACTATATATATCTCTAATAAAAGGAGACCCACCTGTAGTCCATCGCCTGCCATGTATAAGAATTGTGAAGGTGAGGACTCAACGCTGATCCAATCGCCGTCCTTGGTTTTGACCTCTAACCCACCAACGTCATGTTGAACAACAATGGTTGTGAAGTTCTTGTCTGTATGGCTTGGAAACCTTATGATAGTATCACTGTTTCCTGGTTCCCTGTATTTATCATTGTCTTCCGGTGTCTTGTATTTCAGGAATCGAAGAAGGTGACTGTTGGAGCGAGCCACAGACTCATATTGCTTCCCTGCACCAAAGCTTTCAAATATCATTTGCTCCACCGTGTGTTCCAAAGCCGCCAACAACTGGGAAAAGGAATCTGTGATCTCACTGCAAAACAAGTAAAAATCAGATTAATATATGAAGAATATATTAATAAGTAATGATAAACATAATCTGTTAAACAACATAAATATATACTATATATAGTATGAATCAATTATTAATTACCAGAAGTTTTTCTTTCCATGATGCCACATGAGATCCCTGAACTTTTGAGTTTCTTGAGGGACAGTGACATTATCAATGGCCATGCCTTCATAGAGTGGCATGAGAGGGTTTGGTCCAATATACCCACGATATGGTTCCTCACTTGTGTTCTTCACTTTGTTTTCTGTGGGAACCTCAAACAGATCTTTGGATTGGCCAAAGATATCATCCAAAAGTTGTGCAGAAATTTGATCGTAAAACGCCACGAAACAGCCGTACTCTTCGAGTGCATGCCGGACTTGTTTGGAGGTTGAAAGCCAGCGACTTGAACCAGGCATCAAGTCGTCCATGGAGAAGCTGATGGTGGGAAGCTGCTTAGGCACAGATAGGGAACCCATTTCACTATTATACAATTTTTCTCTACTTACAAAGAGAAGAGATGAGAAAACTGAGGGATATACAAAATGGTATGGTTCATGCTACTTTTATAGTTGCTCGATGTTTACGCAATTTGTGCTCCTTATACGTACGTACGTCGACAAAAAAGTTTCTCGAAGGTCAAGCACATGAATATAATTCTTTTCGATGCTTACCATTTTAATTATATTTTATTATTATCTTTAGTACTTTTGTTGGTCACAGGTTTCATCATTTCAATTCGACGTTGTGTGGAAAAAAAGGAACCAGTATTAAATTTGATGATGATAATAATCATGATATTATATTTTAATGGTGAGCAGTACTGGCCTGCAAGAAATAGGGAACTTCTATTTATTCAACGCAGATATTATATTTTTAGTAGGCGGTCTAAATTTTCACGCGCTTCAGTCCCTATTCAAATACATGTCCTTTTTTTTTTTGGCCAACCTCTGGTCTCCTTTGAATATTCTCTAAGATATATACATTCTTTTTCGACTCATAAAGCACGTGCACAATTTTAATTGCAGCCTAATATTAGTTTCTGAACTCTATGAACCTCATCTGGGATACCCTTCTAGATGCAATCTCTTGAAATTAGCGACTTCCAAGATCATGATATTTATACCAATATGTAAAGGAAGAGAGTTATTGATGTAGAGTTTGGAGTATACCGATTGTAAAGGAAGCAGCCATATTTGACACGCACATACCAATGTGACATAAATATATAGCATCTGGAAACCCATGAAATTAAGAAGTTTCCTCGCACCTACATAAAGCACTTAACATTTTGATCGAGACTGTACCTTAATTCGCTAGTTTTAAAAAAAAATTTAAACTAATTACGCACATAAATAATTAATTTGTAATGACTTAATTATATGATTAAACAAAAGTATTATTCTAGAAGGAAGAACCTCGGAAATTAACAAACACAATTAGACTTCTCCATTTGGAGAGAACAAATGCTAATCGCGTGGATGAAAATTCCCATATAATAAGACTTTATTAAACTATTTATTCTTAATGGAATAAAATAAGACTGCACCGCCCGCCTGTTACCATTATTTCTTTTCTTACTCTCTATTTTTTGTCTTTTTTTCTTTTAAATCCAAAATAGAGCTCAAGATCGAGTCAAGAGAACAAACATTTTAGAAGCGAAAACGTGTGCTAAAGCGGCCAATTTTTTACTGAGCCAGCCTCTCGGCGCCTTTTTCTGTTGGAATTGTTGAACAGTTCAGTACAAGCCAGTGAAATTGTTCAGCTGTTTCAATTGTAAACTTATTAAAATGCTATTTACAAATGTTTTATGTTTTTTTTTTTTTGTTGCATGTACATGTGTAAAATGAAAAAAAAACACAAAAGTTCAGTAATTTAGAATCACATTTTCCCTAATTTGTTAAGTTACTGTCGAGCAGTTCTTTACGGCAGGACAAAAACAAAAACAAAAAGGAGATGGTAAGTGCTCAACACTGTACAAACATCCTGCTCACTTTAAAACGTGGGCTGACTTATCATGCTTAAAAATTAAATGGACTTTTTAAACCTCAAACACATTAGGAGCTTGTTTAGGGGAATGCTAGTTCCCTTTCCCTTCAACTTTTTCTCTTATTATTCTCATTATGTAGTGCAGTTCAATGATCTGAATCGTTCATTTTTAAATCACCTTTTAAAGATTATCTTTGAAAAAATTCACCTAAATTGGAAATTGTTTTTTCATGTAACTATCATCATATAAACAGAAAATGAGTCTAATTATTACCAAAACTACTTATTTGTTTGATAACTTTAAACAAACGATTTTCGATATGGTTGATTCTTTAGAAGGTTACCTAAAAAATGAACGATGCCGATTATAAGGTTACATTGCAAAAGTAATGATCAGAATAAGATACAAGATCAGAGGGGAATTAAGGTAGCTAGCATTTCTCCAATGTGGACAAATCAATCATACACACACTCGCTATCTCTCTCTCTGTATAATCCTCCACAGCAAGAGTAATTTAGATCTGATGCATTGCCGATGTAGTGGAGTTTGATCGTTCTCTGCCAATATCACACAAGTTCAAATCTTAGTCGTCACTGATGCAGCAGACACTGATCTCCTATCTAATGAAAGTGGAAGCAAGTAAAGAATTTGTTGAAACTTTTCTCTAATTTTCAAGATATGTATTTTCTATTTTGCAAATATTTATAATTAATTATTTTTTTGGTTTGATTATTTAATTTTTATTTATAATTCATGATCTGTGTTTTGATTTGCTTTAATATTGCTGATGAGGCTCGAATTTCCGTAGGTGTACACATTAGCAAATTGTCCTCAAACTGTCTTTTAATTTCCCTGCAAAATGAAAAAGTGAGCTCTAACTACCTCTCGGGAGGTTACTCCTCAAAGGGCCTCGGATGCCTAAGTTAGTCATTCTGTTTGTGAAATGATTAAATTCGTATATTTGCTCAGTTAGTCACTCTATTCTTAGCCTCTGTCGAGCTTTATAGTCCTTCTCTTAGGAGTTAATCCATGAAATTATGGAGTGAAACCACCTTTCCATTAACTGTCGAAGCAGTTTTATGGAAGTTCAGTATTATCCAGTCATTTAATAACCGAATTGAATTTTTAACATGGACTCAAGGCCCGTTACCATTATTAAACCCAATTTGATCGAGCTCTTGAATCGGCCAAAAAATAAGCTAATTAATTATAATGGCCCATCAATTGCATATCTAATTAGCAAGGAAGTATGAGTTATGAACTTATGACAGAGAACCCAAATGCTAGCTTTAGGGAGTTTAATTAGGTTTTTTTTTTTTTTCTTCTTTTTGATGTCATTTTGAGGAATTGAAGTTATTATAACTAAAGAAAGTTGCTAAAGTGTAGCAAGAAGAGAAGTGAAATTATCGGTGATAGCAGCCTTTTTGCATCTGCAGTTGCTTGCATCGGCATACTACTACAAAATGATAAAGTAGCCCACTTTTTTATTGGCCGAGTGCTCATAGCCTTTTTTTATTGAACTGTTGAATAATTCAGTACAACCTAGTGAAATTGTTCAATAGTTTCAACCCTAAACTCTTATAGAAATCATATTTACAAATAATGTCTTATGATTTTATTTTTTTTGTACGTACATGTGAAAAATGAATAAAAAAATACAATAATACAATAATTTGGAATCACATTCACCCAGATTTGTTAAGGGCCTATTTTTTTTCGCTTTTTAGGAAGCGCTTATGCCAGTAGTACTTTTTCTGAAAGCACTTCTATTCAAAAGCACCCTATTGTGCATCTGCCATGTGGGTTATCCGTTTGGCACTGGTTTTTAGAAGCGTTTATAATCAGTATCGTTTTTATTAGAAGTGCTTATGCTCATAAGCACATACAAATTTTTATAAAAATTTCAAGTGCTTCATGCAAAAGCACTTGAAAGTGCTTTTTGAGGAAGCTCTTGACAGGTGCTTTTCAAAAAACTACTTAAAAACACTTTTATGATCCAAAAGTACTTTTATTTATTTCTGCCAAACGCAACCAAAAACACTTTTACTAATCTGAAAGCGCTTTTGTCAATTCTAAAAGCAGTGTCAAACGGGCCCGGTAACCATAGTTTATTTTGTCTACAATAAATGCAAATTGGAATTATATATGAAAGAGAAACTAATATCTAAAATTGAAAAATAAATAAATAAATCAAGACCCACCCCACCCACCCACCCACCCACTCAACTCAGCAGCAGCCGCCACATGTACCCATCTCCACCACCGGCGCCGGCGACGACTACCTTCCATCTTCTCTTTCCCTCTTCTTTGTCTTTCAAGCCTCAGCTTCAAATATTTAGATTGTTTATGGGTTTTTTTTATATTTTTTTTCGTGAAAAATGGGTTTTGTTATTCAAATGTTTATCAGATACGTGCGACTGCTGCAATTCCATGGTAAATATCTTGCAAATCTGGGCAATATATGGAAGCTCATGTATGGTGAAGCTTCATGGTCAGTTTTATTACAGTGAAGTTTTAGACATTTAGGAGAAATCAAGATTTGGGAAGTTTTATGGTTGTTCATTTGGTTAGAAATTAGAATCAGGTAAAACTAGAAACCAAAGGCTTGATAAGTAAACAAACCTGCTGTTGATGTAAATTTCCGTAAGATAGATGCAACAACTTAGGGATGGTGACCTGTCTGATCAGAAGCCTTACCGAATGATGAAGTGGATGTTGACTTGGGATCTTCCTGTATGAAAAACAAGATCAAAGGAGATGGACCAGTGTGGTACTAGCCAAACACACTCTGATGATGAAGTCAGTGATGTGTGTTTGGAGGTGTTTGAATGAAACTGAGGAAGAACAAGGTAAAATGTTCTGGGTTTATTCTAAGCAAGTTAGTTTGCTTTTGGTAAGCCTTTTCTGAGTGAAAGTTGGTGTATGTGTTTGCTTGGTGATGGATGGATCCTTGGTTTTGTGCATATAAGTTGGTTTATATAGACAAGGGAAGTTGTGGAGAGTAAGTTACCTGCATGTGGATGAATGGTTGAGAGAGATCCATGCGTTCGGTCGTGAATAGCGGCATGCACAGCTACTCACCTCATTTGCATTCAATGCTGCATTGAATGTAAGGATGGATGGTCAGGTGGAATGCCCAATTGTCATGGTTGTGAGCTGTAATATCCCATCTGTCAGAGGATCATGTCAGGTACACTTGAGTATGGCGGTTCGTCCTAACATGATCTTCCTTGGGATAATGGCGTGGTGTCGAGCTGATCCGAACACAAATATCTTTATGTACAAATATGAAACTCACGCGTGATCGGATCAGATATGATTATCCAGGCCGAGCTGATCCAGTATGCAGTGATCCCTTCAAGTCGTAATCGGCCGTGACTAGAGTTTGAAAGGTCGCCCGTCCAAGGCCGAACCGAACCGAACTAGGATAGCCAAGAAAAGATGAACACTCAATTCTTTGGAAGATCTTCAGATCGGCTCAGATCGGGCGCGAGGGATCCGCCAGGACAGACCGATCTGGTATGGCAATGGATAAGATACTGAGCTGGTGTGATGATGTGGAGGTCTAAGTCTGACTGTTGAAAAGTCAAACTCCGAAGTTGGATCTGATCAGCCACGTGTCGATTCATGGTTAGTTGTTGAATCCAGGGTGGATTTATCCATAAACACCTGCAAATTGTATTGTTTCGTTAGCTAAACAGGGGCGTGGAAAACTGGGTTGAAAAACCTCCATCCTCTTTGGTCTTTGTGTTGGCTAGGGATGGGCTCACTGCTCCCTTGGTAATTTTTGTTTCTGCCCAGGTTTGGTGCGTTTTTTTTTTATGCTATTTCCTGGCTAGCATCCCTGTCTTTGCTAGGTGGAGTCTGCATCTGCTTGTTGTTCCTTTTTCTTGGCTTTTGCCTTTTAATGAATTATCCATTGACAAAAAAAAAGAGCTTATGATTAATTTGTAGAGGAATACAGAACACAACCACCCCATTTTCAATATCACGAAACTCATGAGAGATAAAGAAGGGGAAAGAGAAAGAAATTAATTAATGGAGAAAGAAATTATAGTTTCCTAATAATTGGTGCATTAACTGTATGTGCCCTAATGACATGAATTTTCATGTCAACTAGAGTATTTAATATTGTTATTTACATGATTACATCTTATAATTTATTTTGCCACATAAACTTTTAAAAAGACTCATTTAACTTTTCTTAAAATCTTGCAAATTAAATTTAAAAATATTTGATTATCAAATTAAAAAAACATAACCAAAGTACCTTATCTCTTAAAAGAAAAATTTAGCCCCAATCTTAGAACCCTAAAAAGCTACTACCTTGCCACTGATGATGCTATTGGCAAGGGGATTTGGCTTGTGTTTTGGAGACCTGGGTTTGCATTATGGAGAATAGTGAGAGGAACAAGGGGTTTTCATTTGTTGGGGTTTGAGTTGGGTCCGCCATTACTAGTGAGTTGGGTTTAGAAGAAAATATGGATATTGGAGTGTGAAAGTGTGTTCTACGCGGGCTTGAAGCTAAGGAATCAAATTGGAATCTATCTTCTAATGGCCTTGATCAAATTGTTAAGAAAATCTAACTGATCAAACTTTTTTATGATTATAGCCTTGATATTCTGGCCTCATAATGGCCATGATAATGGCCTTGATAATGGTCAAGAAATCTAGTATTTCAAGTCACACTACAAGAAAAAAAGGTTTGGGAGAGGAACTCAATTCGTCGCCCAAAAGTTTAGGCGACGAACTGAGTTCGTCGAGAATTTCGCCGCCCAATCCATGACACCCAAGAGTTTGGGCGATGAACCAGTAAATTTCGTCGCCCAAAGGCACCAGGGGCAACGGAATTTTTGTCGTCTCCTAAAGCATATGATTCCTCGCCCAAAACCTACTTTGGGCGAGGAATAAGGAAATTCGTCGCCCAAACATGCTTTGGGCGACGAAATTTTCCGTAGCCTAAACACGATTTGGGAGAGGAATAAATAATTTCCTCACCTGAAGGTTCTTTGGGCGACGAAAAATTTCGTCGTCTAAACTTACTTTGGGGGACGAATTTCCTTATTCCTCGCCCAAACTTACTTTGGGCGACGAAATTGTTTGTCGCCTAAACACGATTTGGGCGAGGAATGATTAAGTTCGTCACCCAAATCATGTTTAGGCGATGAACAATTTTATCGCCTAAACATGTATATATATTTTTAATTTAAATTATATATTTGAATTTAATATTTAAAATAAAAATCTTTATTAAAAAACTATATAAAATAAAATTAATAAATTTATATATCCAAATATCCATACAAGTAGTAAGAACAATTTAATATTGTTTACAAATATAATTAGTATATACAATCACTAATGGCCCCTAGGTCAGTAGCATCATCGGCACCGGTGGAGGAGTCTGGCATGCACTGGTCAATGTTCCGCGGCAGCACAAACCCAGGTACAATCCTGGCCAACTGGCCAAACATCTGCTGAATCTCCTGCACCTTACTCATCTGCTCCACATATGCCGCTCTCGATTCTTCTAGCTGACCCTTCAACAGCTGCACTTCAGTGGACAGGTTGACTAATTCTACAGATGGCTAAGACGAAGACCCGGCACTGAGATCACGAACCCGACCCGCTCCCATTCCGTGTATCTCCCTACCACACCTAACACCCAGTGTCTCCGTCATAATACGAAGACTGGCATCGCGATCGGGGACTGGGATCGACTCCAACAGAATGTCCGGAGGGTACTGGCTAGCCACCTCCTCCAAATAACTCGCCTTCTTGGCAAGCATTTCAGCCTTCAAAATGTTATACAAAAATTACAAACTAGGAAATCAAATACAAATATTAAAAACTGTGAAATAAAACTAAATAGAAAAAACTAACGTGTTTCGCCTTGCCCTTGTTGTTGCCAGGTCGGCCATAAACATCCCCGTAGTTGTCGAGCTCCGGAAATTGCGAATCAGCCTGAAAAAAATGTAATGTTGACAAAAATTCAAACAATACTAAGAAATATATATATTAAATTAAATAATGGTGCACCTGACGATACGACTCCACCCGGTATGAGAAGGGCATGGAACCACTATGATGATCAATCCTTGCGGGCGCTTTCCGGTTCTTAAGATTGGCATTTGACTTTCTTTGTTAAATATTAAGTAAATTGTAAATGCATTAGTGCATACACAATAAAGGAATAACATAAGAAAAAAGATTATTGAAGTCTTAAAATGATATAACATACCAAAAATTCCGGACGCTGAAAATGAGTGCACAACTACTGCCACTGATCAAGCCGAGATGCCATCTCTGGAGGAGGGTTGACCAATGCCTCAGCTGCCGATCCAAACATATTATATTCCATGTGCAGCTCGTGCTTCCATTGTGTGTAAACTTTTCTCAATAACTTCTTCATATACCTAGCTACATCTGGATCCTCCATCTGAATGTCATAGTTTATCTGAAAAAAATGCAATTATCAAATTGTTAGAAATGATCAAATTAATCATTTTGTATTAATCGAAATATACTCACGGAAATGGAGCCCATAATGCTCCTCTTAATGGCGTCATCAACCTTTTCCCAACTGAGGAAAAGCATGGGGCAGTCCTGACGGATAATCGAGTTGACAAAGGAAGCGAAAGTACTATGCACCTCATTGCTCGGTCGTAGGTGATCTTGCTGAACAACGATGCGAATCCTCTTGTTCGTCGTGCGCATGAGTCGGAACGCCTTCAACCCTCTACTTATCCTCCTCGTGGTTTTGGTACCTAGAAAAGCAAATATAACATATTAATTTCACAGTAATCTTATAACATTTAAATAAAATTAAACATAAACACAAGTGTTGTGAAAATTTTTTTCTTACTCTTTGATGATGAGGCAGTACGAATGGATGATATAACATTATCATATGCACCATAACGGTGACCACGTCTGGCCCTCCGTGCCGACTAAATGGCAGACCCAGTACTAGATGAGAGATCTGGGGCTATCGCCGGGGTCGATTCGCCCTGGACTATGAGGTTGGGCTATATTGCAGGGGCAGGCTGGGCTGCAGGGGCTGACATGAATGCTGAACTGGACCTCCGAGATCCACCCCTATTCGAGATCAAACTCATCTGCACAATTCAATAAATATTTATGTTAGTCAAAAAGAAAACTAAAGTAATGACTTACTAATTTGGATCATCATTATCACTTACTACTATGAATCACCATTATCAATTACTAATCTGAATCACCACTATAAACACTCATTTCATCATCATCATCATCGTCATCATCGATACCATCAACATCATCATCTTCATCATCAATGAAATCATTAACATCAATTCGGGGAAGTGACCCAAGATCAATTGAGAAGGCATCGATCTCAATTGGAGGAACGTCATGTATCTCGACTTGTTGTATGGATTGGGTATGGTCGAAGATGAATCCTCTTAATAGGCCACGTCATCCTGATTTTCTTTTTCCGAAATATCCCATATATTTCGATTCTAAATCATCTGAGCTACTTTCCAACCCACACCTGCCTTAGGATCATCCATATAACATACTGGTTTCGCCATTGTGGCAAGAATAAATAGATCATTCTCATACCATTGAGTGTTTGTGTTCACAGATATTAAGTCATAATCGAATTTAATACTGTTGTTCCTATTCAGGTTTGTATTAAACCAATGACACTTAAATAACACAACTTGAAAGCGATATGAGTACAACACTTGATGTACACTCGTCAGCTTGCCGTAGAAATCTACCGTGCCAGTCTCCAAGTTCTCTACACAAACCCCGCTATTTTGAGTGCTCAAGATGTCATCTCATTTTACAGTTAAAAACTTAACTCCATTCACATTACATCCGGAAAAAGTTTCAACTTATTGAATGCCACTCCCCAAACTCATTAACTCTTTGTATAATGGCGAATTATCATCAGTCAGCTTTTCCATATGTTAAAAGACAATGTAATTAATATATTACAAAAAACATACAAACACATGAACGAACTGATCATTATTGTCGGTAATCACTTATATGTTCCTTAAACCATTTAGGAAACAATTCCCGATATTTTTTCTGTACACGTTCCTTGTCCCATCTTGGAAAGTCGCGATGCATTAGTTCCTTATGTTGAATGCGTAAGGAGTCAACTTCTTCGTAATTGTTGAGTATGAACCAATGAGCCACCTCCATATCGTGTTTTGAGAATTGAACAGCTGGTTTAGGAGCTTCGCCAAATGGTCGTATAATTTGAGAAAAGACAGAAAGTGTCTCATTTTTTTCACCACCGTCGTCGTTGCATTGTGGCCAATTGAATGACGTCTCAACACTGCTAAAATACATTGCACAGTAGGTGTGACGCCCCGAAACTGGGAACACCACAGCGGCACCCGTCTTAAAGATCCTGAGACTATAATACCCCTTACCCCGAGTATTATATTCCCAAGCTCTCTAAAACGAGTTAAGCCCTTTTTATTGAAGAACCCGGGTTGGATCAGAGTAGTAAAAATACAGCGAAAGAAATTACTGAAAATGCCTCACATTATAAATAATAGTAAAGAGTACCAACCCGTGAGGGTTATATGTTTCAAATACACTAACCCTAATGCTACATAGTAAACAGTAGATAAACAGATATGTCAAGATAGTCCAACCCACGCCAGAGTGATTCAGTCTTCAACAAATTGGTGCAACAAATTGGACTCATGGATAGCCATTGGGATATGCCACCTACGAGGATGAAAGAGAAACACCACCACGGATCCAAAGAAAGGATCTAAACCAGATAGCAAGCTGAAACTGACAAGCTGCAAGTGCCACACCCACGACCTCAATCTTGGTCTCCAACAACTGGATTATCTGCACTCACAAGAGTACAGTAGGGGGTAAGCGTCACATACGTTCATCGCTTCCCCTCGAGGGAAAATCCTGGTTAGGTTTGAAACAATACTCGAAAATATAGGATTTCAAGAAAAATAGCTTAAAAGCAATGTACACCCAAAAACAGGGTATCAATACCAATAATATTGTAACTAAGGCCAGTAATGATAAAGGTAATTATGCCAATAATCAGTGAGTAAAGCCTTTGCATGCTCATACATCTTTTTCAGTGAAAATCCTTCATGTCACGTGACATAGTTCAGAAACATACCTGCGACCGATCACATACATGCCAACCGCCAGTATCGGAAATTCAACCACCACCTCGATACTGTGGTGAGAGTATCCATTTACTTGGTAATACCACATTGGTTAGCCTCCCCAGAAGGACATTCGACTAACCAGTCCGTACTTACCCCTCCGGAGGTTTAGGGGATCGAAACCCAAGGTCACAACACGTGCCCATTACTCTCAGGTCATCCAAGGTATCACACAGAAAATCACACAAATATGCCATACAAAAATCATGCACATTCTCTGTGAAAGACATTTTCATATACATACAGTACGAAAATAGGCAGGAAATCCAATAACCGGGATATGGTAACTTCCCCCTACCTGTTTTACCAAAGTGTGTCCCTTGCCTAATCCATTTCCTGTGTCTGGGTCCCACTTGTACCTGTTGGGAAACAGGAGATCCGAATCCGACGACAGTTATTAGGAACGTACTAAACGTACTCTCGACCTTGTCTGTTAAGACCAGGTAAAATCTAGAGGTTTGGCACTAGCGCAACTTGTTACGCTTCTCTAAATTCTTGATCCGGCATGACCCTGCTCCCCGAGGCAGACAGTCATGTCAGACCGTGTGGTTTCTAAGTTTATTTTAATTTATTTTCGAGGAGGTTGATCAGATATGAACCTTACAACGTGACCAGGTCAGTGCATGGGGAAACTCAGGGAGCTCTGGCTCAGTACCCAACGCTTGTATGCTCATGGGCTGACCTTAGTCATCACGTTATTTGGTTACCACTGATATGACCTCAATATTTAGTAAGTTCATTTAATAACAACAGTTAAACGGCGTTTCGTCTATAACCACCACTTAAACAACAGCAAATTAAATGAGCTAGGTTAAGTGTATACCTGTTGAAGACTTCCCATGAGTAGAGTCTCGGTAGTACTAGACTTGCTAAATAATAAGATTAAAATAACCTAATTAACAAGAGATTTATTTAACAAAATTTTAGCAGAAATTCGACAGGATTAAGAAATTACCTATGGAGCTCAGAAATGATTTTTTAAAAACTTCACCAAAACATAGCCTTCACACTACTAGAATTGAAGAGCTCGTCGCCACGATCGCATAGGCGAAATCGGATCGTCGATCGGAGCTCCAGAACTCAAGATAAACTTAAAACAAAATTGAAGAAGAGAGAGAAAGGAGGAGAGAGGAGAGAGGAGAGAGAAACTCTCTCTTGGGAAGCGTGCGGCTGAATTGTGAAGATCAGCTGGGGGTGTGCGGCACAATTTATAGGGGGAGAGAGTGAGTCAACTCGGTTGACTCATCCGAGTTGACCGGGTTGACTCAAGTCAACCGTCACAAAATGGGCCAATGAGAAAGTGACACGTGGCAAGTGCACTGACACTTGGCTGCACATGCAGCTATCAGATCTTGCTGCCATGCAGCGATGGACGCTTCAGATCGTGCCACATGGCGCGATCTGGTGATTTCCTATTTTATTTTCTTTTTCTTATATTCCTCAACTTCAAAAATTAATTAAAAATAGCTCGGGACTCAGAAAAATACCCCGAAAAATAATACGGACTCGATACGACTAGTACTAATTAACTATGAGGTCAAATTACCAATTTGCCCTTTAGAAAAATTTCAAAAATTTTAAGCTCCACAAACTAAGATAAAACGCTTTAAAGAAAAAAAAATTTTGGGAAATTCATAAAATAATCTCCCGGACTCGGAATAATACGAGACTTGCTCCGTTGGGTTCGTGAGTAAAAGTACCACCTTTTAAAGGTCTAACTTGGGTCAAAACTTTAGTCAAAGTTGGTCAAACAATTAAAGCTTAAGGTGAAAAATATGATTTTCCGCCAAACAAATTTCTAGAAAAATTCTAGAAATTAAAGAAAAATCCCAAAATAAATTTGGAAAATTTTTGGATCTCACATCCTCCCCTACTTAGAAAAAATCTCGTCCTCGAGATTACCTGAGTTCACTGAAGAGGTGCGGGTATCTCTTCCTCATGTCGAATTCCAGTTCCCATGTCGCTTCCTCGACTCCGTGGCGCTGCCACTGAACTTTTACAAGTTTTACCTTCCTATTCCTGAGTTGTTTCGTCTCGTAAGCTAAGATAGAAACAGACCCTTCCACATAAGACACGTTTAGTTCGAGCGGTAAACCAATCCAAGGCATCACTTGAGGGATGTCAGGCACACTCTTTTTCAATTGGGACACATGGAATACGTTATTTATGTTTGCCAACTGAGGCGGCAACTCCAACCTGTAAGCAACTTTCCCGACACGTTCCAAAACTTTGAACGGTCCAATATACCTGGGTGCCAACTTGCCTCGCATACCAAACCGAAAGGTACCCTTCAAAGGACTAACTTTCAGAAACACCAAGTCCTCAACTTGAAATTCCAAAGGCTTCCTCCTTCGATCAGCGGACTAACTTTCTGCCTACTCTGGGAGGTTTCTAGTCGTTTCTTGACTATCTTGACCTTTTCGGTCGTTTCTTTGATCACTTCAGGACCCAGAACAACTCGGTCCTCAACATCGGCCCAACAGAGTGGCGAACGACACGGCCTTCCGTAAAGTGCTTCGTACGGTGCCATCTTGATACTGCTTTGATAACTATTGTTATATACGAACTCGGCGAGCGGTAAGTACTCACTCCACTTACCTCTGAAATCTAGAACACAAGCCCGCAACATATCTTCCAGTATCTGAATAACTCTTTCAGATTGCCCATCCATTTGCGGATGATAGGCACTGCTAAGATTCAATTGAGTGCCTAATTCAGATTGTAACTTCCGCCACAATCGAGATGTAAATCGGGGATCTCGATCGGAAACAATCGTCTTTGGAATACCATGCAATCGAACAATCCATTCGACATAGAGATCAGCAAAATAACCAACGGGTGAGTTCATCTTGACCGGCAAGAAATGAGCTGACTTCGTGAGTCTGTCCACGATAACCCAAATACCATTGTGCCCATTTGTATTTCTCGGCAGATTTGTGATGAAATCCATAGTAACACAATCCCACTTCCACTCTGGAGTAGGTAACGATTGCAAAAATCCAGATGGCTTCTGGTGTTCGGCTTTCACTTGTTGACAGGTCACACAGTGATTAACAAAATCAGCCACGTCTTTTTTCATACCTTTCCACCAGTATCTTCGTTTCAAATCTTGATACATTTTCGTTCCTCCAGGGTGCATAGCAAAACTGGTAGAATGAGCTTCATTCAAAATCCGTCGTCTTGTTTCTTTCCTGTTTGGCACAACTATTCGGCCTCTGTATCTCAAACTTCCATCAGAATATACCTTCCATTCCCCAGGTTCATCTCCTGAGTATACCTCCTTCTTTTTCTGTCGTATCTCTAGATCTTCTTCTTGTTCTTGAACTAACTCTTGCTCCAATTGGGGCTCAATCTGCATACTTGCAATCCTTCCATCATGGCGTACGTTGACTTTGTACTGATCCAAAGTCTGTAGGATCTCCCGTTCAGCCATCATTAAACTGGCTAGAGTGTTTTTCTTTCTGCTCAGTGCATCAGCTACTTTGTTGGCTTTTCCTGGATGATATTGTAATTCAAAATCATAATCTTTAAGATACTCCATCCAGCGTCGTTGTCGCAAATTCAGATCTTTCTGAGTGAATATATGCTTGAGGCTCTTGTGATCTGAGAAAACAGTGAATCAGCCTCCATACAAGTAGCATCTCCAGATTTTTAGAGCGTGTACAACAGCGGCTAACTCCAAATCATGAGTTGGATAATTCTTTTCATATTCCTTCAACTGCCTTGAGGCATAGGCTATCACTCGCCCATTCTGCATCAATACACATCTGACTCCTATTATGGACGCGTCGGTGTAGACTTCATAAGGATCTTCATTGTTGGGTAAGACTAACATTGGGGCAGTTGTCAGTCGTTTCTTGAGCTCTTGGAATGGTTCTTCACACTTCTCGTTCCATTCAAACTTGAATCCTTTTCTGAGTAATCGAGTCATCGGGGTAGCAATCTTGGAAAAACCTTCTACGAACCTTCTGTAATAACCTGCTAATCCAAGAAAACTATGGACTTCTGTCATGCTCTTCGGTTGTTCCCAATTCAGAACTGCTTCGATCCTCTTGGGATCAGGAGATAATCCTTTTTTTGAGATGATGTGGCCAAGGAACTGTACCTCTTTCAGCCAAAATTCACATTTTGACTTCTTGGCGTAAAGTTGCTTTTGAAGTAATGTCTGTAGAACAATTCTCAGATGCTCTTCATGCTCTTCCTTACTCTTGGAGTAAATCAGGATGTCGTCGATGAAGACAATAACAAATTTGTCCAAGTATGGACGGAATGCTCGGTTCATCAGGTCCATGAATGCGGCAGGTGCATTTGTCAATCCAAACGGCATCACAACGAACTCATAATGTCCGTATCTGGTACGAAAAGCAGTCTTTGGGATGTCTTCGTCTCGAACTCTGAGTTGATGGTAGCCGGATCTGAGATCAATCTTTGAAAAGTACTTCGCTCCACTAAGTTGATCAAACAACTCGTCAATTCTAGGCAATGGATACTTGTTCTTGATTGTGACTTGGTTCAGCTTCCGGTAGTCTATGCAGAGTCGCAATGTTCCATAATGCTTTTTGGCAAACAGAACAGGGGCTCCCCATGCTGATAGACTTTCTCTGATAAAGCCCTTCTCCTTCAAGTCGTCTAATTGCTTCTTCAGCTCCACCATCTCGGCTGGTGCCATGCAGTAGGGCGGGATTAAAATAGGTTGAGTGCCTGGTACAAGTTCAATCTTGAATTCTGCTTCTCTTGTTGGTGGGATTTCGGGCAGATCTTCTGGAAAAACGTCTGGGTATTCGTCTACCACTGGTATTGGTTTATTTTCCTTCTGCTTGGCTTGTGTGGAAATGATGAGTGAATAGCATAGCATAACTCTCTTGCTTTTGAAACAAACTCTCAGCAGTGGGTTGATGGGTTGTAGCGATTTGTGCAATCGGATGATCACCTCTTCTTTGTTACTCGTGACTACCTTCACTTTTCTTTTCTCACAATCGATCTGTGCTTGATTTTCTTGTAACCAATCCATTCCTAAAATAAGATCGTAATAATCCATGTCCAAAGCGTATAGGTTTGCTGTCAAGACTCGGTCTTGGACTATTAGTTGGCAAGATTGGTAAATTCTATCTACCTCGGTTGTTGCTCCAATGGGTGTACTCATGTGGATGGTTTCAGCTAAAGCTTCAAAATGCAATCCTAATTTCTCAGTAAAGCTAACAGAGACAAATGAATTTGAAGCACCCGTATCAAACAAAATTCTAACTTCAGTATTAAATAGCAGTATAGTACCGTCAAGTGGGGCTTCTTCCTGGTTAGCTTTTACAGCAAAAACTCGTCCTCCTCTAGCTGGTTGTGGTCTTCCTCCGCCACCTCTTCCTTGTCCTCCACGATTGTTGGGCTGCGGTGGTGCCTGTTGCAATGGTTGAGCTCTAAATAGTTGTGGTGCAGCCTGTATCTGTGGTTGTGGTCTGGGGGCATTCTTCTGTGTTCTAGTAGAACAATCATTTTTGTAGTGGCCTTCACCTCCACACTGGAAACAAATTTGAAGTCTAGTCTTCTTCCAGTTTCTTTGGTTTCGGGAGGGTCCTCCCCTTTGAGAATTTCTTCTTTTTCCTAGTCTTGTTCCCTCAACCTCGCAATTTTCCCTTTCTGTCTAGTTGCAAGGAAATCCTGCTCCTGAGCATAAGCAGCATTGACCACATCTTTGAAAACTGTAAACCTTTGACTTGCCAAGTATTGGCGAATCCCGTTCTTCAGACCTTGCAGAAATTTGACAGTCTTTGCCTTCTCATCATTCATGGTAGATGGGACGAAACGTCCAAGTTCAGTAAAGTTTCCCACGTATTCAGAAACAGTCATGTTTCCCTGCTCTAGATCCATGAATTCCTTCATCTTTGTCATCTGCAGTGGCTCGGGAAAATATCTGTCGTAGAACAATTCCCTAAATCCTTCCCAAGTCATAGTGTTAATATTTTCTCGGTGCCTAATGGATCTCTACCATCCGTCAGCTTCGCCTTCAAACACATGTGTAGCTAGCCAGATCTTGTACTCATCTGGTGCGTTAATTGACTCGAGCTTCTTCTCGATGTGCGTAACCCAATTCTCAGCTAAATCGGGTTTAGAACTTCCGTGAAACTTCATCGGCTTAGTCCTAACGAAACGATCTAAGTACTCGCCTCGTCGCTTATCTTCACGTTCAGCGGGAGTGAGATGGTTACCAGCTTGTTGAGCAAAGAAAGCCTGCATAAGTTCAGCCATTTGTTGCGGGTCGAACCGATTATTGGCATTACTGTTAGTTCGATCGAAACGGGGCGGCATCTTGTCAGCAAGATTGAAAACAAATAAGGGAATGATTGACACAAATAATAGAAGGAACAAAAGTGTTTCAAGGCAAAGACTTATCGAAGAATGTGTTTGGTTAGAAACTTCGAAGGAATCTGCTGAATCGGCTCCGGGTTGACATATCCTGCATATTAGTAAAAATAATCTACTAACAATCTTACAAAGTTATCTATTTATTTATTATCATTATTATTTATTATTATTATTATTATTTTTTTTTTTTGTCGTACCGCTCTGATACCACTTTTTCTATGACGCCCCGAAACTGGGAACACCACAGCGGCACCGGTCTTAAAGATTCTGAGACTATAATACCCCTTACCCCGAGTATTATATTCCCAAGCTCTCTAAAACGAGTTAAGCCCTTTTTATTGAAGAACCCGGGTTGGATCAGAGTAGTAAAAATACAGCGAAAGAAATTACTGAAAATGCCTCACATTATAAATAATAGTAAAGAGTACCAACCCGTGAGGGTTATATGTTTCGAATACACTAACCCTAATGCTACATAGTATACAGTAGATAAACAGATATGTCAGGATAGTCCAACCCACGCCAGAGTGATTCAGTCTTCAACAAAGTGGTGCAACAAATTGGACTCATGGATAGCCATTGGGATATGCCACCTATGAGGATGAAAGAGAAACACCACCACAGATCCAAAGAAAGGATCTAAACCAGATAGTAAGGCTGAAACTGACAAGCTGCAAGTGCCACACCCACGACCTCAATCTTGGTCTCCAACAACTGGATTATCTGCACTCACAAGAGTACAGTAGAGGTAAGCGTCACATACGTTCATCGCTTCCCCTCGAGGGAAAATCCTGGTTAGGTTTGAAACAATACTCGAAAATATAGGATTTCAAGGAAAACAGCTTAAAAGCAATGTACACCCAAAAACAGGGTATCATTACCAATAATATTGTAACTAAGGCCAGTAATGATAAAGGTAATTATGCCAATAATCAGTGAGTAAAGCCTTTGCATGCTCATACATCTTTTTCAGTGAAAATCCTTCCTGTCACGTGACATAGTTCAGAAACATACTTGCGACCGATCACATACAGGCCAACCGCCAGTATCGGAAATTGAACCACCACCTCGATACTGTGGTGAGAGTATCCATTTACTTGGTAGTACCACATTGGTTAGCCTCCCCAGAAGGACATTCGACTAACCAGTCCGTACTTACCCCTCCGGAGGTTTAGGGGATCGAAACCCAAGGTCACAACACGTGCCCGTTATTCTCAGGTCGTCCAAGGTATCACACAGAAAATCACACAAATATGCCATACAAAAATAATGCACATTCTCTGTGAAAGACATTTTCATATAGATATAGTACGAAAATAGGCAGGAAATCCAATAACTGGGATATGGTACCTTCCCCCTACCTGTTTTACCAAAGTGTGTCCCTTGCCTGATCCCTTTCCTGTGTCTGGGTCCCACTTGTACCTGTTGGGAAACAGGAGATCCGAATCCGACGACAGCTATTAGGAACGTACTAAACGTACTCTCGACCTTGTCTGTTAAGACTAGGTAAAATCTAGAGGTTTGGCACTAGCACAACTTGCTAGGCTTCTCAAAATTCTTGATCCGGCATGACCCTGCTCCCCGAGGCAGACAGTCATGTCAGATCGTGTGGTTTCTAAGCTTATTTTAATTTATTGTCGAGGAGGTTGATCAGATATGAACCTTACAACGTGACCAGGTCAGTGCATGGGGAAACTCAGGGAGCTCTGGCTCAATACCCAACGCTTGTATGCTCATGGACTAACCTTAGTCATCACGTTATTTAGTTACCACTGATATGGCCTCAATATTTATTAAGTTCATTTAATAACAATAGTTAAACGGCGTTTCGTTTATAACCACCACTTAAACAACAGCAAATTAAATAAGCTGGGTTAAGTGTATACCTGTTGAACACTTCCCACGAGCAGAGTCTCGGTACTACTAGACTTGCTAAATAATAAGATTAAAATAGCCTAATTAACAAGAGATTTATTTAACAAAATTTTAGCAGAAATTCGACAAGAATCAAGAAATTACCTATAGAGCTCAGAAATGATTTTTTTAAAACTTCACCAAAACATAGCCTTCACACTACTAGAATTGAAGATCTTGTAGCCACAATCGCGTAGGCGAAATCGGATCGTCGATCGGAGCTTCAGAACTCAAGATAAACTCAAAACAAGATTAAAGAACAGAGAGAAAGGAGGAGAGAGAAACTCTATCTTGGGAAGCGTGCGGCTAAATTGTGAAGATCAGCTGGGGGTGTGCGGCACTATTTATAAGGGGAGAGAGTGAGTCAACTCGGTTGACTCATCCGAGTTGACTCAAGTCAACCGTCACAAAATAGGCCAATGAGGAAGTGACACGTGGCAAGTGCACTGACACTTGGCTGCACATGCAGCCATCAGATCTTGCTGCCATGCAGCGATGGACGCTCCAGATCGTCCCACGTGGCGCGATCTGGTAATTTCCTATTTTATTTTCTTTTTCCTATATTCTCCAACTTCAAAAATTAATTAAAAATATCTCGGGACTCAGAAAAATATCTCAAAAAATACTACGGACTCGTATCGACTAGTACTAATTAACTATAAGGTCAAATTGCCAATTTACCCTTTAGAAAAATTTCAAAAATTTCAAGCTCCACAAACTAAGATAAAACGCTTTAAAGAAAAAGAAATTTTGGGAAATTCATAAAATAATCTCTCGGACTCGGAATAATACAAGACTTGCTCCGTTGGGTTCGTGAGTAAAAGTACCACCTTTTAAAGGTCTAACTTGGGTCAAAACTCTAGTCAAAGTTGGTCAAACAATTAAAGCTTAATGTGAAAAATACGATTTTCCACCAAACAAATTTCTAGAAAAATTCTAGAAATTAAAGAAAAATCTCAAAATAAATTTGGAAAAATTTTGGGTCTCACAGTAGGTGATGGATTCATTTGCAATATATGCCTCCGCTATGGAGCCTTCGGGGCATGCCCTGTTTCGGACGTACTTTTTGTAATTACCCAACATTCTGCAAATGTAAGTACATAGTGAGAAAACTTTTATGAGTAACATAGATCTGAACTTGGAGAATAGTAAGAAAAAAGTTTACCAATGTTACCTTTCTATTGGGTACATCCACCGATAATTGACCGGCCCAGCAAGAATTGCCTCTTGCGGTAAATGTATCATCAAGTGAATCATTATATAAAAAAAGGCCGGTGGAAATATTTGTTCAAATTTGCATAGGATGTACACAACCTCATCTTTCAATTTTGACACGTCCAACACACGCAACGTCTTAGCGCATAGATGCTGAAAGAACATCGACAACCTAACAATCGGTTCAACCACATCGTCGGGCAAAAATTTTCGAATACCCACCAGAAGCAGACGTTGCAATAAAACATGACAGTCATGACTTTTCAAGCCCAAAATTTTTCCTGAGTCGATTTCACATTTCGTGAGATATTGGCCACGTATCCATCTGAAAATTTGACAGTTGCAAGAAACTTCAAGAATTGTTTCTTATCCTCAGGTTTCACTGTATACTAAATCATACAAAAATTTAACTAAAAGATATATTAAACACATACCTCGCCAAAAATGCAATTATCCTTCACAACAAATGCACCACTATCCTTCCTTCACCAAAAAAATAAATCATTGTCAAATATTAGCTTAACATCAATCTAAATTCAGATTTCACAATCAAACCACTAAATTTAAAAAAAAAACCACAACATAAACTAATTACCACAAAAATTAGAAATTCCACAACCAATTTATGCAAAATCCACAACAAGTGCAAATTGTCCAATCCTACAAATGTAAAATCCACAATATTAGAAAAAAAAAAAACAGAAAATAACAAAACTTAATTAAAATAACAGAAATNAGGGAGGAGGGGGTTTTGGGTTTCGGGGGAAGGAGGAGGAAAGAGGAGGGAGGAGGCAGCAGCCGAGAGCAGGGAGGAGGCGGAGCTGAGAAGGAGGAGTGCGGTGCAGTGAGAGCTGTGAGGGAGTGAGAGTGAAGGTGAAGTGAACCCAGAACTGGGTTAAATTGAACAACTTTGGGCGACGAACATAATTCTGTCGCCCAAAGACCCTTTAGGCGAGGAATTCATGATTTTGTCGCCCAAAGAGCCTTTGGGCGACAAAATTATATTCGTCACCCATAGTCGTTGACTTTAGGGCACCGTTTCATCCCGCCACAATTTCAGAATCTGGGCGACGCCACCGTTCGTCGCCTAAAGATATATTTCGTCGCCCAAAGTTGATTTTTAGTATGAACCATGATCGTTCATACGTTCGAGCTCTAATACCAAACTTCTAGATCTCCAATTGACTTAATTTTTTTAGAGGAATGATCTTTGAGTAAGAAACTAATAAATGAACGGTTCGGATCGTTAAAAACACAATCGACACATGAAGTTGTACATATAAATGAACGGTTTTTGTACTTGAACAATAAAATTCTATTAACTCTTTCGTTAAAACCTTATAGCTTCAATAATTGTGAAGACCACAACGTGATTATCACGATCAGAGCCATTCATTATATACGTTCATACTCAAAGATCAACCCTGCAAAAATTCGGCTCAATTGGAGTTCATCTACCCGTTCGATTATTATTATAAGAATCAAGATCGTTCATACATCCTAAATGCCAAACCTAACTTCTACATCTCCAATTGAGATAATTTTTTGCATGGATGATCTTTAAGTGGGGCACTAGAAAATGATGGGTTCGGATCGTTAAAAACACAATACAAAAGTGATCTTCTACATACAAATACACTTAAAGAGTATAATTCTATAGTTTTTTCGTTGAAACTTTGTCGATTCAACAATTGTGAAAACTACAATGTAATTTCAACGATCGGAGCCGTTCATTTTATTTGTTTATACTCAAATATCATTCCTGCAAAAAATCGCCTAAATCGGAATTCATCTACTCTATTAATTAGAATTAGCAAATTCTTGATCGTTCCTACATTCGAGCACCGTTACATAAACTTTTACATCTCCAATAATCCTAATTTTTTGCAATGTTGATCTTTCAATGAGGAATTAAAAATTGAACGGTTCGGATCGTTGGAAACACAATCACATTGTATAAATAGCATATATATAATTGTACAAAAAAAAATCGAAATTACCCTTTGGGCGAGGAATATAGAAATTACTCGCTCAAAGTATTTTGGACGAAGAATTATATTTCGTCACCCAAAGTGCTTTGGGTGAGGAATATAGAAATTCCTCGCCCAAAATAATTTTGGGCGGCGAAATAATTTGTCTCCCAAAGTATGTTTGGGCGACGAATTTAGATTTTCCTCGCCTAAAGGTACTTTGGGCGAGGGACATACATATTCCTCGCCCAGTGCATTTCTCAATTAATATTTTGGTGCGTTAGTTGAGGCGACGAGATAATTTCGTCGCCCAAAGATACTTTAGGCGACGAACATGTTATTTGTCGCTCAAAGTCTCTTTGGGCGACGTACTATTTCGTCGCCCAAATCTGTATGATATTGCACGACAAACATTTTTGTTCGTCGCCCAAAGACACTTTGGGCGACGAATATGGGTTCGTCGCCCAAAGAAGTTTTTCTTGTAGTGTCATTGGCTTATTCGTTGATTTTTGAAGTCCACATCTATCTTCCAACAATAGTCCATGAATAGTCTATTGGAAGAAAAAAATTCATCAATATATAGTGTGTACATATCATTAATCCCCATTGTTAATGGATGTTAAGATTACTCAAACTATATTAATGAGGATGATGATATGCAAATGTGATTATGAATAATGATAAATCTGATAAATCAAGCACCAAAAAAAAAAAAAAAAAAACATTGAATTTCATACGGATAAGATTTTTTTTCATAAAAAATAATATTAATATGATTTGACAAAAAAATAGTGATGTATGCAAAATAATTTTGCCACATCAGATTATGACACATAGATCTTGTGCCCTAATTAGGGCACAAAATCTTTTCCCTAATTTAAAATTGAAAGTCTTTGCTCAAGTATATAAGTTAAAGTTTTGTTCAAGTACTAATTGCAGTAGAGACGTGCAATTGTAGTTAAATTGTCAAATATGGTGCAAGTCTCTTAATAAGAACAAAAGTTCTTAAGTCCTTATCAGTAAAAAAACAAATGACAGTAAAAAAGGAGACAGAAAAGTATTGAATTCTTTATGACATAGATATGGCCGGATTCTGAAATTGGTAACAAGTCCTTATCGGTAACAAATCACATAGATATGGCCGGATTCGTGAAGAAAATTAAAGTATTGAATTCTGTATGACATAGATATGGACTACATATTACAGTATTTGGAAGTGTATATCATACTGAGTGCAAAGGAAGCAACCATGAAATATATAACACAAAATAGTCAATAATGCCATATTACATGTATCAGGAAGCAGAGGAAATTAACAAAGATTCCTTCCACCTAATAGTAATTACTACACCAACTTAATATCATAACTACAACAAATTAAGCTCTTGCTTAGATTCTTGGCCAAAAAAAAAGCTCTTGCTTAGATATATCGCATCAGATACTATATATCTTAGGTTTTAATTAACTCCGATTCCGCAGTAGGCTTTGATCGGAGACTCTGCCTTCTTGGCCTCGGGAATAGTACTATAGAATCGTATAAACCCACGACTATCAAATGGCTTGTACTGCAGTGGGTGCCTCTCATCCACCAGTTCTTCTGGTACTTGTACAACCCCATTATTCCATGTGAACAACCCAAGTGAGTATCTGGCCTTGTTCCCGCAATGCTTCACTCGATGGTGGCAAGCTTTTACTCTGTCATTGCTCCATACCTAATAGACAAAAATCAAACAAATTTTATTTTATTTCATTTTAATTATGGGAACGAGTATAGTCATGATCATCTGTAACACATTGTTTTACTATATTTTTAATAGAAGGGAGATCCACCTGTAGTCCATCGCCTGCCATGTATAGGAATTGTGAAGGTGATGACTCAACGTTAATCCAATCGCCGTCTTTGGTTTTTACCTCCAAGCCAGGAACATCATGCTGAACAACTATGGTTGTGAAGTTCTTGTCTGTATGGCTTGGAAACCTTATGATAGTATCACTGTCTGCTCGTTCCCTGTGTTTATCGATGTCTTCGGGTGTCTTGTACTTCAGGAATCGAAGAAGGTGACTGTTGGAGCGAGCAACAGACTCATATTGCTTCCCTGCGCCAAAGCTTTCGAATAGCATTTGTTCCACCGTGTGTTTCAAAGCCGCCAACAACTGTGAAAAGGAATTTGTGATTTCACTGCAAACCAACACCAAAACCAGTAATAATTAGATTAATATATGAAGAATATAATAAGTAATGACAATTAAACAACATAGTTACATAGTACTATAGTATATTAATCAATTATTACCAGAAGTTTTTCTTTCCATGAGGCCACATGAGATCCCTGAACTTTTGAGTTTCTTGAGGGACAGTTACATTATCAATGGCTATGCCTTCGTAGAGTGGCATGAGAGGGTTTGGTCCAATATACCCACGATATGGTTCCTCACTTGCGTTCTTCACTTTGTTTTCTATGGGAACCTCAAACAAATCTTTGGACTGGCCAAAGATGTCGTCCAAAAGTTGTGCAGAGATTTGATCATAAAATGCCACGAAACAGCCGTACTCTTCAAGTGCATGGCGGACTTGTTTGGAGGTGGAAAGCCAGGTACTTGAACCAGGCTTCAAGTCTTCCATGGAGAAGTTGATGGTGGGAAGCTGCGATAGGGAACTCATTTCACTAATTATAGTACTGGGATTATACAATTATCTCTACTTACGAAGAGAAAAGAAGAGAAAACTGAGGGATATACAAAATGGTATGGTACATGCTACTTTTATAGCATGTGAATAATATTTTTTTAAGTACTTTTGTTGTTCACAGGTGTCGTCGTTTCAATTCCTGCGTAGTGAGAAAGGAGATCCATTAATATTAAATGTCGATGCTGATTCGTTTGGTGAGGTTGGTGGCTAGAAACTCACGCTGGAACTTCTTTTTATTCAACGCAGATGTAATATATTTCTAAACTTTCATGCGCTTTCCTTTCAATATTCTTTAAAATATATGCATTATTGACTAATTAACACATGCACGATTTTACTTGCAGCCTAATATTAGTTTCTGAACTCTATGAAACTCATCTGCCATCTGTGGAATACCCTTCTAGAAGCCCTCTCTTAATTTGAAATTAGTGACTTCGCACTTTCCCTGGTCCTGATCGATCATCATATATATGTTTGTCGACCATGCACCAAAAGGCTTCTAGATATATATGTGCGTAGTTGGTGAGGTATGATTTAAACTCAAAGGCACTTTCATATTTCAACACTTTACTAATTAAAGTACATATATTCCTTCTTTTCTTCTCCTTTTTTATCTTGTTTCAATGTCCTCATACCATGCATGTGAACTCGATCGATATACTAATATATTGTTGAGCTCATTTTAGAACATTTATTTCACCTCTAAACTATACGTACATTTTAGTTCTTCCCTTTTAATAATCTATTTTAATTGTTTAGCTAAATTTTAGAGTTTTATTTAATTCTTGTTTTATTTCTTAAATTTTATTAGGTTTTATTTGTGTTATATATCTAGATTAAATTAGTTTAAGGTTTTAGTATTAATTATCCTTTTTATTTTGTAGGTTTATTAGAAGAAGAGAAATAAGAGAGTCCAGCCCAAAAGGAAGAGAAGAATGAAAGAAGAAAAAACCCAAAAAAGATGGAGGCCCAGCCCGCTGCTGGAAGCCGAACGGACATAGGGGAAGGAAGCTTCCCAGCAGCTTCCTCCTCTTCCTCTCCCTTCCGCATATGACCAACCCACGTGAGCCACCAGCCAGCTCCTAAGCCGCCTAGCTGAGCAGCCCAGCCGCACTCCTTCTTTCTCTCTTTCTTCCGCCCAGCTCCAAGCCGCTCACACCTGCAGCCTTTTCTCCTCCCAGCCTCTCTGTGTGCGATAGCTGTCCAATCACAGCTGCCTCCAGCTGCTTATGTGTTGTTTTCTCTCCTCTCTCTCTCTCTCTCCTCCCAGCCTTTTGTGCTGCGACAAGTGTCCCACACCAGCCCAAAAACCCTACTGTTGTTCTCCTATATTTAATGAAGGCTTGTGCCTTCATTTCACAGCTTTTATTATCTATATGTTTTTTTAACTGAGTTAGCTGCACCTAAGTAGAATAAATAGAGAATTTTCAGCCCTTTAAGCTATGTTTGGCACTAAACTATATTAGATTGAACTATTTTTATAAATTATATTAGATAATGTTGGATTGAAGTAAGATAGACTTTTTTTGGCAAAAAAAAAAAAGTAAGATGGACTAAATGTTATTCTTTATTTGAAACGTGTCGAACTATATTAGATTGTACTATTCTTATGTATTATATTGGATAATGTTGGATTGAAGTAAGATGGACTAAATGTTATTTTTTATTTAGTGCTGCGTCGAATTAAAAAGCTAGATAAGCAAAATAATATTGTCCTATGTTTAGTGCATCAACAAAGTTATAATTATTTTTAAAACATATATTAAACCTTTTTAATATAGTTTGAAGGGTTAATATTTATTCATCAAATTTTCCATAGTTTTAAAGTCTAAAATAATTGATTTTTTTTTTTTATTAGAAAAATGCTATCAAAATGACATTGCATCTCTCCATTTCCTTGTACGCCATCAGATCTAACCAGCAATCACGCCATTGACGCCAGCATTATAAACCATCTCATTTAAGCATCCATTAGTAGATGGATCCCAGCAATCACGCCATTGACAAGCAGAGGCATCCATGGAAATCCAAAATAATAGATCAATTTGAAGCAATCACGCCATTGACAATCACACCAAAATAATAGATCAATCCAATAGATCAAAACCCAGAAACTCAGAAAACATAATAGATCAATCCGGAAAGTAAAGAAAATATAATTAAAAAATAAAAAAGAACGAAAAAACCCAAAAAATGATGAAAATAATAATATGGAAAAAAGGAAAACCCCCAAACTCATGGAAAAACCCAGAAAATATTTAAGTAAAATCCCAAGCCATCAATCCAATAGATCAATCCCAAAAAGAAAATCCCAGTTTAGGGTTGCCATTTGGTTTGGTTTTTACCGAACCGACCGACTACCGACCAAATTTTTTTGGTTTGATATACCGATTTTCACAATTTGAAAATTGGAAATCTAAAATTGAAAAAATCCGAAAAAAAGTTGGTTTGGTTTTGGTAAAAATCGAAAAAAGTTGGTAATAAACCGACTGATTACCAAAAATTATTACAAAAAAAAACCGAATCGATTATTACCGAAAAAACCAAAATATAAACTAAAAAAACTGAAACAATTACCGAAATTTAGTTATATATGCTTATATAATACTATTATGTTAGTGATACAATAAATATTAAACTACTAATATCTTAAACAACTATAAGAAAATATAATTAAATAATGTTATCATATTAATATTATTAAAAGTGTCAGTTAAGATATAGAGTCATTATCTAATAAAGTAAATTTTATTATTTTTAGGAAAATAAAAATCTCATATTTAGGTAAGTAATGCATATATATATACTCATATTTATCGGTATATATACATACTAAATTAATAAGATATGTACTAATACATATTATTAAACTAATTATATTAGTATATATTATTACTAGGGTAAAATACTAGTACTATACTAAACTACAAATACTACTCGTGCAAATATATATTCATCAAACATTATATTTTATGCATTATATTTGATTAAATTTTAATTAGTATTATTATAATTAAACCGAAAATGAACTGAAGATATACCGAAGTAAATCGAAAATGAACCTAAAGTATCCGATACCAAAATTACCAAAATCGAACCGAAAATTGAAATTTACCAAAAATTACCGAACCAAAAAATACCGAAATCGAAAAATACCGAATTTTTTGGTTTTGGTTTGGTAAGCCCCAATACCAATCCAAATCGACCAATAGGCAGTCCTAACCCAGTTAGTCAAATTCTAAATCAAGCTAGCTTGGAGAGAGAGAGAGAGAGAGAGAGAGAGAGAGAGAGAGAGAGAGAGAGAGAGAGAGAGAGAGAGAGAGAGCATGGGAGATGAGGGAAAGCAACTGACATGGTGAAGGGGGCGAAGGCGTGCGTGAACAAGAAGGTGAATTGGGTGTTATTTAGTGGGCTTCTAACTGGTGCTAAATAGCGACCCTCATCTACACGGTGTTAAACAAGAAGGCCTAGTGAAGCTTTTTTCAGGAACCGGTGCTATTTAGTCCAACTTAAATTAATACCATGTGTTACCAAACACAAGTTAGTGGCTTATTTAGCCCAATCCGATCCTGGTCCAATCTAACAAACGTGGTCTTAGGGTTGTAATTTATGAGAGAATGTGAGTTTTTAGTTTCTTTATGTCTTTTATTTTCTTTTTGTAGCACTTTAATCTATGTGTTTATTTAATTTATATGTCTTTTAGTTATTTCATTCTTTAATTTGCTCTTTTTAATTTAAGTAGTTTCTTATTTTATTTCTTGCATTTTATTTTATGGGGATGAAAATCACCATGGTGGGTTTCTAACATTTTCATCAAGGTTGAGGAGGAAATACCACTTTGGTATGACCCATTAGTTATTTATTTAATATTTTCCCTCTATGTGCTTAACTTAGATTTGATAAATATCATTGTCATTAAAGTGGAAAAATGGTTTCTTTCACCCATTATGCCATGTATATTGGGTAGTTAGAGCCTACTCCTATAATATGCTTGGTTTTGTAGTTTTTATAAGCAACCCCTTTGATTCCTTTTAGTTGCCTTAGATTTGGTTTTACATGGAATGCTTAGAAGTTGTACATTCATAAGCTAGACAATGATATACCTAAAGATGTAATTTATGTGCTTAAAATATAAAAATATTTAAAGAGAGCATGAAGTTGATTCTTTGGTGCTCTCCTTTGGGAAATTGTTAGATAAATGCTTTAGGTTATCACATAGTGGTGTGGAATCCAAGACCTTGGTTTCTACTATTGTCTAAATTTCTACACCTTTCTCTCTTGTATTTATTTTTGCACTTTTCTTGCATTTATTTTCCTTTTTATTTTAGTTTTCATCAAATAATCACCAACCAATTCTAAGCTAGGTTAGAGATAAATTAACTAAAAATTTTAAATTAAGTGTGTCTCTTTTTAAATACTTCTTAGGGATCGACCTCGCAAAAATGCCGTCTACACTATGGACTCGTATTCTTGCGAGTAAAAAAATAAACAAATAAAATTCACAACACTGATACTTAAAGGGTGGGTCTAAATATGTGAACTCTACTAATACTTAATTAAAGGGTGGGTCTATTTAGAGTTTAGACCCACCTTCTTCCTCTTAAATGTTTACCAAGCACTTTACACTACAAGAAAAACATATTTAGGCGACGAAACTTTGGGCGACGAACCTATATTCGTCGCCCAAAGGGATTTTGGGCGACGAACAAAAACATTTGTCGCTCAATGTTGTAAAGATTTGGGCGACGAAAATGATTCGTCGCCCAAAGGTATTTTGGGCGACGAAGAACATGTTCCTCGCCTGAAGCTACTTTGGGCCACGAAATAATTTTTTCGTCTCAACTCACGCGCCAAAATATTAATAGATCAATGCATTAGGCGAGGGATATACATGTTCGTCGCCCAAAGAGACTTTGGGCGAGGAAAACGAAATTCGTCGCCCAAACTTAATTTGGGCGAGGAAAATATACGTTGCCCAAAGGGTCATTGGGTGAGGAATGTGTCAGTCCGTTGCCCAAATAAACTTTGGGCGATGAAAAATATGTTCGTCGCCCAAAGTCTCTTTGGGCGAGGAATATCCACATTCCTCGCCCAAAGGGTCATTCCCTTTTTTTTTTTTTGGGTACAATTATATATATGTTCTTCATACAATGCGATCATGTTTCCAACGATCCGAACCGTTCAATTTTTAATTCTTCATTGAAAGATCAGCGTTGCAAAAAATTAGGATTATTGGAGATGTAAAAGTTATGTAACGGTGCTCGAATGTATGAACGATCAAAAATTTGCTAATACTAATCGATGGAGTAGATGAATTCGGATTTGGGCGATTTTTTGCAGGAATGATGTTTGAGTATAAACGAATAAAATGAACGGCTCCGATCGTTGGAATTACATTGTAGTCTTCACAATTGTTGAATCGACAAAGTTTCAACGAAAAAACTATTGAATTATACTCTTCAAGTGTATTTGTATGTAGAAGATTACTTTTGTATTGTGTTTTAAACGATCTGAACCGATCATTTCTTAGTGCCCCACTCAAAGATCATACATGCAAAAAAATTATCTCAATTGGAGATGTAGAAGTTAGGTTTGGCATTTAGGATGTATAAACGATCTTGATTCTTATAATAATAATCGAACGGGTAGATGAACTCCGATTGAGCCGATTTTTTGCAGGGTTGATATTTGAGTATGAACGTATATGATGCATGGATCTGATCGTGATAATCACGTTGTGGTCTTCACAATGATTGAAGCTACAAGATTTTAACGAAAGAGTTAATAGAATTTTATTATTTTAAGTGTAAAAATCGTTTATTTATATGTACAACCTCATATGTCGTTCGTGTTTTCAATGATCCGAACCGTTCATTTATTAGTTTCTCACTCAAAGATTATTCTTGCAGAAAATTAGGTCAATTGGAGATGTAAAANCAATTGGAATGTAAAAGTTTGGTATCGGTGGTTGAACTTATAAACGATCGTGAATTTTCTAATACTAATCGAAGGAGGAGATGAATTCCGTTTTAGCCGATTTTTTGCAGGGATGATCTTCCAGTATAAACGAATAAAATGAACGGTTCTGAACGTTGAAATCACATTGTAGTCTTAACAAATTGTTGAATCGCCAAAATTTCTACTAAAAAGTTAATAGAATTATACTCTTCAAGTGTATTTATATGTAGAAGCTCAAATTTCTATTATGTTTTTAACGATCTGAACCGATCATTGGCTAGTCCCTCACTCAAAGATCATCCATACAAAAAATTATCTCAATCGGAGAAGTAGAAGTTAGGTTTAGCATTTAATGTGTATGAAAGATCATGATTTTTATAATCATAATCGAACGGCTAGATGAACTCTGATTGAGCCGATTTTTTGCAGGGATGATCTTTGCGTATGAACATAGATGATGAACAACTGTGATTGTTGTAATGACGTTATTGCCTTCACAATTATTGAATCGACAAGGTTTGAACGAAATAGTTAATAGAATTTTATTATTTAAGTATAAAATCCACTGATTTATATGTAGAACCTTATATGTCGATTGTTTTTTTAACGATCCGAACCGTTCATTTATTAGTTTCCCACTCAAAGATCATTCCTCTAAAAAATTAGGTCAATTGGAGATATAGAAGTTTGGTATTAGAGCTCGAACATATGAACGATCATGATTCATACAAAAAATCAACTTTGAGCGACGAAATATATCTTTGGGCGACGAACAGGCTGAAATTATGGCGGGATAAAACGGTGCCCTAAGTCAACGTTTTTTGGGCGACGAACATAATTCCGTCGACCAAAGACGCTTAGGGCGACGAAATAAATAATTCCTCTGCTAAAGATGCTTTGGGCAACGAAATCATGTTCTTCGCCCAAACTCTTTCTATTTGCTTAACCCAGTTCTGGTTCATTTCAGCCTTCACTCCTCACTCTCTCCCTCGCAGCTCTTGCTCTTCCCTCTCACTCCCTCACAGCTCTCGCTCCTCCCTCTCAGCGCCGGCTCCTCCGTCATCCTCCGTCCTCCTTCCCCCGAAACCCAAAACCCCCTTCCCTGCTCCCGAAAACCCACCCCCCCGAAACCCACCCCCTTCTCNTTTTTTTTTTAATTTAGTGGTTTTGTTGTGAAATCTGAATTTAGACTGATGTTGGGTAGGATTTATTTTAATTGAATTGAGATTTTTGACAATGATTTATTTTTTTGGTGAAGGAAGGATATTGTTGCATTTGTTGTGAAGGATCGATAATTGCATTTTTGGTGAGGTATGTGTTTAATTTATCTTTTAGTTAATTTTTTTTATGATTTAATATTTAATGTTTCATATATAATTGTATTAAATTTTTTACTGAATTAGTTTGTATGTTAAAATTAATTATAAAATTGATTAGTTAGTTTGTATGTTCTTAAATGATAAAATTTAATAGTTTGTTTGTATGCTTAATATGTATATTGTTAGATTAATTATAGTTTAGTTTGTATGTTACATTTAATTTAGTTGTAATTGCAAAATTTCCAAAGACGTAGTCCAGCACTGCTCGAGTACTGGGTTAGGTCATGTGGCACGAAGCGCCTGTGCGAAGTTATCAGTCGATAACTTTGTACATTCAACTAGTCGTGCGAAGTTATCAGTGGATAACTTTGTACACTAAACTTAAATTCACCTTAGACCCGTTCGAGAGTCTGTTGGACGCGCGCATGGACGCTGGGTGTGACTGCGCTCCAATATGATTCTTGAATTGTCCAAATTACCCATGGACAGTTTGAGAGTGTACAATTATGTGTTGTGGTTAGCGGTTCATGTGACGTGGTTTTGATTTGAGAAAATTTTGACAATATCTCCCTATGTGTTCTTCGAGTGCATACTAGATATTTGTTTTAAATATCTAGGTCGTGCACTTGGAGAACCATAAGTAGATGCTGCCGAAATTTTCCCAGATCGAAACTACGTCGTGCGAGCCAACAACCACGACACATATGTGCATTCTCGAATGGGATAGGGCCCTTACTGGAGGCATAAGGAGACGAAGAAGGGTGACGAATCTTTTTCTAATTGTCGTGTAATATGGAAACAGGCATCATGGACCGACAGTGGATACGTAATACGAATCGTGTTAGTGGTGAATATTTGTATGGGATCGAGTCATTTATCCAAGTTGCACAGGAACATGTCAATGCTCAGAATAATATAAAGTGTCAGTGCCGAAATTGTAACAATAGTTTATGAAAGACAGTGCGTGAAGTCAGAATTCATTTGGTGAGATATGGGATGTCAGACAACTATACGACATGGTATTATCATGGTGAACCGAGAGTTTATGCTTCGACTTCCTCGGATGCTCGAACAATTCTGCAACCAACTGAATCTGTTGGTGATGATAATGACCAAGTGATGGGCATAATAAACGATGCTTATCCATATGCATCGCTTGATCACGAAGTCAATCAGGATGATTCGGAGAGTGATAATATGGATGAAGATGATGGGTTACCCGAAGTCCAAAGAGAAGAGTTTGATAAGTATGAGAGATTGTTGAAACAAGCTCAGCGGGAATTGTACTCTGGTTGTGAAGAGTTCTCAGTGCTAACTGTTGTTGTGGAGTTAATGCATTGAAAAGTACTTAATCAACATTCGAATCGAAGTTATGATCAGTTGATGGGGATTTTGAAACGAATGCTTCCAAAGAACAATCATATACCTAAAACCCATTATCTTGCGAATAAGGTGTTGAAAGATCTCGGTTTGGGATATGAAAAGATTCATGCATGCAAGAATGATTGTTTATTGTTTTACAAAGAACACCAAGGGAAGGATAAATGCCCTATGTGCAATGAGCCGAGATATAAGAACAAGTCTGTAGAGAGAAAGAAACATATTCCGCAAAAGGTGTTGCGTTATTTCCCACATAAGCCAAGATGGCAACGATTGTATATGTCGACACATACTGGAAGTGACATGAGATGACACAAAGATAAGCGGGTTGATGATGATGTGATGAGACATCCTCCAAACGGAAGCGCATGGAAAGAATTTGACAAGATATATCCGGATTTTGCAGCAGATCCACGAAATGTCAGATTAGGACTTGCTACTGATGGATTTAATCCATTCGGAAATATGAGCACATCTCACAGCACTTGGGCAGTGGTCGTGGTTCCTTATAATTTGCCTCCCTGGAAATGCATGAAAAAAGAATTCACAATTATGACGCTATTAATTCCAAGACCGCAATCCCCTGGCAAGGAGATCGATGTATATTTGCGGCCATTGATTGATGAGCTGAAAGAATTGTGGCAAAATAATGTGCCGACATATGATAAGTCCACCGGAACAATGTTTTCCTTGCGTGCGGCAGTCATGTGGACAATAAATGATTTCCCAGCTTATGGGAATCTATCAGGCTGGAGCACCAAGGGTTATATGACATGTCCTATTTGTAATAAGGATATAACTTCCGTTTGGCACAGTGGTAAAGTATGTTATATGAGACACCGAAGATGATTGCCGGGGGATCATAAATGGCGTCACAGTAAGAAGGCCATTGACGGAAAAAAGGAGATAGGCGTGAAACCTAAAGAATTATCTGGTGATGACATCTTGAGGTAGTTGAATAACTTAGAATTTGGCCGGATTGGTAAACATCCATCTAACAAAGAACGACATATGTCAAGGTTACCTGCACATCTAAATTAGACGAACAAGTCGATATTCTTCGAGTTGGAGTATTGGTCCAAGTTGAAAATCAGGCACAATCTCGATGTAATGCATATTGAGAAGAATGTGTGCGAAAGTTTGGTAGGGACAATTTTGGGCGTTGAGGGAAAATCGAAGGGCACAATTAAGGCTCGACAAGATTTGCAAGAAATGTGCATCAGGAAACATTTGTGGTTAACGAACAAGGGTGATAAAATGATAAATAAACATCCATTTTATACCGTGAAGCCTGGGGATAAGAAAGAATTCTTAAAGTTTCTTGCATCGGTCAAATTTCCAGATGGATACGCGGCCAATATCTCACGAAATGTGAAAATCGACTATGGCAAAATTTTGGGCTTGAAAAGTCATGATTGTCATGTTTTATTGCAACGTCTGCTTCCGGTGGGTATTCGAAAATTTTTGCCCGAAGATGTGGTTGAACCGATTGTTGGGTTGTCGAGGTTCTTTCAGCATATATGCGCTAAGACGTTGCGTGTGTCAGACATGTCAAAATTGAAAGATGAGATTGTGTACATCCTATGCAAATTTGAACAAATATTTCCACCGGCCTTTTTTTATATAATGATTCACTTCATGATACATTTACCGCAAGAGGCAATTCTTGCTGGGCCGGTCAGTTATCGGTGGATGTACCCAATAAAAAGGTAACAATTCTTAAACTTTTTTGTTACTATTCTCCAAATTTAGCTCTATGTTACTCATAAAAGTTTTCTCACTATGTACTTACTTTTGCAGAATGTTGGGTAATTACAAAAGGTACGTCCGAAGCAGGGCACGCCCCGAAGGCTCCATAGCAGAGGCATACATTGCAAATGAATCCATCACCTACTGTGCAATGTATCTCAGCAGTGTTGAGACGTCATTCAATTGGCCCCAACGCAACGACGACGGTGGTGAAAAAAATGAGACACTTTATGTATTTTCTCAAATTACACGACCATTTGGTCAAGCCCCTAAACCAGTTGTTGAATTCTCGAAACACGATATGGAGGTGGCTCATTGGTTCATACTCAACAATTGCGAAGAAGTTGACTCCTTACGCATTGAGCATGAAGAACTAATAAATTGCGACTATCCAAGATGGGACAGGGAACGTGTACAAAAAAAGCATCGGGAATTGTTTCCTAAATGGTTTAAGGAACATGTAAGTGTTCCCCGATAATAATGATCAGTTCGTTCGTGTGTTTGTATATTTTTTGTAATATATTAATTTCATTGTCTTTTAACAGATGGAAAAGCTGACTGATGATAATTCGCCATTATAAAAGAAGTTAATGAGTTTGGCGAGTGGCATTCAATGGGTTGAAACCTTTTTCGGATGTAATGTGAATGGAGTTAAGTTTTTAACTGTAGAACGAGATGCCATCTTGAGTACTCAAAATAGCGGGGTTTGTGTAGAGAATTTGGAGACTGGCACGGTAGATTTCTACGACAAGCTAACGAGTGTACATCAAGTCTTGTACTGGCATCGCTTTCAAGTTGTGTTATTTAAGTGTCATTGGTTTAATACAGAGCTAAATAGGAACAACAGTATTAAACTCGATTATGACTTAATATCTGTGAACACAAACACTCGATGGTATGAAAATGATCCATTTATTCTTGCCACAATGGCGAAACCATTATGTTATCTGGATGATCCTAAGGCGAGTGTGGGTTGGAAAGTAGCTCAGATGATTCAGAATCGAAATATATGGGATATTCCGGAAAAAGAAAATCAGGATGACGTGGCCTATCAAGAGGATTTATCTTTGACAATACCCAATCCATACAACAATGATGTTATCATACAACAAGTCGAGATACATGACGTTCCTCCAATTGAGATCGATGCCTAATCAATTGATCTTGGACCACTTCCCCGAATTGATGTTAATGATTACATCGATGATGAAGATGAAGATGAAGATGAAGATGAAGATGATGATGATGATGATGATGTTGATGTTGATGGTATCGATGATGATGATGATGATGATGTTGATGATGATGATGAAGATGAAATGAGTATTTATGAAGATGAAGATGATGATGATGAAGATGATGATGATGATGATGTTGATGATGTTGATGAAATGATGAAGATGAAATGAGTAGAGGGTTGAAGGCGTCCCAACTCACACGCACGACGAACGAGAGGATTCGCATCGTTGTTCAGCAAGATCACCTACGACCGAGCAAGGAGGTGCATAATACTTTCGGTTCCTTTGTCGGGTCGATTATCCGTCAAGACTGCCCCATGCTTTTCCCCAGTTGGGAAAAGTTTGATGACGCTATCAAGAGGAGCATTATGGGCTCCATTTCTATGAGTATATTTCGATTAATACAAAATGATTAATTTGATTATTCCTAACAATTTGATAATTGCATTTTTTTTCAAGTAAACTATGACATTCGGATAGAGGATCCGGATGTAGCTAGGTATATGGAGAAGTTATTGAGAAAAGTTTACACACAATGGAAGCACGAGGTACACAGGGAATATAACATGTTTGGATCGGCAGCTGAGGCATTGGCCAGCACTCTTCCGGAGATGGCATCTCGGCTTGATCAGTGGCAGTGGTTGTGCACTCACTTTCAGAGTCCGGAATTTTTGGTATGTTATATCATTTTAATACTTCAAAAATCTTTTTTCTTATATTATTCCTTTATTGTGTATGCACTAATGCATTTACAATTTGCTTAATATTTAACAGAGGAAGTTGAATGCCAATCTTAAGAACTGGAAAGCGCCCGTAAGGATTGATCATCATGGTGGTTCTATGCCCTTCTCATACCGGGTGGAGTCGTATCGTCAGGTGCGCCATAATTTAATTTAATATATATTTCTTAGTATTGTTTGAGTTTTTGTCAACATTACATTCTTTTTCAGGCTGTTTCGCAATTTCCGGAGCTTGACAACTACGGGGATGTTTATGGCCGACCCAGCAATGACAAGGGCAAGGCGAAGCACGTTAATTTTTTATATTTGTATTTGATTTCCTCATTTTTAACTTGTGTATAACATTTTGAAGGCTGAGATGCTCGCCAAGAAGGCGAGTTATTTGGAGTAGGTGGCCAGCCAGTACCCTCCGGACACTCCGTTGGAGTCGATCCCAGTCCCTGATCGCGATGCCGGTCTTCATATTATGACGGAGACACTTGGTGTTAGGCGTGGTAGGGAGATACGCGGAATGGGAGCGGGTCGGATTCGTGATCTCAGCGCTGGGTCTTTGTCTCAGCCATCTGCAGAATTAGTCAACATGTCCACTGAAGTGCAGCTGTTGAAGGGTCAGCTAGAAGAATCGAGAGCGGCATATGCGGAGCAGATGAGTAAGGTGCAGCAGATGTTTGGACAGTTGGCCAAGATTGTACCTGGGTTTGTGCTGCCGCCGAACATTGACCAGTGCATGCCAGACTCCTACACCGGTGCCGATGATACTACTGACCTAGGGGGCCATTAGTGATTGTATATACTAATTATATTTGCATACAATATTAAATTGTTTTCTGATTGTATGGATATTTGGATATATAAATTTATTAATTTTGTTTTATATAGTTATTGAATAAAGATTTTTATTTTAAATATTAAATTCAAATATATAATTTAAATTTAAAAAAAAATTTAAGAAAAAAATATGTTTAGGCGACGAATCTAATCATTCCTCGCTCAAATCGTGTTTAGGTGGCGAATCATTTCGTCGCCCAAAGTAGGTTTGGGCGAGGAATAAGGAAATTCGTCGCCCAAAGTATGTTTAGGCGACGAACAATTTCTCTCCCAAATCATGTTTAGGCGACCGAAAATTTCGTCGCCCAAACATTCTTTGGACGACGAATTTCCTTATTCCTCGCCCAAAACCTACTAATTTCGTCGCCCAAAGTAGGTTTTGGGCGACAAAATTTTCTACTTTAGGAGAAGAAAAAATTCCGTTGCCCCCGGTGTCTTTGGGCGACGAAATTTACTGATTCGTCGCCCAAACTCTTGGGCGTCATGGATTGGGCGGCGAAGCGCTCGACGAACTGGGTTCATCACCCAAACCTTTGGGCGACGAATGGAGTTCCTCTCCCAAACCTTTTTTTCTTGTAGTGTTAATTAAAAATAAGCTTTCAATTCTATCTCAATGTAATTTGATGAATAAAGACATACAATTTGATAAAAATGAAACAAACTCACTAAAGAAATTATACTTTACATCTATTTTTATTGGTATGAGAAGGAAATTAGAGTATCCAACCTAAAATTAATTAGTAGTGAATGGAGAGGCGGCCCAAGGTCTTTCTAGTGTAAGTGCTTTATAAAGTTTTCAATGTTGAACAACCTAAAATTAATTACAAAGTAATTAGCAATTAAGTTTCCAATGTTGAACAACACTCCGCATTCGTACGTGTGGTATCATTTATTGAGTGTTGTGAAGCACGTGTGGCCACTCAACTTAAGACATGGTGAACCTACTCTGCTACCGTACGTACGTGAAACAATTGGAGCATTCAAGCCAAAAACAATTGGCAATTGATGAAGAGGCCCAATTTCTCATAATGTTGTAAAACTATATATATATCTCTCCAGTGTGGTATTTTTCTCTCAACACGCCCCCAAACTTGTGGTGTCACTCAAGCCTAACATATAGGCAATTCATATTAGATGAAGTATGAGCACGTGTGACCACTAGGCCTTCACATGTGTATACCAACTGATATTCCACATTCTCACACCCCAAAACTCAATTTTTCTCCTTTTACGTTCTTAAAAAATATATTTAAAAGATATATATAATGGTTTAATTTTCTTTTTGAGCAATTCTCTTAACTTTCCCCACCTCACAAAATTTTATGTTAGATGTCAAAGCCCTATGGGTCAAACTTGCCCTTACAACCGGCTTGTAAGGGGAGGATTGCCCAAGACTTATACATTGTACAACATAACTGTATCCTGATGAAGTGAGATATTTAACACTTCCATCAACACCATGCTAAACCAACTGCCACATAGTAGCACAACCCAACAAATCAGGTTACTGGGCCTTATGCCCAAGATACATCAGTTAGCCCAAAATGCCCATGAAATACACACGATGAGTGATACCATGTCAAAAATACAAAAATACAACTAGAAAATAAATCGTCCTAATACTAACAGACTAAGCTAACTCTCCGGCAACAGCGCCAAAAAATTGATGTCGATAATTGCAAGGGTACAATATTACTCAAGTAATATAGTAATAAGAAAAGTATCGTTCCAACAGGGATTTAGTTAATCTATTAAATACCAGTGTGATTTCCGCCTAATTAAAATTGGATAAACAAGGAAACTATTATAAGGATCGAAAATGAAATATGCAAGATTGTATAAGACGAGTAAACAACAAAGTAACGGATTAAAATAATATGATAAAGTACTAGGCCAATGATTTCACCATAACTACTCCATCCCAAGTCTTTCCAAGAAATCAATCCTATTTTTACCCAGCATGTAGCTAATTGTTTCCACGCTTTTCACTAGTATTCTATTCCTAGATATACTAATTGTATTCTCAATCCCATCAACCCAATCTATTCCTAGATATGAATTTAGATGGTGAAAACCCTTTAAGACCATAAGAAACATTTAATGAAAACACAACCCATATTTTCCTCTTCCGATGAAACTATGCAGATTATGGTATTTATTCCTAGAAGCTATTTACTAGATATCTCCTTCCAGTCTCAATCTAGTTCTTCATGGCAATCAATCAGTGATTAAGTAATTGAAGGCATTAAACCAAGAAATAAATACTCAACATGCATGAATAAAAATAGAATTAAATTGAGTTAGAAAAACTTAGGGAATTCATAGCTAGGCTACATCGTAGCCTAGTATAAGAAATTTAGTGCATGATGGAGGTGATAGGCGACATGGGTGTTGTGTAGGAATTCATGATGTTCACCCAAACAAATAATGATGTTCCAATCCAAATTGTGCAGCCCTTCTCCAGATGTCCCCACCTAGTACCGCAACCCCTATTTATACTATTACAAAGACACCACAAACTCCTATCCATACGGGATTACAATTTCTAAATCATCTAGGGTCTTCATCAATCCTTGATACCCTTGGAATAGAGCTGGGCCGGCTTCCCTTGGGTAGATGAGAATTAATTTCCTTTGAGAGACCTCCTTCCTTTCCACAATTGGAAAGCTTTTCCTTTCCTTGATGATTTGGTGAAACGTTGACTAGACTTGGATTTCCCTTCATGTGCGACACCAATTCAATTTCTTCAATCGTCATGACTTTTATCCTTTTTAGCTTGATATTCCGTAAATTATCAAAACTACAAAACTTGCACAAAACACATTAAAACCGACAGTTTCATTGAAGATCATAGCAGATTAATAAGTAATAAAGGCAAACAAAGTGTGTTAAATATTTGATATATCAGGAGGATTGCCCAAGACTTATACATTGTACAACATAACTGCATCCTGATGAAGTGAGATATTTAACACTTCCATCAACACCATGCTAAACCAACTGCCACATGGTAGCACAACCCAACAAATGGGGTTACTGGGCCTTATGCCCAAGATACATCAGTTAGCCCAAAATGCCCATGAAATACACACGATGGGTGATACCATGTCAAAATTTAGGTTTAAGGTAAAAATAATTTAGCTTTGTTTATTCTTCTCTCTTAGAAGATATTTATAAGAGTACAGCCCAACCCTATTACATAAGGAACCATAAATACACAACAAACCTAATTAAGTGATTTATATGGAAAGTTACACAAAACTGCTAATTATACTAGAACAAAAAAATAGGGAAAGTAAGAAATAAAATAAGAAAGTAAACTAAAATTAAGTATGATTCCTACTTAAACTAAATTACAACTCACACCAACATTAACTTCATTACTGCCTACCTTCATATATCCCATTAAAACACACTCACCCCTTCCACCAAAAATCATAAATGTTTCTATCATTCCTTTCTTTTCTTTTTTTTCTTTTTTTTTTTACTCATGCATTGATGCAAATAAGTGCAATACTATATTAACAAATTAATGAATTCTCAGGTCGGGTTTGAGATTCTCAATGGAGTAAGAATATCAGTTTTTGCGAGTTTAACAAAAAACAAATCATTTTTTAGGAAATTAAAATCATGACATGTTTAGCAAATGAATTCTCAAATCGAGATCGAGTTCTTTATAAGTGAAGGGTTCTGATGTAGGATGAAAATGGGGTTAACATCTTATTTTAACTTTTTAATGCTTTTTAGGATATTTCTAATTGTTGGGTTTTTTTTTCTTTTTAATTAATTAGGATCATTATTGCGTTTCCGTTCCAATTTTGGACTAAGATTTTTGTGTTTAGAATTTAAACTTTTTTTTAGGCTTCTTCATAATTGCTTGCCAATTATTATAAATACAATTTGACATTTTTGCTCATTTATCTTAATTGAAAACCAGTGAGATATCAAATTGATTGAATAAAATGGCCAACATAGCGGATTTCAGTAAAAATTTGAAATAATTTTTTTTTTATTTGGGAGGAGAGCAGATCAAACTTGGGTGCAAGAGAATAATTTTACGACCCTTCCAACTGAGCTATTCATAAACTGCATAAAAACTTATTTAATCAAATAGTTAAACATTTTTCCATTTGTCTTTTTTTTTTTTTTTTTTTTTTTTTTTTTTTTGTAGAGATGATACATAAATGAAAACTTAGAAAATCAATGGTTCAAATTATCATACTGTAATGCGGAGTGGGTCTTGCAAAAGATTATTTAACATATCCTTTGTAAGCCTCATTTCGCATTACAATTCGACTGTCCATAATCCTTCTTACAAAAAATTTGTGTTTTGGGCTAGAGGACATAAGGAGCGTTGTTGTGATTCTTACTCTTGGATGTTACTGTGAATATGACTTAGGAATTAGAAAATTAGTATGCAAAAAGCCAAAGCATGCATTGTTGCCAACAGTCACAAAAATACATATGATTAATAATAGCGTAAACGACACACATGCCAATATGTCATATTGCATGTCTCTGGAAGCCAAAGAAATTAACGAAGATTTTGTGCACGTAGTTGTTGAGTAATTCAGTTGTAACATTTGTAAAATTACACTCTCATTTTGCACCCAAATTTTAATCTCCCTCCTCCCAAATAAAATAAAACAGATTTCATGCACCTAATAATACCTTTCCCTTATTAGTTATTACACCAACTTATATGATAATATTCTAGTAACAATAAACCCATTTTTTCTTCTCTTTTTTTTTTTTCAACACAATAAACCCCTTTAGATTCTGATTCCGCAGTAGGCTTTGGTTTTAGCATCGTATAATGACATGAAATATCATTTTTTATTGCTTATTATATTTCTTAATATAATTTTTATATTTTATTATATTTCTTAATATAATTTTTGTTTTTTATTATTCTTCTATTTATATAAGCACATAAAATACGACACACGATTACCACCTCAGCTTTGGAGACAAATTCTAAAATAATCCATAGACTATAAAATTTTTAAATTTGCTTTGCAAAACCAAGGTAAAAAAAGGGTATAATTTAAAGACCAATATTGAAATTAACATTTTTTTATTATTAGTAATTTAATACTTCTGTTGGCCACAGCTGTGGTCATGTCAATTATTTTGTAGAAAAATAGGAACCATAACTAATTAAATAGAATGATGATGAGCTGATTAAAATTGGTGAGCTAGGTTGGTTGCTGAGCAGATATGAGCAGTCCTGATAGAAACTCATTGGGGGGAGGGGGGTTTCTCTTAGTTAACGCCGATATGAGCAGTCCTAGTAGAAACTCATTGCCCGGGGGGGTGTGGTTCTCTCAGTTCAACGCAGATTATTATATTTAGTAAGCGGTCTAAATTTTCATGTGCTCATGGGCAGCTGAAAGAAAAATTTACAATATATAATTTAATCTTTGATCATGACTATGAATATTTATTTAAGTAAATTAAAAAAAAGTAACAAAAAATTGTAAATTTTACTTATAAACTCATATAAAAAATTTATTTATTTTTAAGACATACGGACTGACTTAAAACTAAACTTTTTTCCTAACGGTATATGTAATTATCACAAAATTACACTTTATTTTATTATAATATAATATGTTGTAGAGTTACACTTTATTTTGTGGGTGTTTTAAATTGTAGCCCAAAATAAAAAAGATTATTAAGCCTAAACCCAACTGGCCCAAGACTTAAGCTCATGCCAAATTTTATAAAAACCTGCTACTGTTAATTGCATTCACTGTTCATCGAGTATTTTTTTTTTTTCTCTCTTTTTAAATGCTTCAAACAACATCATATGCATCTACATAGAACAATAATTTAAAAAAAAAAAACTCAAACCATATTAAAAAACATCATATGCATCTACATCTGCAAGTAAACAGACGGTGCATCTGTAAGCAAGCATATACCAAGATCTTTTATTGGAAAATGCAGTAAGCAAGCTTATGCATCTGCATCTGCAAGCTGATGCAGATGAATATGCATCTGCAAGCAGCTTGTACACGCATCTGCAGCAAGAAATGGCCACAATAAACTAATTCCAGTCAGCTCACAAAAAAGCTCAAATTTTCTCTTCATAGCATACGTCTCCATTAGAAGCCCACTATTCGAACTTTAAGAAGCTCGATCACGAGTTATCCAAATAAAGCTCCAACTAAGTTACTGACCCGTAATATAATTAGCCTAGCATAACCTCACAAACTAACATGAAAATAACATATTATAATATAATATAATAATATATATGTATATATATAATATATATTACAAACAACAATAATGCTTTAAAACTAACTAGTTAGTAAGTTAATATAAAGCTAACTACCATATTGGGCCCACCGCACAATGTAATTTCAAAATCTGAACCGTCCATTTTTTAGGCCCTACTTCAAATATTATCCCGGTAAAAATCTCTAAAATCGAAAATCATGTAGTCATTTGATTATAACAACAACTATTTATATGCTTTTATCGAAAATACTGATCGTCTATTTATTTGATCTCAATTAGATAACGAAATGATTTCCGATTTAGTTGATTTTTTGCAATGATGATCTTTGAAGTATGACCTAAATAATTGACGGTTCAAATTATGAGATTAGTTATGTGGTAGTCCCAAAAGTATGGTTAGTTTTGTATTAATTTGCTAACCAGTTAGTTTTAGAGCACTCATCTACAAACAAACTCTAGCAACTTTTAGCTCTGCATACTCCTAGCAGATTGCAGGTATGCTGGAGTAAATTTCACCCATTCCATGAAGATACAGTGGAAAGTTAATAGTAGGCATATGTTTAATAATGATAATTAAAAAAAATGTTAATATGGAATTTAACAAATTAAACTTTCTATAAAATATGAAAAATATTAGAACTTTGTATAAAATATGGAAAAATTAATGTTGGGAAGAAAAATGTCCATTTATTTATTTCATATATTTTATAGGAAATAAATGATAGAATTTAGGGTTAAATACATTTTTGGTCCATAAACTTTAGGGTGTGTCTCAATTTGGTTCATTAATTTTAAAACGTGACAAAAATGCCCATGAATTATCCAATTTGTCTCAATTGAGGAAAAACATTAGTTTCCATCTACAAAACTAACGGAATGATTTTTCTCTCTTCTCTCCCACATGTCCCTTGGCTCTCTTATCCCTGTCACTCACGCCGACGGGTTGATCAGCGATTTCGCCGTTGTCCGACCATCAACGGTGACGAAACCGGTCCCGTTCTCTCCCTCTTCCTCTTTTCTTTCTCCCCTAGTACTCCGATCAGCCTCAACCTAGCCAAGAGAAAAACCCACTGCTGAGTCCGATAGTCAACTCCGGCGGTGACTTCGTGATTCCGGTGGTGTCGCAACCTCCCACTACCCTCAAAGGCTTCCTCTTGTCACTCTAAGCACGAGGGTGGCCTCAGTTTCCTCATCAGACTACTAGAGCCTACGAACCGACGCCAAGAAGCCACCGCGGCTCTGTCGCCGTCTCTAGCTTTTCCGGCGACCTTTTTCGTCGATCCAGGTATGAAATTGATTCCCCTCTTTGTGTTCTTCAGTTCTGTTAAAGTGGTTTTGGCCAATTGTTGAGAATTCTTGAAAAATCAGTTTGGGTCTCACGGCCACTCTCGTGCTCCGATAGTCAACTTCGGCGGTGACTTCGTGATTCCGACGGTGTTGCAACCTCCCACCACCCTCAAAGGCTTCATCTCGTCACTCTGAGCACGAGGGTGGCCTCAGTTTCCTCATCAAACCACTAGAGCTTGCGAATCAACGCCAAGAAGCCGCGGCTCCGTTGTCGTTTCTGGCTTTTCCGGCAACCTTTTTCGTCGACCTAGGTATGGAATTGATTTCCCTCTTTGTGTTCTTCAGTTTTGTTAAAGTGGTTTTGGCCAATTGTTGAGAATTCTTGAAAAATCAATTTGGGTCTCACAGCCACCGCTGCAAGTGGTGGCGTTGATTTTGTATTGTTTTATGATTTCCAGTTTTTTTTAGGTGTCTGTACTGATCTGGGCCTAAGTTGATGTTGTAAAATTTTATTTACTCGCAAATATACGAATCGAGTAGTATATTAACGAGGTCGAACCTCAAGGAGTGATGACAAACGATACACTAAGTTTAAACTTAAGTTAATTTAAAACTAACCTAGTTTAGAAATTTTGTTGATTTGTGAGGTAACTTAAAATAAAATGCAACTAAATTAAAAAGCAAATAAAATAAATGAAAAGAGAATAAGGTAAATAAAGGTGCAAGAATTGAAATATTAAATATAGAAAAGAAAATAACAACTTTTTGGTTTTAGAAACTAAACAATGGTATAAGAATCAAGGTTAAGGTTCTACACCACTTATGAACATATTAAATGAAATTTTTAGTAATTTCCCCTTAAAGGAGGGCACCCAAGAGTCACTTGATACCCTCTTGCAAAGATAAATATAAATTAAGCACAAAAGTTGAAGGTTTATATGGTAGATCTTGATTTTGCTTAGAAAATACAAATTTTAAGCAACTCAAGTAAACAAAAACTAAGGAACAACTAGAGTTCAAAAAGTTTGTGTTTAAAACAATTAACCATAAAGCTAAAATGTAGAAAGAGGATCTAACAACCCATAATATATGACATTATGGGTGAAAAGAGGATCTTTATCTCATTTTAATATCAAAATTTAGGGCTTTTAAGATCTTAAACAAGGGAAAAGTTACCATAAATACCTCATTTAATAATGTTCATGGTGGTGCTTCCAAGGTAAGGGGGTTTAGTGACCACCCATGATCTTATATCTTAAATAAAATAAAGAAAGAAGTAAATGAGCATGAAATTTAAAGAACAATAAAATAAATAACACTACTAACAATAAAATAAATAACTACATAAAATAAAAGACATAAAGTAAATAGAAGATTAGAAGAAGAAAGAAGAGAGACATAATATTAAAGTTAACAATAAAATAAAGAACTTAAATAAAATAAAAGGCATAAAATAAATAAAGGAAAAGAGAAAAGAGAAAAGAGAAGAGAGAAGAGTGACATAATATTAAACTTTCATTAAATAAAATGCAAGAGAAATTACATCCTATTCTCTCTCAAATATCATAGCCAAATGGCTTGAGAGAGAAATTCTAGGAGAAATACTAGAAAATGCAGAAATTAAAATTATAGACTAAAAGATATGGTAAAGGGGCTGAATGTTTCCTTATATAGGCAAAACTTAGGGTATAAAATATCAGAAAGGGGGAGAGCTGGTGACAGCTAATGAGGATCAGCACACGGCGTTGGAACAATCTGGAATCAGCTGGAGAGGTCTGGACACGTGGCGACGCATGAGTGGAGGACTGCTTGATTAATCAAGCAATTCTGGACGGAAGGAGAAGCGTGCGGCTTGGCTTAGTTGACTTGCGGTTGGAAAGCAACGTGAGGGAGAGAGAAGAGAAGAGTGGCTGATGGCTCGGCGGCTCGGCTTGGCTTTGTGGCTCACATAGGTGTGTTGATTTGCGAAAGAGAAAATGGAGGCGCCATGTGTCGCCGCATCATTGGAGGAGCAATTGATTAATCAAACCAATTGGTTGCTTGTTGCTGGGCGGAAGAAAAGAAAGGCAGTTGAGTTGTTGCCACGTGTCGCCGTCCAGTTGGCTGAAGCCAATATTAATCAAAGGCAATTTGATTTGGGCGGTGGCGTTGTGACTCTTCGGCTACCTCAAAATGTGGACTGGGCCGGCTGCTTCTTCATTTGGGCTTCATCCTCTCCACTTGGGCTGGGCTTCAACATCTTCAATTTTTCTTTTTGGGCTTTCTTCACATCAATTCTACAAAAATTAAATAAAACTAAATTAATAGAAAACACATAAAATTTCTAAAATTAAATCAAGCCTAATTAATAATAAATGTAACATAAAAAATCTAAAAACTAATAAAACTCACTAATTAACTAAATAATAAAAATAAGAATTTAAAATACTAAAAATGCTCAAAGACATAGACAAAAATATATGATTTTAAAGATAAAATATGTATATAAAACAATCAGACTCAGGTCTGGGTTTTTCTCTTGGCTGGTTTCAGGCTGATCAGAGCATTGGGGCAGAAAGAGGAGAGGAAGAGGGAGAGAACGAGGCTGGGTTTTTCTATTGGTTGGATTTTGGGCATCGGAGCACTGAGGGAGAAAAATGAAAGGAAGAGGGAGAGAACGGGACCGGTTTTGTCAACATTGATGGCTTGATGGAGGAGAAATCGCTGATGCATCCGAGGGCGTGAGTGAGAGAGCAGAGGGACATGTGGGAGAGAAGAGAGAAAAATCATTTCGTTAGTTTTGTAGATGGAAACTAAATTTTTTCCTCAATTGAGACAGATTGGATAATGCATGGGTATTTTTGTCACGTTTTAAAATTAATGTACCAAATTGAGACACACCCCAAAGTTTATGGACCAAAAATGTATTTAACCCTAGAATTTACAATCCATTTAAAGTATATAATTCTAGGAATTATATACATATGTGATGTATACATATGTATGCATGTTAATATGTTTGAATTTGTTTCTATGAAGAAAGAGTAGAGTATAGGACAATGTTGGGAATGATTTTTCAAACATGTATTGTAATCTTCATGGGTTATACATGCTAGAGCATGCTCAATTAGACAATGCATATATTCAGGGTTTTACTTTTCCAAGAAAAGAAGGTACGTAGTTATACATTTCAGGGCTAAGCTTAAAGAACTTTAATATATCATGATCTGAAGAAGGTGGGATGAGATCATGGGAGAGAAATGAAGGAGCGGGAGGAGTATCTTGTGCTTGCACTACAACTTGGATAAGACTTATCCATCCCAATATTATTATGATACGTATTTCAAAATGATTTTCCTCCATTGCTTTTGCAGTTTTACTTGTATTGACATATTTGATGTTTCAGAGTTAATATACACTTTAAGGTTTTTAGGATACATACACTTTGGGATATGTTGATGCAAATTCCCGTAAGGCAGATGCAACAACTTAGATAGTGACCTGGCTGATCCGAAGTCTTGCTGAATGATGACGTGTGATCTTCCTGCAGACAAGCACAAGATCAAAGGAGATGGACCGGTGTGGTACCAGCCAAACACACTCCGATGATAAAGTCAGTAATATGTGTTTGATGGTGTTTGAGTGGAAGTGAAGAAGAACAAATGATGAACTTGGGAGAATGGGAAGAACAAGGTAAATGTTCTGGGTTATTCTCAGCAAGTTGGGTATGCCTTTTGGTGAGCCAAAGGTTTGTGCAAGTGTTTGCTTGTAATGGCTGGATTGATAGCAAGATTGATATATTGATCGATCCCCGTATTTGTGCATATATGGTGCCTTATATAGGAAAAAGAAGACTTGATGAGTAAGTTTACCTGCATGTGAATGAATGGCTACCAGAGACCCACGCGATTGGTCAGAACCAGTTGCATGCACAGCTACTCACCTCCTCAGTATTCAATGCTGCATTGAATGCTCCATTAAATGCAAGGTTGGAAGGTTCAGACAAACTACCCCAATAGTCATGGATGCAGGCTGGATATTCCATCTGTCAGAGGATTTGTGTCAGGTGCATTTAAGCGTGGCGGTTCATCCCAACGTGATCTTCCTGGGAATAGCGGCGGAGGGCCAAGCCGAACCGAACACATGTCTTTATGCGTATACATGAAGCCCATGTGTGGTCGGATCGGATATGGGATTCCAGACCGAGCCGGTCCAGTTGATTGGGGTCCCCTCCGAGCCCTAACTGGTCGACGCCAGAACTGGGAAGGAGATTATCTCTGCGCCGAGCCGAGCCAAACCTGGATGATCATGGAAAGATGCAAACGCAATCCCTTGGAAGATCATCGGTTCGGCTCGGACCGGGCATGGAGGACTCGGCATGGAGACCCGAGTTGAGCTGGCGGAGGAAGTGCTGAGCAGTGACGATGTGGAGGTCAAAGTCTGACCGCTGGGAAGTCAAACATTAAAGTCAGGTCTGACCAGCCACGTGTTCGGCCCTGGTTGGCTGTTGGATTGGTGTGGGTTTATCCACAAACAGGAGTCCCCTAGCTTCCGATCCGAGCAGACAGTGGTGGATTGGAAGTTGAAGTGTAAGGACTTCCCAGAGATAGCATATTGCTTGATCCGAGCCGAACCCAACAGGCCCACGTTCCTGAAGATCCGAACAGGTGATGACTTGTGATTGGACAAGATATCTCGGGGACAGGTGAAGGGACGTTTGGTGTCTGCATGGGGGAACGTAAGGGTCAAATCATTTATGGGTATTTTGAATGTTTGACAGGTGTCAAGATCTGGGATTTGAAGCGCCACTTTTGGGTGGCTGAGATCGGTTTGCATGGGGGTTTAAAAGGCTGTTTCTCTCTCTTCCCCTTCATTTTTCAGAAGTTCACTCTCTCTTCCTGCGAAACTCTCTCTCTTACCGTGATTTTCTCTCTGTCTTCGTCGATTGAGTGGTGGTTCGATCCCAAGTCCGACCAAACACAGCGATAGGCGAGGTGGTTCCGAGGGTGTTGGGGGCGGAAACTTTGGGCGGAGGAAAACCAGTAAGTGATTCTCCTCATTTCTGAGTTTTTTGCATTTTCGGGTTTTTTTGGGTCTTTCTTTGTCTCTGGGGATTGGGAATTCGCCGATCCGAGCAGACCCACCCCGGCTCGGGTTCCTAGAGCCTTTAGGACTCCAGTTGGGCATTGAAAGTTTGGGGCCGATCTGAGGGCAATTTGTATATGTTTTGTAATAATTGTATTTTTCTTTGTCTAACTCCTTTTAGTTTCGTCTTTGCAGTCAGCTGGGGCAAGTACAAACTGAAAGGCGAGCTGAGGGATCAGATCGCTGTGATCAGAGACTCGCCGGGAGAATATCTATCCACCAAGTTCCTGCTCGGGCAGACCCAGATCAGGTTGAGCGGAATCTCCTGGTTTGTACCCAGGTGGAATCCGCGAGCCGAGAAGGGAATGAGTTCTGCCGAGATGGAAGCTCGGCTGAGGAAGAAAGCAGAGAGAATCGCCCAAAGGAAAGCTGCGGGCCGGGTCCCAGTCGAGCCGATCCCGACGCCCGTCGCGGCGGCAGCCCGACGTAGGCCCTCCGTGCCGAGGCCTGACCAGCACGGAGAGAAGAGGAAGGGCCCTGCGACCGAGGCCCGTTCAGAAAAGAGGACCTGGGCCGAGCCTAGCGGTACCGATGCCGAGGTTTCTGGATTGGCCTCCATGAAGGTGGTGGAGGTGGACTCCTCTATCGAGCCATTCGTGACCGGCTTCAAACGCGTGGTCACGCCGAAAGTGGTCGAAGGGCTCTGGGCCGGTCAGGAGACGCCGAGCTTCGGGAGCAAGGCACTGAGCACCTCCCGCTAGGCCATGATGGTAAGTACCCCTGACTTCGGATTTATGCTTTTCCCAGTTGGCTCGGACTAACATTTTTTTTTTTGTTGTTGTGCAGCTTGCCCTAAAGCAGTTTGAAGTAGCCCAGGCCACAGTCGATGCCGAGGCGAGGATGGGGAGGATTCGGGAGAGGAACGGCGAACTGAGAGAGAAGCTAGCCGAAGCTGAACGGGAGGTCAAGGCCGAGCGCGGTCGGTCGGCCGATCTTCGTACCCAGTTGGCCGAGAAGGAAGTGGAGATGGCTCAACTCGGGAAGGAGCTCCTAGAGTCCGAGAGGAAAGTGGCCGACCTTGGTCAGTTCGTCGGCGATCTTCAGCGGGACGTCGAGACCGCTGAGCGGAAAGCCGACGCCGGAGGTGGTTGTGTCAGTTACCGTGCCGACGCCGGAGGATCCTCCGCTGCCTGAGTGCGAGCCGATCCCGATTCCCCCGGTCCCCGAGTCCGATCCCAACGCTGAGATGCAGATCGGCGGGATCGAGGTGGTGCAGCTCGGTGAGGAGACGCCCGAAGAGTCCACCGAGCCGATCTTGGAGGGGCCTGCCGAGAGATCTGCATGATAGCATGATTTTGTTGTGTTTTTATCCCCGAGCCGATGTGTGGCTCGAGTTTTATGTATTTTGGAACAATTTGTATTTGGATTTATCTTGTTTAATTTATCAGTATTTTCTTTTTATGAAATAAGTTGTTGTCAGTTCAGCTCGGAATTTAAGCTAAAGACATAACCAATAACATATGAATAAGAAAATGATAAAAGTAACAAACATAAAGGTATTTTGAGATCGGCTCGGCATACCGATCGCAATGAAATGAATAGTAATGATAAATTCCCAATTGTCTTCGGATCAGCCTGATAAGCATGATGAAGATTAAGTAGGAATTTTGAAAACTCTAGTGATACCAGATGGGCTCGGTATACCCATCGAGATATTTAGGAATTTTGTTTTTGAGAAAAATATTCAAACCTACTTTCAGATCGGCTCGGCATGCACGATGAAAGTTTTGGTTGGAGTGTATATTTTTCTTTTTAGAAATATCCTGTCGAACGTTAGGACTTGTAGAAAGTCAATTCGGCTCGGCCAGGGATTTTTATAGACCTGGTAAGTCTGTACTATGCCGAGCATCGGGCCGGAAATGGCGCGCCAACTCGGCACAGGAGTTTATAGACCTGATGAGTCTGTAATATGCCGAGCATTGGACCGGAAATGGCTCGCCAGCTCGGCACATGAGTTTATAGACCTGATGAGTCTGTAATATGCCGAGCATTGGGCCGGAAATGGCTCGCCAGCTCGGCACATGAGTTTATTTATTTTTCAAGGGAAACACTTAGATCTTTCCTTTTTGTTGAAAGTGTATAGGAGTAGAGTCCCCAGTGTTTGTTTCGAAAAATAAGAAGAAGATGAGTCAAAATGTGTTCATCTTTTCATTGATTGGGGCAAATGTTAGGTCGGACAGTCCCCGATCCCAACTACACTTCACTGATAATAAGTCTTTAAGTGTTCAGCGTTCCAGCTGTGCTTGAGAAGCTTCCCAGCCAGAGTGGCCAAGTTGTAAGTGCCAGGATTGACTATGCCTGTGTTTCTATATGGTCCGGTCCAATTCGGATCGAATGAGCTCTCCTTGAAGGCAAGAGGGTTTTTCTTCATGACGAGACTGCCCAATCCGAAGCTCCTGGGCTTGACCCTTTGGTTGTAGTATTTGGCTACTCTCTGTTGGTAAGCAGCTCGGCAGAGATTGGCGTCGGTTCGCCTCTCCTCGATTATGTCTAGGTCGAGCCGAAGTCCAGTGTCATTGGTCTCGGGATTGTACGTGTCGGTCCGGAATGAAGGAGTCCCCATTTCGGCCGGGACGACAGCGTCAGTTCCAAATGCCAATGCATAGGGTGTTTCCTTCGTGGAGTTGCGATAGGAAGTTCGGTAGGACCATAACACCTCTGGTAGGAGTTCAGGCCAATTCCCTTTAGCATTGTCGAGCTTAGTCTTCAAGGTCTTCTTGATGATCTTGTTGATGGCCTCGACCTGTCCGTTCGACTGCGGATGGTAAGGAGCGGTGAAGCTCAAGTTGATGTTCAGACGTGAACAAAAACTCCGGAATTTCTTGCAGTCGAACTGTTTGCCATTGTCCGCAATGATGGTGTGCGGCATGCCGAACCGGCATATGATGTTCTTCCAGACAAAGGTCTTCATCCGTTCGGCCGTGGTAGTGGCTAGGGGCTCGGCTTCAGCCCATTTTGTGAAATAATCGACTGCTACTACGGCCATTGTTACCTGCCCTTTCGCCTTCGGCATAGGGCCGATTAGATCGAGTCCCCACTGCGCGAACGGCCAGGGACTGGATATGGAGGTCAGCAACTAGGGAGGCTGATGGGGGACTGCGGCAAACTGCTGGCACTTGACACAGGCGCGAGAGAGATGATCTGCGTCCTTGTTCAGCGTCGGCCAGAAGTAGCCTGCCGGATCGTCTTGTAGGCGAGGGCTCTTCCTCCAGAGTGGTTTCCGCATATCCCCTCGTGAATTTCTCTCAGCACATCCTGACCTTCTTAGGGAGTGACACACCGCAAGTAGGGCAGGGAGAAACTCCTCTTGTAGAGCTGACCGTCTTCTTGATGAGACGTGCCTTGTCCCTCTCCGAGGAAAGGATCCCGGAGACCAAGTAGCTGATGATCGGTGTCATTCAGTTCAGCTCAGACTCGGTCTGCATGACGGCAGATCCCTCCTCGGCCGTGCTAGGCCTATCCAGGATTTCCACTGGAACGTGTCCGGCGGATCCGGTATCCGTGGCTGAGGCCAGGCGTGCCAAGGCATCGGCTCTATAGTTTTCTGCCCACGGGATTTGGAATATTTTGTACTTGTGGAAGTTCCCGAGCAGTAAACGGGTCTTCTCGAGATAGGCAGTCATGCTAGATTCTCGAGTTTCATACTCTCCCAATATCTGATTGACGATGAGTTGGGAGTCGCTGAAGATGTTCAGTTTGGTCGCGCCAAACTCCTTTGCCAATCTGAGTCCGGCGATGAGTGCCTCATACTCTGCTTCATTGTTGGATGCTTAAAATCTGAAGCGGAGAGCATACTCCATCACAACTTGTTCCGGGGAGATCAAAACAAGGCCGGCCCCACTTCCCATTGTGTTGGAAGATCCGTCCACATAGAGCGTCCAGGTGAGAAGATCAGCCTGGCTGCATTCGTCGTTTGTGTTCGGATCGGACGCTGTTGGCGTAGCGTCGGCGCGCGGTGGGTCTTCCGTCGAGGTGGTTGACTCAAAGATGAAGTCCGACATGGCTTGACCTTTGATTGCCGTCCTGGGACGGTAGATGATGTCGAACTCGCCAAGCTCGATTGATCACTTGATGAGCCGACCCGAAGTCTCGGGTTTTGCAAGGATTTGCCTGAGCGGCTGATCAGTCAAGACGACAATCGAGTGAGCCTGGAAGTAAGGTCTTAATTTCCGAGCCGAGCTGACCAGAGCGAGAGCCATCTTCTTGAATTTTGGATACCTGGTCTCGGCATCGGAGAGGGCTCGGCTCGTATAGAAGACCGGGTGGTGTACGCCGCCGACCTCTCTCACCAGTACTGAGCTGAGAGCCGAGTCAGAAACGGAGAGGTAGAGAAAAAGTTCTTCACCTTCCTCTGGTTTGGATAAGATGGGAGGTTCCCCCATGTGCCTTTTCAGATCTTGAAAGGCCTGCTCGCATTGGGGGGTCCATTCTATGCCCTTCCTTGCTCCCCTTAAAGCTTTGAAGAAAGGGAGGCACCGGTCAGTGGACTTCGAGATGAACCGGTTCAGGGCAGCGACTCTTCCAGTCAGACTCTAGATTTCCTTGCGTGTCCTTGGGGACTTCATGTTGATCAAGGCCTGGATCTTCTCCGGATTGGCCTCGATCCCCCGTTGACTGATCAGATAGCCAAGGAACTTGCCTGACCGAACTCCAAAGACACACTTGGCTGGGTTCAGCCGCATCTGATATTCTTTTAGGACTCCGAACATGTCTGAGAGGTACTTGATGTGATCGTCCGCCTTTATGCTTTTAACCAGCATGTCATCCACGTAAACCTCTACAGATTTGCCTGTGGAAGATCTGAACATGTGGTTGACCAGCCTTTGTTAGGTGGCTCCGGCGTTTTTGAGGCCGAAGGGCATGACCTTGTAGCAATACATACCGCGATCCGTTATGAAAGATGTGCCCTCCTGGTCGGATTTGTGCATGAGGATCTGATTATACCCAGAATAGGCGTCATGAAGCTGAGGAGTTGATATCCTGCTGTTGCATCGACGAGCTGATCTATTCTGGGCAAGGGAAAGCTGTCCTTGGGACAAGCCTTGTTCAGATCGGTGAAGTCTACGCAAATCCTCCACTTCCCATTGTTCTTTTTCACCATGACCACGTTGGCAAGCCAGTCGGGATAGTTGACCTCCCGGATGAACTCGTTGTTTTGCAACTTGGTTACCTCCTCAGCCATGGCAGCGTATCGGACCGGATCATATGACCTCCTCTTCTGACGGACCGGTTTACGTCCCGGGTCGATGTTCAGCCTGTGGGTGATCACGTCAGACGATATGCCTGGCATGTCATCGTAAGACCAGGCGAACACTTTCGCGTTTGCACGGAGGAAGTCAATCATGGCTGATCGTTTCTCGGGACTGACCTGAGTCCCCACTCGGACGAGCCGATCCGGGGTATCGTCCGAGATCGGCACTTCCTCCCAGGTCTCAGCGGGAAGGGGCCGAGAGTCCGAGTTCGGCTTGGAAGTGAAGTCGAATATTTCTGCCCTCGGCCACCTGCCCGAATCAGCGATGGAATCAAGTTCCTGGGAGTTCGGCAGCTGGCCCTTCTGCTTGATCGAAGTGGCGTAGCAAGACCGAGCTGAGCATTGGTCTCCCTGGATGATAATGCAATCATCGCCCACCGGACATTTGATAAGGAGGTTAGCGTAGTGGACTATGCAATCAAGGTCGACCAGAGCTGGTCTGCCCAGGATGATGTTGTATGCCGACAGTCGCTTGACGACGATGAAGTACGTCATGCAAGTCCTTTTGATTGGTCTCTTCCCGAGCGAGAGGGGAAGGTAGATGTGTTCGAGGGGCTGGACCACTTCCCCCCCGAAGCCGATCAAGGCGGGCGTGTCCGCCTCCAGCTTGTCCTCGCCGATACCCATCTGCTCGAACGCAGAGTGGTAGAGGATGTTAACTGAGCTCCCCCCATCAATGAAGAAACGCGCAATGGTGGTTCCAGCCACCTCAGCCACTATGACGACCGGATCATAGTGGGGGAAGATGATCTCATTCGCCTCGTTCGGCTCAAAGGTGACCGGTGCCCAGTATTTCCGTTGTCTCTTGGAAGTACTGGGCTGACCCGCTTGGATCGACAGGGACTCGTGAGCTTGAGCCGCCTGCCTGACGTACTCCTTCTAGGATCGGTTAGAGCTTCCCACGAAAGTTGGACCCCCGCCGATCGACCCGATGGCGGCGTCCTGGACGTCAATGGTATTGGTGGGCTTCTTCAGCATGGCATTGGGTACCCTAGGCCCGCCAGCGAGGAGTTGATTGATCTTACCCGCCCGGGCAAGAGTCTCAATTCCGTCGCGGAGGGCGTAGCAATCACCCGTGACGTGGCCGTGGTTGGAATGGTATTTGCAAAAGACGCCCTCCTTGATCCGATCTGGGGGTGGTCCCTTTATCTCCTTGGCGGCTGGGAGCTGATCTTTGATCTTGGAGAAGATGGTCTCCAGACTGGCATTGAGGGGGTATACTCCGTATACTGGACAAATTTGGGCCCCTTTCCCAGGAGTTGGCGTGGCTCCTCGGTTTTATTTTTCTTGGATTGGGACTGAGGTTTGGGACTCACGACCTCTCCCTCCTTCCTTTTGGCCGAGGTCGGTCTGGGGTTCAGGGCCTCTACCTGAGCGTCCCACTTCTCGGCCCGCGCCCACTTAGTGGCCTCAGCAGAAAGTTCGTCGTAAGTGGAGGGAGGGTTCCTCATCAGGTGGGAGCGGAGTCCCCCGGCGAGCAGACCCTGCATAAGAGCATTCTTAGCTGATCTGTCGTCGCAATCGTCGCACTTCGTATACTCGATGTTGAAGCGGATCAGATAGGCCTTGAGGCTCTCCCCTTTCTGCTGTTTAATGAGCGACATATCGTTCAAGTTGTAGAGTCGTTCGGATACAACCCGATATCTCGGCAGGAAGGCACTCCGAAGGTCGGAGAAGGAGTCGATGGAGTTGAGCTGGAGGGTCCGGAACCAACCCCGAGCCGATCCCATCAAGGTTGAGGGGAAAATTCGGCACTTCGTAGCTTCGGACGCCTGACGGGCTTCCATGGCGTACCTGAAGCTGTCAAGATGATCGTATGGGTCCTTGGTCCCATCATCCTGATCCATTTTGGGGGGTTTGGTATCCCGGGAGACCTCAGCATCCATGATCCTGCTGGTGTATGGGAGGGGGAGTTCCTCCCCATGGTCGGTTCTTCCGAGGTACCCCCTGGAGACCTCCACCTGGCCGAGCCGATCGTGTACACTCCAGATTTGATTTTTTACTAGAGTGCGAACCAGATTTTCCACGTCGGTAGTGGTCGGCTCGGCTGCATTCTCCCCTGATCGTTCGGTTCGGTCTCCGAGCCTCTCGCTTACCGGCTGACGAGTGATTCTCTCACTCACCGGACGTCGGTCGGACATGACCATGGTTTCCCCTAGTCGTTCCGCCGCGGACCGTCTCCCCGAATGAGTGTCCGATGGGGAAGGACCCTGACTGGTGGCAGAGCCGAGTCTGCTCCTAACTGGGACCCTGGGTTCAGCCGAACCAGTCAGATTGACATCGCCCAACCTGGACCGGATTGGGGATCGTTGGTCCGTAGCTAGTTCGGCGCGGTTTCCTCTCAGGCCCTCGGGAGAATGTTTCCTGAAGGTCGCCTGTTTCTGCTGGAGGAGGCGGTGGGCTTTCAAGAACTCGGCCTGTTCGGCCGGGGGCATGTCCTCGAAGCCAGGGAAGGGGCTATCCGCGTCTAGCCAAGCCGAACGGTCGTCCACGTCGGCCGGGGCGCTTTGCTGAGAAGGAGATGGTGAAAAGACCTCCCGCTGTTCTCGAGCTGGGCGCGATGACGTGCGAGCTCCTCCGCCAGTTCGGCCTGTTTGGCGAGCAGCTCATTATTTTGCTTGAAAAGTGCGTTCTCAGCAGCCAGATGTCGTTGGCTCTCCCTGAGGAGTTTGTGAGCAGCCTTGGTCTTTGAAGGACCTTTGGATTTGGTTGCCCTGGGGAGTTGTGCTCCCCTGGTCTTCTCAGGTGTCTCGGGCTGATGTTGTTCATCATTGCGGGACGTTCCTGAGGAAGAGCTGTTGTCACGATAGATGGTAGTCATGTTGACTTGAGTGAAGGAAGAGCTTAGCACTTGTGAAGATGAACACAGCGGCTGAAGACGTTCTTCCCACAGACGGAGCCAATCTGTTGATGCAAATTCCCGTAAGGCAGATGCAACAACTTAGATTGTGACATGGCTGATCCGAAGTCTTGCTGAATGATGACGTGTGATCTTCCTGCAGACAAGTACAAGATCAAAGGAGATGGACCGGTGTGGTACCAACCAAACACACTCCGATGATAAAGTCAGTAATATGTGTTTGATGGTGTTTGAGTGGAAGTGAAGAAGAACAAATGATGAACTTGGGAGAATGGGAAGAACAAGGTAAATGTTCTGGGTTATTCTCAGCAAGTTGGGTATGCCTTTTGGTGAGCCAAAGGTTTGTGCAAGTGTTTGCTTGTAATGGCTGGATTGATAGCAAGATTGATATATTGATTGATCCCCGTATTTGTGCATATATGGTGCCTTATATAGGCAAAAGAAGACTTGATGAGTAAGTTTACCTGCATGTGAATGAATGGCTATCAGAGAACCACGCGATTGGTCAGAACCAGTTGCATGCACAGCTACTCACCTCCTCAGTATTCAATGCTGCATTGAATGCTCCATTAAATGCAAGGTTGGAAGGTTCAGACAAACTACCCCAATAGTCATGTATGCAGGCTGGATATTCCATCTGTCAAAGGATTTGTGTCAGGTGTATTTAAGCGTGGCGGTTCATCCCAACGTGATCTTCCTGGGAATAGCGGCGGAGGGCCGAGCCGAACCGAACACATGTCTTTATGCGTATACATGAAGCCCATGTGTGGTCGGATCGGATATGGGATTCCAGACTGAGCCGGTCCAGTTGATTGGGGCCCCCTCCGAGCCCTAACTGGTCGACGCCAGAACTGGGAAGGAGATTATCTCTGCGCCGAGCCGAGCCAAACCGGAATGATCATGGAAAGATGCAAACTCAATCCCTTGGAAGATCATCGGTTCGGCTCGGCTCGGACCGGGCATGGAGGACTCGGCATGGAGACCCGAGCTGAGCTGGCGGAGGAAGTGCTGAGCAGTGACGATGTGGAGGTCAAAGTCTAACCGCTGGGAAGTCAAACATTGAAGTCAGGTCTGACCAGCCACGTGTCCGGCCCTGGTTGGCTGTTGGATTGGTGTGGGTTTATCCACAAACAGGCAAGGAATAAAATTTCGGGTTTCGAGGAAATGTCGATGGAAATTTCGATGGAAATTTCGACGGAAATTTTGAAGATTTTTAAATTTCGACAAAAATTCGACGGAAACGATGGAAATTATTATCAAACGACGGAAATTTTGAATGAAACTTCACAATATGTTTATTTAACATATTATCTACTACATTGATAAAAAACATTGAAAAAAACCAAATTATATGGTAGGTTTCATGTGATATGTGATGCATATAATGCGCGCTGGAGGCAAATACTGTTAAAAAAATGCTTCAGTAATTAATAATTACTTCAAATCTTCAATAACAATTAACACCTCAATTTTATTTTTACTATAATATTGCCACATGAATTACAAAAGTAATCAATACCACATAGAGTTTCTAGGAGGTTCAAAATTTCCGCTGTCTTCAGTATCATCATGTCCAGAGTAGGTGTAATGTGAAGAATATTCATCCCAAGATACTTCTCCAGCATAATTTTGCATGTAATTGCCAACATGCCAACCATATGGATCAGGAACCTGTTGTGGTTGAATTTGCCCATAAGCATACTCATTTGAAGAGTTTGTCTCTTGTTGTGCCAATGAGTTACTATCAGACTCAACCAAGTAAGGCAGATGTGGTGGGTAGAATATTGGAGGGTTTTGCCCATAATTGTAATTGTCACTTCCTACCCCCATAGAGCCAAAAGTGGTGGATAATGAATCCTCTTCTTCTTGTGCCAAACTCTCATGACCTCTTTGTCTGCGACTATAGTCTTTTCCTATGGCACCAATTCCTGGTCCGGCACGCCTACTCCCATGATCCTCATCTTGTGTTGCATGTGTATAGTGTGCTTCGACAGAAAATGGGCTCATATACTCTTGAGAATGTCCAGTGACATCTTCATTTCCACCACCACCACCACCACTACCTCTACCTCCACTGTTGGTAGGAGTGCCCGATCTTGTGCTAGAGTTGCCTGATCGAGAAGGATTAGTGGGAACTGGCTCAGTACGATGTGTCGACCTTGGTTGCATAAGTTCATTCAAACTTGTAGTAGGGCTCACCTCCTCATTTAGAACTCTGTCCACATTGATACCTTCCTGACGTGCTTGAGCTGCAATATCAGGGTCTGGATTGCCTGCATCATCATCTAAATGGAGGGGCCTAATCCACTGATAAAGCTGGTTTTCCTCCACATCATCATCCCCTATAGCAGCATCATATATATCCAGCGGATCATATTCATCAACGCGATCCTCCTCTGCTTTCTTATCTCGAAGTGCAAGTTTCATATTATAGTAGCAATATACCATTTTTTCTAACCTACTATATGAGAGCCTGTTTTGTTGTTTGGTGTGTATGAGTGCGAAAGTGCTTCAGTTTCTTTCACAAGCTGATGATGACGCCGTTTGTGATAAAACTTTGATGGCTAACTTCCTCACAGTAGGCGCATCACTCCCATGCATGATCCACCATTCACCTGAAATGAAAAATTTATTTGTGTAAGTGTAACTATAAAAATAAATAATTAAGTTAATCTAACTAATACAAGTAAGATGTATACTCACTAGCAGACATTCGTGATCTAGCGGCCTTTGCAGCTCGCTCTCCGAACATTTTCCGGGCATCTTTAAAGTATGTTAACTAGATACAAATACAATACAAATTATACAATATCAATCAAATATATAATTTAAGACAATCAAATTCTATAAAGTATTAATATTTTTCGTAAGGATTTTTATGGGCCTTATGGCAAATTATTTTTACCTCATTTCCAAATTGGCCAACTTCTGGTGAATAGGGATCCAATTTGGAGAATACGTTGTGCACAGCCCGAATAAGTTCACCATCATCTCCAACGTCAGGTCTATATTGATAGCGAGGATTCAAATAATAGGCTGCAATCATGCATCAAGTAAATATAGAAATATATAATTAGTAATTTAGTTCATTAATTGAAAGCTAAATCAATTAAAAAAAATGCGGAACCAAAATAACAAATAAATTATTGGGTTACCTGCTGCGTGCAAATCGTGTTGTAACGTTTTAAACCATCGATCATTGATGATTTTTATTACCCACCGTGCACCCTGTTTTTTTTCTAGTTCTTCCTTCACGACACGCATCAACTCATAAATTGATCCCATTGTAGGATACACTTCTGTGTCGACAATACGTAAAACTACGTAGAGAGGTTCAAACAGACCGCACACCTTATGCACCTGTTGCCAAAAAGAGTGATCAAGAACTATATTTTCAACAGTGATGCCTGCATCTCAACGCCGAAAATTGCTACGACCCCAATCATCACTGGTGAACAATTGCTTCAGCCCCATCATCTTACCATACAAACTATCCAATGGAATATAGTTTGTAGCAAATCGGGTGGCCCCAGGACGAACAATATCTCCCTTCGTGATCTCTCGCATCTTTGCCAACAACCAGTTATGGTTGTAAATATAATTCGTGATCATTCTAGCTTTTTTAATCACATTAGCAACCTGCTCTTTCTTCCCCATCTCTTCAAACATTAAATCAATGCAATGTGCTGCACACGACGTCCAGTACACATTGTATTTGTTCATTAACTTCTTACCTGCTTTGACAAATGCGGAACCATTGTCGGTCACAACTTGAACAACATTCTCCTCTCCAACCTCCGTGATTACATCCTTCAATAGCCCATAAATATATTTATGATCTTTTATGCGATCTGAAGAATCAACGGACTTAAGGAATACCGACTTCCCTCTTGAGTAGGCCATTAAGTTAATGATAGAGAGTTTGGTTGGACCTGTCCAACCATCGCACATGATTGTACAACCATAAGTTGCCCAATCGGTCTTCAATTTGTTAACATGCTCTTGCATTTCTTGAAACTCCTGGTCCAAAAATCCGGTGCGTATCTGATAGGGTGTTGGAGGTTCCACTCCTACTCCTGCCTGTTGACATACTATCACCAAATTTTTAAAATGATGAGATGCTGCTTTTGAAGGAGGAACATTTTCATATATGAAGAACTTGCTGATCAAGCGTTGCATCCCATCTTTGATTGACCCTCCGGAAAAGAGATTTTTAACACTTTTTTGGCGTGCTTGAGCTGCCTTGTACAAGCTTGGTGCTACTGGAGGTGTTGGTCGTGATTCCCTCATGCTTGATCCTCTTCGCATCTGTGCACCACTACTAGACCAAGAACCTTGTCCCCTGTTTGGGACTTTATGTAAGTGTTCCCTCTCCCATTCTGCTGCTCTAGAGGCTCGAAGTGCAGATCGAAATTCTCTTCGCTCTTTAGGCCCCATATCATCATTATGATCCTCATCATCATCATCCTCATCATCATCACTCAGCTCAATCTGACCTTGTCCTCGAAGCTCTTCTCTGAGCTCTTCCATCCTTTGTATTTTTTTGGTTTTTTGGTGTTGTTTGTGTTGCATCCCTGAAATAATGAATTGTTTCACTTCTGGTGGGACACTATTGCATCGCTGCACATTGTGTCCAGGATCCATACCACTAAGGTGGTATTTCAAGCGTGTCACTCCAGCACCCTTCATTACAAGGCCACAATATTTGCATATT
>QANW01007080.1:1213070-1235365 GCA_003254865.1 Dryas drummondii
ACATTAACTGATAAACTCAAGTTACTCAACAATTTACTCACAAAGTCTGAAAGTCAAACTCACAAACTCACAATACACGGTCAAACTCACAAACTCCCACAGTCAAAAACGCAGTGGGTTAGAGGTGGCCGGATCGACGCTTCTGGATGCTTCGAGGTGGCCGACTGCTTCGAGGTTACAAGACTCACAACTCACAACCCACAAATGCAGTGGCTTCGAGGTGGCCGAATCGGCTTCGAGGTGGCCGGATCGAGACCAGTCCAGGTGAGGCGACTAGCAGGAAGGAGAAGGCGGAGGAGAGAGGCTGCAGATCGGGTTTGAGATCGAGGGAGGTGGGCGACGACTGTGCAGGTGAGAAATTAGAATGTGAGGGTTCGGCTGGGTAACTGGGTTTGCTGGGTATTTAAGCCAAATTTCGCCGAAATTTGGCTCAAATGAAAAAAAATTTGCCTGTAGTGTAATCGAAATTTCGGTCGAAATGGTACCCCTGAAAATCGAAATTTAAACCCTTGCAAACAGGATACTTTAATGGTCGAAGGGTTCAAGTTAATTTGTTTAATTTATTTTCCTTTTCAACTTAGGTTATAATTGTTAGTTTAAAAATATGTTTATTTGTCCCAAAAAAAAAATGTTTATTTAAATAATGGCCACTACAACAAATATGGCCAAAGGCCTCTATTTTTTGCACCCATAAATGAGAGGATGCCTATTGATAAATGAAATGGTCACTAATATTTATTGTTAGTGATTACTATATATGTTTATGGTGGAGATAATAGTTGCCTTAGAACCCACTAATTTGTAAGATAGTTGATTTTTTGGTAGTTCCATCCAAGGAGTAAAATTTCGGTTTCGAGGAAATTTTCGATGGAAATTTTCGTGAAAATTTCGATTAAAATTTCGATTTCGATAAAATTGGACAAAAACGACGAAAATTACTATTAAAATATAGAAATTTTGAATGAAACTTGACCATATGTTTATTTAATATATTATCTATTACATTGATAAAAAAACATTGAAGAAATCAAATAATATAGTAGATTTCATGTGATATGTAATGAATATAATGCGCGCCGGAGACAATACCGTTAAAAAAATACTTCACTAATTAATAATTATATAATAAAATTACACGAATAAATCACCAATGTGGCAACAGAAAGTAGCAAGTTTAGTTAAAGGGACTTGGAAATGGTCTTCGATAGTTAAATTAAGCCGAATTGGGTTAAAATAGAACAAATCCGATGGCAGCAGTGGCGACAACGGTTTACTTAAAATTTCAATTTTACAAATTATCATAATTGGAAAATCAAACATTAAGGAAATGAAACTTCATGATAAGGGGATAAATTTCTTTTTTATAATTTATGTTTACAACTAAACGAAACACCAAAATGACCAAATCAAACTCCAAATAAAATCTCAAACTTTTTTTTTTTTTTTTCCAATTGCCTAAAGACTCCAAATCTCAATCTACCTTAAAAAAAAAAAAAAAATTTCTTTCCTTTTTTTTTTCTCTTCTTTTTTTTCTTTCCTTTTCTTTTCTTTTTTCTTTTTCTTTTTCTTTTTTTTTCCTTTTTTTTTATTTCCTTTTCTTTTCTTTTCTTTTTTTTCCTTTTCCTTTCTTTTCTCTTCTTTTTTTTCTTTGCTTTTCCTCTCTTCCCCCGTGATTCACGCCTAGGCTACACACTCATTCTCTCTCTTCTCTCTCTCTCTCTCTTTCTTTTTCTTTTTCTTCTTCTTCTTCTTTCCTTCTTCAGTTCAACCTCCCTGCCCAGCCTATGACTAACCAGTTTGACATCACCTCACCTCACCTCTTCCTTTTTTTTTTTTTTTCTCTTTTCTTCTTCAGTTCTCATCTTCTCTTTCTCTCTCTCCTGATCCCTCACTCCCTCCTCCTCCGTTCTCTTCCGTCTGCTCCCTCTCCCTCCCCCTTCTCGATCTCCCTCCTCGGATATCTTCTCTCCCTCTTTCGACGGCGACGGCGGGGGCGGCGGCTCTGCCTCTTTCCCTCCGGTCTCAGCCTTCCCTCTCTGTCTCTGATCTCTACATCGAAAATTTCGGCGAAATTTCGAAGATTTCGGAAAATTTCGGCGAAATTTCGAGGATTTCGGAAAATTTCGGCGAAATTTTTCGAAATTAATTTGGTATGGTGTTAAAATTTCTATACCCCTAAAAAACGAAATTTTCGGCGAAATTTCCCCAAAAATTTCGAAATTTTACTCTCTGGTTCCATTAACATAGTAACCAAATTGGAAAATTAGTGAGATAATTTTTCTTTTCCCACCCTTAACCCAAACTAAATTTTTAATGCTGGTTGTGCACAAGACCTCTTTTCTTTGAAACTAAAGTTGAAAAAGTGACAATTGACATTTTGGGTTTAGGGATGAATTTATAAAATATTTCATTAAAATTATTTTTCTATGAATTTATAAAATTTTTTGTTTTAAAAAGAAATGCTTTTATAATTAAATTGGTTCAAGGTTTTAATTTGACAAAATTAAATGTTTAGATTTTAAATGAGTTTTTGGTCTAGTTGGATAGTGCTCGGGACTACGAGAGCGTAGACACGAAGAAGACGTGAAACGGAGCTACAACCATCAAGTTTCGGGTATTTTAAGTTAAAGGGCAATTTTGTAAATTCGTCAAATAGGGTTTTACTATAAAAACCTAACTTCATCATCTTTTTTTCTCATTTGCCTTCAGAAGCAGTCGCACACTACCTGGTGTTTCTCTATCTTCTCTCTCCTCTGCCATGAGCCCTCTCCGACCATCTCTTCGTCATCCGGCAGCCAACGCCGACGACATGGACCCCAAACAACTAGTCTTTTCCTCCTCTCTCTCTATCCCTGTCTTTTATTTGCTTAACAACCTAAGGAAAACATGGATTCAAACTGAACCTGATCCGGCTTTCTTCTCCGATGGGTCACTAATTCCGACGACCTCTTACCGTTGAGTTGGTCCCGAAATATTCCCATGGGTGAGTTGAGTTCAATGGTGTAAATACCTAGCCCATTTAGCCACCGCACGTGGTGGTTCGAAACCCTAACAGCCGCGACCCTCCTTCGTCGTTTCCAGCCATATGGGAGGCGAATTCCAGCGATCTTCATCAGGTTTTCATTCTCTCTTCATGGCCCTTCCATTGGTGCACATGTATGACTCTGATTGTGGATGAATCAAACCCTAGAGTATCTACAACCACTTTTGGTCATTTCTTTGGTATCAATTCCATTTATTTTTCAAATTCTTTGTATTCCAATTGTTCACCTTATTTATTATTATATTGTTAGTGTTAAATATTATCTTGTTAGTTGTATTCCTTTGCTATCACTAATATATCCAACTTCAGATTTTATTTAGTGTTAAATATTATCTTGTTGTTTGAGTCTATACCACAAGTTGAATGTTATGATATGCTACTTGGTTTTTTAGTGATATCTGAAGCTTCTTTCATATTTTTCATTTTCTCCTTTATTGCTGCAGATTTATGGTAATGATCAAAAGGTATGTTTTCACTTCTATTAATTATAACTTCGATTATGACATGTTTATAACTCCAAAATATGGTTTTGCTTATGTTCTACTTTGACCAAAAAAAATTCCTTTTTAACTTATGTTCATTTCCCTTGTGAGTTTATACTTTGTGGTTTTGCTTGGTTGTGATGTAGGACAAAAAGACCAAGAAGAAGACTTGAGGACCGAACCTCATGGGAGAGGACCGGACCTCCAGAAGCTGAGAAGAAGATTGAGGACCGAACCTCATGGGAGAGGACCGGACCTCCAGTAGCTGAGAAGAAGATTGAGGACCGAACCTCCAGAAGCTGAGAAGAAGATTGATGATCGAACCTCCAGAAGCTGAGAAGAAGATTGAGGACCGGACCTCTAGTAGCTTGAAAGTGCGAAACCTACATCTTCATTTGCACTTTTCTTCTCTCTTCCGTTCCATCCTTCACTTTTTTAATCAACAACCACATCCTCTTCATTTCTTTTTTGTTCTTTATCCCACAAACCCCACATGTTTAGTATTGTTTTGTTTATTTGAATTGTTGTCTTGTATTCTTCCTGTAAAAGGATGTTTGGTTGTATTTGTAAGAATTAATGAATATTGAAGAAAATTGGTTCTAACTTCTGAGTAGGTTTTTACTCTTCTTCTTTGTGATTCAAAGAAGGTCCGTCCCTAGCACAATAGATAGCCCTCTTCCAGCTTTTGCTGCATTGAATGAGTTTTTAATGTAAGATTCAATCACACTGCAGGATATGTTTGGTGGGAAAATGAATTTTTAATTCTAATTAGTTAGTCACCAAAATTCATGGAGACATTGTTTATTGCTTATGTTCTAACACCAATACAGCAACCTTACATCTAATGGTGAAGGGAAAAAACCAACTAACTGCAACATTAGTGAGCAGCTGCCTTGTCAGACTGTCATGGCAGGTTTTGGCATAAGTATCCACCATTCCTACATTTGGGTGGCCTTAGCTCCCTTACCACCCCAACACCAACTTCCAACATGCTCTATGGTGACTGCAGGGTGGCAATGGGGAATACAAACTAATAATAGTGGCTGCATCTATTCCTAAAAAAAAAAATTGGTGAGCTTTGCTAGATAATGTTGTAGTGGGCATACCAACTAGCTATTGGTTTAGTGGTATTTCTCTTCACAATGATCAGAATTGTTTATTTTTCAATGTAAGGATCATCCCTACAAAAAATTATATAAATTGGAAATCGTTTGACCGAATCATTAAATTGTCATGATTTCAAGTCTTTTCCAAAATCAATTTGTTCGGCTATTTGTTCAATCATAATTATATGTCTTAATAATTTTTTATTTATCTAATTTTTTGCATGGGTGTCATTGAATAGAGACATAGAAAATAAACGATTATTATCATTGAACAACAGTGCAAAGTGGATCCCACAAGTGATACCTCATTATGGGTAATTATTTTGATGGGCCTGTATATACCCTTCAAAATGTATGTGAGATCCCTTACATAAGATTATTAAGGGATCTCTTGTGGGGTTCACTTAACACTGTATTTTGATGATTGGAACCATCTATTTTTGAAATCTCTATTGAACGATTATCCTTGCAAAAAATTAAGTAAATCGAAAACCATTTGACTATTGATTAAATGGTCGTCATTTCAGGTGTTTATCGAAAAAATTATGTTCTTCTATTTGTTTAATCAAAGTTAGACATATTAATGGTTTTCGATTTGTTTAATTAGACGATCTTTTAATAGAGACCTCAACATAGATAGTTGGGATTGTTGAAATACAATGTAAAATGGGTCCCATGAGAGATCCCTTAAATAAAATTATTTGAGAGAACCCTTAGTGGAAGAGGCCTGTATATCTATACTATTATCAAGCCAGAAGAAACGTCTGGTGTTACAGGCTTTACCAAAAATAAGATTACATAAACTACTCTTCATCAAACAAAAAATTTACATAAAAATAGTCAAATAAATGAGGGTAGATTTGTAAAATGTAACCATTAAAATTAAATTTAAAGATTAAGGAAACAACTCCCTACCACCTTATAATTAGAATGTTGAGAGAGGTAAGAGGTATAAAACTATCAGGACTTAATATACGGTAAAAAGGTAAATTGAAACGTGATGCGCGTGTCAAGAAACTAATATATATATATAGGGAAATTTTCAAGTAAGGATGTCCTTACTTTAAGAAAAGTAAGAACGTACATCCTCTTTGGACCTACAATTTAATGATTGAAATTGTCTATATTTTAGAACATCATTCAAAGGTCACCCTTACAAAAAATCAGGCAGATCGAAAACTGTTTAGCCAGTTTTTTTATAGCAAACATCATTTCAATTTTATCTGACGAACTGTATTTGTCTGCATAGTTTAAATGACCAAATAATTACCGATTTAGTTGATTTTTTACAGAGATGACCCTTGAGAAGGAACCTAAAAAATGAACGGTTCTGATCATCGAAATACATTGTAAGGTGTTACACAGAGAAGATGTTCTTACTTTTCTTAAAGTAAAGACATCCTTACTTGAATGGGCATGTATATATATATATATATATATTTCTTGATTCAGTTTTGTTTTTTTTTTTTTTTATCAACGGGAAAGGGGGATTAATTCGCACTTAGAACCTCTCCTAATATTGGGAAGAGAAATACCACAAGACCATTAAATTTACATGTTATGTTTGTAAATTATACATATGTTTTGTTATAAAGAAGGCCAAAGGGTGAGATAGGATTTAGATTTTGGAATTGAGTGTGTGGCGGTAGATCGATAGTCACAACTACTGGAGCTACAAGCTCCCTTCATACATGCATGTATATACTTCTCTAAAACTTTCAAGTTAGTTGGTTTAATTATTTTAATTCTGTTTCTTGCAAATGATAGAAAAACCGTAAAGACTAGCAATATCCAACACAAAACTCATCCAGCAATTCATGAGCCTTAGTTCATGCGGCATGGGATGGGAGAGGTGGGCTAGACAGCCTAGGTTCAAAACTTCTTGTAATAAAAAAAAATTAAAAAAAAAAGATAAATCCTCATCCAACCATAGCAGTCAAAAGCCAATCAGAGTAAAGGCGAACTTGCCTCGTGATGGAATCGAAAAGCATATTTTCCCAACTCATGAATAATAAATTAAATCTTTGATTTTGAATTTGGATTCACCTAATTAAAATATTTAGAAGTTTAATTATAACGGTGAAAAGTTTACTTTATCTAGAGTACATTTAGGGATTCCACAACAAAGTTAATTTGTTAAAGTGAGGTAACCATTGGTTGAAACAAAAGCTCAATATTGAAATAAAAATAATTATAAATATTTTGTCTTTTGATTAAGCATAATAATTTATTTTGATTAAGTCATATCTCAAGGGATATGTTATTTTAGGTCAATACTTTTTAGTTGGGTCACTCACTACCCCTTTCTATTTTGAGATTATATGTTACGCCACGATGCGGGACCTGGCCGGGAGAATCAGGAAATCAAGCACGGAAGGAAAGTGACAATAATGCAAGCCTACATCTCTGGAGAAGCACATGGCTAGTTGTTCACTTGGAGTAGTGAGCAGAAGGAAAGTCGCTATCTAACTTTATTTTATTATTTAGACCAAATTGTATAATAAATTTCAGGCTTTTTTATCCAAATACTACATGGACTATAAGGTGGACTATAAGGGGTGTGCTCCCGTATCACCTAAAAAAAAAAATCCAAATAAAACTCTAAACTAAAAAAAAAAAAAAAAATCCAGCCAATCCCCCCTCACCCCTGATGTGAGACCCCGTAAATTTTTAAATTTTATTTGAAATTTATTATGAGATTTTGATAATTTATTTAAAGAAGTTGTGATTTTCAAAAATAGTTTAGAAGTCAAAAATAATATTTTGACCCCTTAGATAATTAATACTCGATCACTGAGATGAGTCCGTATTTTTAACGAATTTTACAAAAGTGATATTTAATTATATTTACGGGCACATTAGGGAGTTTAAGAAAAAAGTTGATGATTTAACAGAAATAAGGATGACAGGTGTTACATTGGCATATATTGATAACTTTAGATAGTAAATTGGCAAGAAAAAAAATTTGAGCGGTACGGGAGCACACTCCCTATAATTCAGGTGATATTTGAGTAAAGAACCTAAATTTCATAGAATTTCTAACTCCGCCACTGTGGATGCAGCTTTCTGCATGTACGTGCATATGCATCAGTGAAAAATTTGTAAATAAATTGAAGAGTGACGGGGTGAGAATTTTGTAAATAAAGTAAACAGTGAGCTGGTCTTTTGAAATTTGTCCTTGAGCTTAATTTTTGGCCGGGTAATCTTGGACTTAAAGTTATTAATCATTTTAGCCTCTAAATTAAATACCTAAATATCAAAGTTAGATGAGAAAGATAAATAAGAAAGTCATGCATCTAACATTTATTTCAAAGGGCGGCAAAATTTGTGTGGATGTATAGAAAATTTGTGCTTTGGACTCAGAAATAGAAAAGTTAGGACCAGCAGACGCCAGCGGTCAAAGCATGCATGTTTCAATATCAATGACGCACGACTACACGAGTCACGCATTATTCTAAAAGTTAAAAATATATTATATATAGTCAAAAACCAACACATGCGGATACATGCCAATAATATGCGATATTGCATGCATCTGAAAAAGCCAAGGAATTAAATTAACAAAAGATTCCTGGCATCTAATGAAACCAACTTATTACACCACGTACTTATCTTCACTATTATAAAACTCTTGTTTTAGATTTGATCATATATTCCGCAGTAGGCTTTAATCGGAGACTCTGCCTTCTTGGCCTCCTCGGTAGTATAAAATCGAATAAACCCACGACTATCAAATGGCTTGTACTGCAATGGGTGCCTGTCATCCACCAGTTCTTCTGGTACTTGTAAAACCCCGTTATTGAATGTGAACAGCCCAAGTGAGTATCTGGTCTTGCTGCCGCAATGCTTCACTCGATGGTGGCAAGCTTTTACTCTGTCATTACTCCATACCTAAACAAAATCAAACAAAATCAAATCAAATCAATTTTATTTTATTTTATTTTAATTATAAGAGTATTTATATATTATATCTCTAATAGAAGTGAGACCCACCTGTAATCCATCGCCAGCCATGAATAAGAACTGTGAAGGTGAGGACTCAACGCTGATCCAATCGCCGTCCTTGGTTTTGACCTCTAACCCACCAACATCATGTTGAACAACAATGGTTGTGAAGTTCTTGTCTGTATGGCTTGGAAACCTTATGATAGTATTACTGTCTTCTGGTGCCCTATATTTGTCAATGTCTTCTGGTGTCTTGTATTTCAAGAATCGAAGAAGGTGACTGTTGGAACGAGCAACAGTCTCATATTGCTTATTCCCTACACCAAAGCTTTCGAATAGCATTTGCTCCACCATGTGTTCCAAACCCGCCAACAACTGGGAAAAAGAGTCTGTAATTTCACTGCACCAACGCCAAAACAACCAAAACAAATTAATAAAAGTGATATATAATTAGATTAATATAAGTAATGACTAATGATAAACTTAAACAACATAATTACATAAGTAGGTACGACAATATTAATTAATTATTAATTACCAGAAGTTTTTCTTTCCATGAGGCCACATGAGATCCTTGAACTTTTGAGTTTCTTGAGGGACAGTGACATTATCAATGGCCATGCCTTCATAGAGTGGCATGAGAGGGTTTGGTCCAATATACCCACGATATGGTTCCTCACTTGTGTTCTTCACTTTGTTTTCTGTGGGAACCTCAAACAGATCTTTGGATTGGCCAAAGATATCATCCAAAAGTTGTGCAGAAATTTGATCGTAAAACGCCACGAAACAGCCGTACTCTTCGAGTGCATGCCGGACTTTTTTGGAGGTGGAAAGCCAGCTACTTGAACCAGGCTTCAAGTCTTCCACAGAGAAGTTGATGGTAGGAAGCTGCTTAGGCAGTGATAGGGAACCCATTTCTTTACTATTTAGTACTGGGACTATTTAGTACTTGGACTATTTAGTACTTACTAAGAGGAGAGAAAACTGAGATGGGATGTGCAAATGATATGTTTAATGCTTACTTATATAGTGCTTCTTCATGCAACTTTTCCTCCTTATATGACAAAACAGTGACTAGTAGGTCCACACGTGAATAATAACATTCTATTTATTTATTGTTATAAAATTAGTACATTTGTTGGTCACAGGTGTCGTCATGTCAATTCTTTCGTAGAAAAAAAAAACAATTATTAAATAATTTCGACGATGATTAGCTGATTAGTCGGTGAAACTGGCGAGCTAGGTTGGTGAGCAGTTCTAGACACTCATGGCCGAATATTAAAGACTCTGAGATTTCATCCAGCTACTTAATTCAACGCAGATATTAATATATTATTATATTTTTGTGGTCGGTCTTAATTTTCATGCTGTGCGCTTTCCGTTGAATATTAAATACATGGTTTTTAACTTTTTTGAGTCATAAACCACATGCACCATTTTGCATCCAATGGACCCAATCTACAGTATCTTGTTTTCTCAACTCTATGAAAATCATCTGGAACACTTTTCTAGAAGCACAGTCTTTAATTATTTGAAATTACTGGCTTCCCACGTCATTGAACTTTAATTATTTAAGTATTCTCTAAATATGTTTATTGGCTTTTTTACACTAATATCACCTAAATTATAGGAGATGTATATACGACCCAAATTTTTTTTTTTTGTTAATTTACCGCCCATACTTATGCAAAGTTGACAATATATGTGTCACATTCTGTCAAATTTTTTTTAATTTAAAAGGTATTTTTATTAATTTATATAATAAAACATTTTAAAAATTAAAAACTAAATGGATAAATAAAATATTAAAATAAAAATATACATTTTAAAGTTAAGAATGGCAAGTGTATAAAAAACTGACCATGGTTAAATTCTTTTTTTTTTTTTTTGCTACCATAGTTAAATACTTTAAATAAATGAGAAAACTGACCATGTTATGTTTATTTAAATAATCTTTACTCAAATATTATCATTACAGAAAATAAATTATACTATATTTTTATTATTAACAACTGTCAAAATTTGAGCTATGGAGATTTTTTCATAAAATAAGATTCAGTGTCATCATTAAACTAAATACGAACTCATTGAAAAAAAATTACACAAACTAAAAATCATTAACATACAAAATATCACCATTTAATGAAATGGTTAAATGATCATCTATTTGTCTAATATTTTACCATTTGTCTAATATTTTACATAAATAATTTATAAACATAGACTTAGGCTCCGTTTGGGATTGCGGTAGAGGAGTCAAAAGCTGCTGTGGATGACAATTCTCAATCACCTACAGCAGTTTTGGTGTTTGGTAAAAAAATTAAAAACTGTTTTTTCCCACAATTCTCAACTCTCCACAACAAAAACAGAAAGCAGGTTTCTAGTTGCTTTTGAAAGCTGCAGTGACTCATAGCAATAATGAATATTTTATTTTACTTATAATACCCTCATTGATTTCTATAATTTTTATTTGTTTATTTTAAATTAAAAAATATGTACATTGTTAGTTATATTTTATATTGTGATAATTAATTATGATATTTTATTTATAGGATTAAAATTATAATATACCTAAAAAAATAATAGGCATACTTATTTAATAATGTTGTTCTTAGAAAAATTAATGCTAATAAAAATTTGTAGTAAAAAATTTCAAAAACAAGTAAAAAAAACATATTATTTTTATCAAACAAATAAGTGAAATGCACTTTCAGTATCATGTCTATTTTAGTAATTATACACAGTCACAGCATTTTTATATTAACATTTACCAAACACTTTTATATTGTTTTTTACACTCACAACACTTTTAAAAACATAATTTACCAAACACTCAACTGCTTTACTTTACAGCTGACTTTACTTCACAGCTGTTTTACTTCACAGCTGTTTTTTCTCACAGCAATACCAAATTGGCCCTTAAAATAGATAATTTTAATCATCAAATTAAAATGCAAAATAAATTTCTTAATAGATCCTTTTTAATAAAAAAATTTACCGAATCCCTTAACGTGAGATATACGTGTGGCGACTGCATAGGCACTAAAAGTCTTCTAGATTTCTAGCCACCGAAGAATGATTTGAACTCAATTACTGCATATTCTTTAATTTGAAATTGCTGTCAATTTGCTCAAACTTTTGACGACCTGTGCACTAAAGCTTTCCTTTTTTGTTACATGCACTGAATCTTTCTAGATTACCAATGAGGTATCATATATTCCTGGGGGGGTCTTTGAACTCAAAGGCACTTTGATGATCATCTTTCACACTTGGACTAATTAAAAGGGTACGTTTAACACTATTTTTTTGAAGCGTTTTTATTTAATAATATTTTTACTAAAAGCGTTCTGCTAAGAAGTACGAACATATTTTTATAAAAATTCTAAGTGATTCATGCAAAAGTACTTTCAAAAAGCGTTTTTGAAAGTGCTTTTTGAAAAGTACTTACTACTTCTCAAAAAAACACTTAAAAGTGTTTTTATAACTCAAAATTACTTTTATTTACTAATTTAAAAATGCTTTTGACAATTCTAAAAATACTTTTGATAATTTTAAAATCAATATCAAACGGACAAATATAGAAGTTATACTAGCTAGAATGTCTTAATAAGATCCCAAATAAGTTGTGCTTTAATGACATGGCAATTCATGTCAAATAAAAAAATAAAGTTATTAGGATCATTTTGAATGATTATATGGTATATCATTTCTTTAATAAATGTGTGATTCATCCATATAGACAGGGACAATCTATGCTTTGACTACTTAGGTTGTAGGCATGCAAATTTGTTTTCTTCAAATTTTTCTAGAGAAGGTCCACCCCAATCCACTTCATTCTAGCCAAGCACCCGGCCTATCCCGACCCACTCCAGCCCACTTTATATTGATGAAACACCTGAATTTGTTCCTACATGTAGGTTCATATATGTAAATCTCATCTCTATTAAATAAATAGTACACAACCTAATCAATTAAGATAGTTTAAGTAATAATACTCTTCAAGTCTTCATATATGTCATTATTTACTTGATAATTATAAGAGTTAATTATAAATACACCTCTTGAAGTTTATTGTCTTTTTACATATACCCTCTGGGATTTCAAAAATTACACATATATCTCCTGAGGTTTCAAAACTATTACATATAACTCCCTACAAGAGAAAAAAACTAAATAAACAAAAAATAAAATATTTGTATTGAGATTGGACCTTACACTTTGAGTAATTTTATTAGGCCATTTTACCCCTTAGCATATCTTTTTACATAATTTCTCATTATTTTTCGTCTCACTATAGTGAGTTATATGTAATAATTTTGAAATCTCAAAAAGTGTATGTGTAATTATTAAAACTTTATGGGGTGTATGTAAAAAAAGATAAACTTAAGAAGATATAAATATAATTAACTATAATTATAAAGACTACTTTATTCCGTATCATAACATTTACAAAACCTAAATTAATTATTATTTTTTGGTAAGGATAAAAAGTAAATTATGAACCAAAAAAATTCCAGCACCAATTGCTGCAAGCCATCACTTCATCTTTTACCTGGCTCATCTACTCTATATTCTGGAAGAATTATGGCAAGTCTGGAATGATTTCATCATACTTCAACTTGTAATAAAGCTGTTTCGAAATCCAACGTACAACCCAAGCCCCAACGCAGAAGCCATTATCGAACAAAAAAAAAAATCTGCTTGAACTCATGTTGAAAAAATTGCATAAAAATGACACTTATATAAATCTTTCATCATTTTGTTACATATACAAAAAATAATAATAATAATAATAAATAAAATAAAATAAAATAAAATACCAACACAAAAGTACAAATATTTTGGAATCAAATTCATCATAATTTTTGTGAATTACCGTTAATCAGTTACAATATGAAATTGTTCGATAGATTAAGGAGCTGATCGCTCAACTCAGTAACATATCCACTAATTTTAAAACGTGGGGCGATTTAACTTTTTAACATTGAACACACTTTCTTAATGATCATTCTCTTGTGATATAAGTACATATGAAAAAAATATTTTATCTTTTATTCTTTAAATAATAAGCTTTTATCTTTTATAGAGAAAAAGTTTAATATTTTTTTTTTCATGATTTTGATGGAGTCCAAATATATAATAAAGAATATAAAAAGTTAAAATGCTAGTAGCTAGGTTTTTTCATTCCGTAGACAAAAGATCGATTTCAAATTCTAATATATAAATTGAAGACGTACTATCTAAAAATTATATATGAATTAAAATAAATAAATAAATACTTCTTTCATGGTATTACCAAGGAATAAAATTTCGAGTTTAAAGGAAATTTCGATGAAAATTTCGAAGATTTTTAAATTTCGAAAAAAATCAGACGTAAATGACGGAAATTGCTATTAAAATACCAAAATTTTGAATGAAACTTTACCATATGTTTATTTAACATATTATCTACTACATTGATAAAAAACATTGAAAAAACCAAATTATATGGTAGGTTTCATGTGATATGTGATAAATATAATGCGCGCTGTAGGCAATACTGTTAAAAAAATATTTCACAAATTAATAATGACATAATGAAATTACACGAATAAATTACCAATGTGGCAACGGAAAGTAGCAAGCTTACTTAAAGTGATTTGGAAATGGTCTTCGATAGTCAAATTGAGCCGAATTGGGTTAAAAAAGAACCAACCCGGTGGCAACAGCGGCGACAACGGTTTACCTAAAATTTCAATGTCACAAATTCTCGAAATTGGAAAACTAAATATTAAGGAAATGAAACTCCATGGTGAGGGGGGATAAATTTCTTTTTTCATAATTTATGTTTACAACTAAAATAAACACCAAAATGGCCAAATCAAACCCCAAACTTTTTTTTTTCTTTCCAATTGCTTAAAAACTTCAAATCTCAATCGACCCTAAATTTTTTTTTTATCCTTTTTTTTTCTTTCCTTTTTTTTCTTTTTTTTTTTCTTTTCTCTTCTTTTTTTTTTTCTTTCCTTTTCCTCTTCTTCCCCCGTGACTTCCAATGGTCTTCGTTTTCTTCCAATGGTCTTCCTCTTTTTTCTTTCCTTTTTCTTTTCTTCCTCCTTCACTTGAAGTTTTTCTTCTCCTAATCCTAGTCCCTCACTCCCTCCTCCCTTCCTAATTTCTCTCTTCCCTCTCCCTCCCCCGATCTCCTTCTCTTCCTACTTTCCCTCCCCGGATCTCTTCTCTCCCTCCGACGACGGTGCGCCGCTGCAACTTCCTCTCCGATCTCTTCTCTCCCTCCGGCGACGGTGCTCTGCCTCTGCCTCTCCTCTCCCTCCGGTCTCTACATCGATAATTTTTGAAATTAATTTGGTATGCTATTAAAATTTTCATACCCCTAAAAAATGAAATTTTACTCCTTGAGTATTACATACATAAATTTATGTTGAAAATCATTTAAAATTTAACACACAATATCATATTGATTAGAATATTAATATTAATGATATGATTGATGATAAAGAAACACCAGGCAAAACAAACACATGGTATAAAACTTGTTATTTACTTATTCTTGTCGATTAGTTCAATCTCTAGAGTTCTTTTTTAAAAGGAATATGCTATTTTTCCCAACTCTTTGTTTTAATTATTTTTCTCTAACTTATACGACATTTATACATTAAAACTTTAAAAAAACAAAAAAAGCTCAGTGAATTGATGCCATGTAAGTTGAAACAAATAACATCTTTCCTTATTGAAATGATGTGTACTTTTTTTTTTTTCCCCAAAGTAATAAGGGCTATTATAAGGGTCACTTAACGACAAATTACATACCACTAATTTAATTTCTCAAAGGACAACCAACACCGAGCATCCTACTGAGCACTCGACATTGTAGCTGTAGAGTAACTATAGCTACAGATATAATTAATTGCATTTGTAGTTACAACATTACAGCTACACTATATATCCTTTATAAAAAAACACAAAATTTAAATCTTAAACTAATAAATCCCTTAAACATGCCTAAATACGTGCAAAAAAATGTCCTTATTGTGACGTTATTTAGTTGTCCCTGTTATTTTGAGCAACAAATCAAATTTGCATCATTTTGAGCAACAAATCAAATTTGCATCATTTTGAGTAATTTCAATAGCTCTTAAGCCTTGAAGTAATAAATTAAATTAATCTTATTTTAAAGAAAAAAAATTGTATTATAGTTATGATTTTCTTTTCCATGGTTAGTTAAATTTAATCTGTTGGTTGGTTTTTGCTCTCTTTTTTTTATCGGCATGATGACGCGGCGGACAAATGATAGTCCTTTTTGGGTGTAGTGATTGTTAGTGCGGAGGAACTTCCTCCCAATATTTCTTATATTTTTGTTTCCATCTTTCACAAATCTTTTGAAACTCCAAGTTTTCAACAAATTAATTTGCCTTAAAATTTTCAGCAATTATACAAGTTATTGAAATAGAAGAAGTTGGATAATAAATACCAGAAAAATTCATTGTACGTAGCTTGTAAAAAAACTTAACAAGTTACGGAAGTTAAAACAAACATCCCACTCTTGTAACTTAGAATCAGAGGTTACAAACTTAATACCTTCCCTTGCAACAATAAACTCTTGCACCATCAGGTCAATAATGTGACAAAACACACCTTATATGAAAAGAAAATAGTTTCATAAAGAGGTTTCAAATTAAACACGATGAAATTGTTGAATTTCACTAATATAGTTAATGAATAGTATTGTCAAAAGTAATCGAAACATTTTTTGATTGTTAGTAGCATTGTCAAAAATAACTTCTAGGCTAGAGGACTTAAGTGACTTAGCCGGCCCTTGAAGGGGGGCACGGAGTGCGACCACCTAGGGCCCACCTTCAAGAGGAGCCACAAATTTTTATATTATGTATGTATATATATATATATTAAAAAAAAATAGCTGTTGGATTTATGTATAATGTCTTCGTTGCAATTAGGTCATCTTATTTATTGTGTCATTATTTAGTTTATTTCTTTGGGCTTAGGCCCTTTTGTACAAAAAAAAAATAATAATAATTAGGCTCTTCTAAGATATAAATTTGAATTCTGCAACCTATTTATCTTCGATTATTAGTTGAAGCAACTAGTGTTAGTGTGATTGTTTTTCTTTGATTATTAAGATAAAAACTAGGTCATCTTTTTATTTTTTTTATTTCCTTAACTTGTGTTTGGTCACCCAACTAGTGTTAATGTGATTGTTACGTTTTGCATGTGGCTGTGATTAAGACCTTAGGAATATATAGGAAGTTACGAGTGCCATGCACACCACGCCACCAAACTTATGCAAGCAGTCAAAACATGTTTCAACATATTAGACTATTAGTGACGCACGAGTGTCAATGAGCCATGCATTGTTGCCTACTGGTCAACAACGATGAGCTCTGTGCTGTTCTGTGGTTTCCCAAACATTTGAAGAATTACCTCCATTCGTTTTACAAAAGTTATATATAAAATTGTATCTGTATAATTTTATTTTAATTTGTACATGCATGATTAGTCGATATATCTTCAATCAATTATTATTTGTCTTTCAAAATAAATGGTAGTAATTATTTTTAAAATATATTATTTTAAATTTCATTTTACAGCTCTTAATAATAAATAAACACCTAAAACATTGGAATGATGAATAGATCCACTTTGTACAAACAAAGTCCACGTTATATCATGTTCCGTATTTTTGGCGCCGAGAGTGCTCAATAGGTTTTTGTCTTTTTTTTTTTTAAGGGCAAACATATAGTGGCAATCATTTCCACTGCTTGACAGTGACAATTTATAGGGTGTTCTTTGCAATTAAAATAGCTACTGAGTGATTGCTACTGTCTGACAATGACAATTTATAAAGTGTTTTTGTTATTTAAAAAGCTATTGTCGCACAATAACAATGATTGTACGTCATTGCCTGACAGTGGCAATCTTAGAGCATATAGTAGCAACTTGCCGAGCTCTCGGTGACCCTACCAAGCATTCAATGGGCATACCGAGTACTCGGTGGTGTTGCCAAGCGCTAGGTTAATTAAAAAGTGGACCGGTCAATCATTGTGTTTTTGTGAGTGGGTCGGCCAATCAAGGTATTTTCCATTTTGAACTAAAAAAAAAACCCTTATTTTTATATCATTTATTGCATTCTTTATACTAAAATTATATTACTAGTTACGATAAATCGGTATATTATTTTGTCATTGGATCAATGATATCGATTAAGTCCTAAACAAAATTTGATATTGATTTAGTCTCACACCACATAGGTCCCACCACATGACTAATCTCATAATTTGAATTATTTATTTTTTAAACTTCACTTCAAAGATCATCATTACAAAAAATCAATCAAATCGAAAATCAATTAGTTACCCTGTGATCAAATAAATAGATGAACACTGTTTCGATAAAAGCATATTAATAGTTGTGTTTTTTTTTTTTATAGTAAAACATATAAATAGTATTATTATAATCAAATAACTAATGACTTCCAATTTTGGAGATTTTTTTATAAAAATGATCTTTAAAGTGGGGCCTCCTAGTAAATGAACGGTTTGAATTTGAGAATATATCGTGTGGTGGACCCAGAATGGTGATTAGTTTCGTATTGACTTGCTAACTAGTTAATTAATTTTAGATCATTCTTATATGTATGTATATATATATATATTATATAGGGACTTTTAGATATAAAGGTTTTGGAAAAGTTTTTCTTAAAGTATAACCTTATTGCTTTATGAATTCTAATATAAAGACATTTCGTTAAACTCCTTTCACATCATCTGGATGTCACTAGCAAACCTAATATTTACATCATATGTCATCTAATAACATAAGCAACCTAAACTAAACCTTATCATAAAATGACGGTAATAAATGTGAAATATGTTTTGTTTTTTGGACTAAATGAGCTATAAATAAGTAATTAGACAAATTATATTCAACCTCCAAAAATCAAGGATATTAATTGACAAATAATTAATCTATGAAGATCTGCACATTCAACAACAAATCTTTTGGAAGCCTTCAATAATATATATAGGACCATTTATTTTCTAAATATCTATACAATGATCAACTATGCAAAAAATTAGACAAATTAGTCATAATTAGATGTCTTAATGATTTTCAATTTATCAAATTATTTGTAAAGATAATTTTTATATAAAGATTTAGGCCCCGTTTAGCACTGTTTCTTAGAAGCGCTTATAATCAGTAGCACTTTTGTTGAAAGCGCTTATGCTCATAAACACATATAAATTTTTATAAAAAATTCAAGTGTTTCATGCAAAAACACTTGAAAGTATTTATTGAGGAAACACCTGTCAGGTGCTTCTCAAAAAATCACTTCAAAGCGCTTTTTTAATGCAGAAGCACTTTTATTTATTTTTGTCAAACGCAATCAAAAGTGTTTTTATTAATCTGAAAACGTTTTTGCCAATTTAAAAACCTGTCAGGTGCTTCTCAAAAAATCACTTAAAAGCGCTTTTTTAATGCAAAAACACTTTTATTTATTTTTGTCAAACGCAATCAAAAGTGTTTTTATTAATCTGAAAACGTTTTTGCCAATTTTAAAAATAGTGCCAAACGGGCCTTTAGAAAATACACAGCTATTGATATAAGGCACTTTTCTAGATAAGGTAAAGAGGTCCTAAGTTTGGACACCTTCTCCATATCATAATCTAAAGTAATAAAAGAAAATTTTCACCAACAAAATAAAGCTTAATAGGAAAAAAAACAAAAAAAAACCCGAAAGTGGGTTATAGGATTGCTCTTTTTTATTGAAACTTGAAAGTATGTGGTATATTTTTTGATTAGAAAATTGTCCTACGTGGCTTATGAATTGTATTTAATAGTAGTATTCTACAACCGATAGGGCTGAGATTTTATGCCGAATTACCGAAATTTACCGAGAGCCGACCGCAAAGTGCACCGAAAATTACCGAAAATTGAGGTAACCGATACCGCCATTTCGGTATTAGTTCCGAATCGTCTATTTTGGTAACGGCATCGGCTTACGGAATACAATACCGGCGGTATACCGATACCGAATACCAATTTAAAAAAAAAATAAATAAATTAGTTTTATACATTTATTTGATTAATTTTATATCGATACAGATTTTTTTTTTGTTTCACTCTCGAAGTCTCTGTCTCTCTCTCACTCTCGAAGTCTCCTTCCCAAATTCCCAACCACTACAGCATCTCGCCATCTCCAGTGACCACCACTACAGCATCTCCGACCACCACCACCACCATCTTAGACCCCAAACACGACCCACCACCACCTTAAACCACCAGTTCAGCCACCGTCGCCTCCCTCTCTCCCTTTCTCTCTTTGTCTGACGACTCTCACCAATCACCACCTCTCTCTCTGTCTAACCAGTAACCATTGTCGCCTCTCTCTCTGTCTAACCACCGTCGTTACTCGTCGCCTCTCTCTCTCTGTCTCACGGCCCAATCACCCACGCCACGCCAATCAGAAGGTAATTGCTCAATTAGGGTTTCGAATTGGGGTTTTTTGGGTTTCAATTTATTGGGGTTTAAATTTAGGGTTTCAAAGTTTCAATTTATATTTTGTTTGTTAGGAATTCATTAGGGTTTCAATTTAGGGTTTCGAATTAGGATAATTTCTCAATTAGGGTTTTAAAATTAGGGATTAATTAAGGGTTTTGGGTTAGGGTTTGTAATCTGCATATATAAATGGCTTGAAATATAATTGATCTTCATGGTTTCCTTGCAAGGTTGAAGCTTCGTGTTGCTTAGTGCTTAGTGCTTAGTGCTTAGTTGCTTACTGTTAAGAGATTGAGAGTGAAGCTGGCTGGTGGCAACGATCAGGTATATGGATTTCAATATTTCATGGCTTAGTAACTTAGTTTGGCTTAGTTGACATAAATTGGGTTTGATTTTGAATAAATTGAAGTAATGGGATTGTGTAATGTGAATATGTGATTTTGATTTTGGGGTTAAGGGTTTGTGCTGCTTGTTAATTGTGCTTTGATTTTGGGATTGTGTCATGTGAATATGTGATTTTTAATTGTGCTTTGTGCTTGCTGAAATGTTAGTATTAGTATGACATATTGACTAATTGACATGTATTAGTGTTTTAGATTACAAGGTTGTATGATTTGCATTTTGCAAGGTTGCATTTTTCCACCTAAGATTTGTGTCTCTGTTTTAGGATATGATGGATTCCTCTAGCCAATCAAATACACTAGGTGCCTCATTAGGGTCTGTACCACAATCCCAAACACAAACACAACCTTCACCCCAAACACAACCTTCACCACAAACACAATCTCAACCCCAAACAGTCGCTGAAGTGGGAGGAAAGAGGAAAAAGGGTAGTTCTATTGTGTGGGAACACTGTAAGAAAATCCAAAAAACAGATGATAAGGGGGTAAAGCATACCATGGGGGTTTGCAACTATTGCCAAAAGGAGGTACCTGCTGATTCTAGGAAGAATGGGACCACTGGGTTGAGAAGTCACCTAGATAGATGCAAGCTTAGTCCTTTTTATGATAAGGGGGATCCTACTCAACCTTTATTGACAAATGAGACAATTGGTGCTCCTTTGGTTCCTTGGTCCTTTAACCAACAAAGACATGAACAAATGCTTGTGCAATACATCATTATTGATGAGCAGCCCTTTAGGACAGTTGAGGGAAAAGGGTGGAGAGCCTTCATCAAAGATCTTCAACCTAGGTTCAAGATTCCCGATAGGAAGAAGGTGGCTGCCCTAGTGTGGGCTTTGTTCTTAGTGGAAAGGGCTAAGATATTAAGTATGATAGGTGACCAAAGGGTAAGTATCACAACCGATACTTGGACCTCGATCCAAAACATCAATTATATGGTAGTCACTGCCCATTTCTTGGACAGTGACTGGAATTTGCATAAAAGGATCATTAATTTCACTAAGATCACAAGTCACAAGGGGGAAGATATAGGGAGGTGTCTAGAGGGGTGTTTGAACAGTTGGGGGATAAAAAAAGTGTTTAGCATTACAGTGGATAATGCTAAGACAAATGATGGGGCTGTTGAGTACATGGCCAAAAGGTTCAAGGCATTAAAAACTTTAATGCTTGATGGCAAGTACTTGCATATGAGGTGTGCTTGTCACATCTTGAATTTAATTGTGAAGGATGGGTTGAAGGAGCTTTATAGCTCAATTGAGGGGATAAGGAATTGTGTGAAGTACATTCACTCATCCCCAGCTAGGTTAGACAAGTTTAGGCAATTTGCCATCTTATAGTGCATGGAGAAGATGGCAAATGTGCCTATGGATGTTTCTACAAGGTGGAATGCCACTTATAAGATGCTTGACAGTGCATTTAAGTATAGGATGGTGTTCAAAAGGATGGGGGATGAATCGGCTCCTTTTGTGAGTTATTTTAATGAGTATGAAAAGGATGCATCAAGAAACCTAGTTAAGAGAGTGGGGCCCCCGGGAGATGAGGATTGGGACAAGGCAAAAGCCTATGTGCATTTTCTTAAAAGATTTTATCAAACAACATTGAAACTTAGTGCCACCAAGACTTGTACTTCACCCATAATTTGGCAACAAATGGTTGGGTTACAAAGTGAGATACTGAAAAAAGTGAGTGATGTAAGAGATCCTACATTGCAAAGGGTGGCTTCTTCGATGATGGCCAAATTTGACAAGTATTGGGGGAGTTTTGAGATAATAAACAAGCTTGTATTTGTAGCTGAAGCACTAGACCC
>QANW01007091.1:3140-27086 GCA_003254865.1 Dryas drummondii
AGGAAATGTCTAAAAATGGTCCTTTTGGCTTCTTTTCTCTTCTTTGCTCATTTTATCCTATAAAAACAAAAACAAACTAAAAACACACAAAGTATCGAGTTCTTGCACTCTGAGTTAGGAAGTTAGTATCATAAAATAGTGTAAAATGAGCACTCAACAACTGTGCGTAAACTAAGAGCTTCTTGGGCCTTCGTTAGCCAGTTAACTTGCATGTTCCCTAGTGCTAAGCTAAGGCAGCTGTTACCCATGCAAGAGTCGTTACGATCTGTGAGAGTGACAAACACATAGCGCATGGCTCCAAATTAATGTACTGTATGTCATCTATGATCTCTTTTCTCATGAATATTATCTTAGGATACCCACTTGTTGCCTATTGAAACTATCATCCTTTCGAGCTTATTTAGTTTCACAACATATATCTAGATGCATGCAACCTAAGGTGATCAGTCAAAGATGCGAAACAAATAGATTCAATTTAAAAAAAGGATCAAGATTTATCAACATGTAAATAATTAAAAATCAATAATCCATAGTGAGAGTAAACAGCATCGCTAGGCCTTCATCCTAGCCCTAGCCCAATATTCAGCTACACATAATTAAAACCATAAATAGATAATGCATAATTAAAACAATTAAAATAAAAGAAAGGGAAAAAGAAATCAAGCCGAGGCAGCAAGGTGAAGGCGAGATGACAGCAAGAGATGATGCGGCTGCAAGGGTGGTGTCGCAATGGTGCTACTTGGCCTTGGGCTCCACGGCAAGGTGGCTGAGGTGCTCGGCAAGGTGGCAGCAAGGTGGAGGCGTGGCTGAATGTTGGTGGCTGCGGCTTGGCTTCCTTCTCCTTCTTCAACTCAACGCAAAAAAAGAAGACACACAAACAAAGGTGGCTGGTAGGGTTCGGCCACAAAAGAAAAGAAGAAAAAATAAAGAGAGAGGAGGAGAAGGTGGCTGCGGCACAAGAAAAGAAAGGGATGGTGGCTGCTAGGGTTTGCTTCAGAAAAATAAAAGAAAAAGAGAGAGAGAAGAGAAGGGGTGTGCGGCTAAAAAGATGGAGGCTAGCTAGGGTTTCTGAAAATTCAAGAGGAGAGAACCCTCTCCTTGAGTTATAAAGATGTATTTATAGAGGAGAGTGGGGCTGAGATTTCTCTTTCTCTTCAATGTGGGATAAGTGCATTTCTTGCACACCAAGGCTTATAATTTTCGGCCAAGCATGGGCCTTGGGCTGATTTGGGCTCTTTTTGGGCGTAACTCCTTTTTCAGCTCGCGGAACTGCTACGCTACCTTCACTAAAATGGCCATATCTTGAGCTACAAAACTCGGAATTGAAATCCGTAAAATTCCCTGCGAAGCTAACATCCGTATCTTTCCAACCATATATGGCATGCTACCTGATTCATTCTGGAGAAGTACAGAATTGCTGTCGAAATTGGTGCTCTATTTTCCAGGGTTTTGACTTCTTTTTCCAGCTAGGATTCCTTGGGAGGCAAGGACAAGAAAGTGCGGCAGCAGCTAGGGTTAGGAGAGCATTGGGCTTGCGGCAAGGGCTTTAGCTTGGGCTTAAGTGACACACACCAGCCCCCTAGGGTTTTGTGCATGCGCATGGCTGCTAGTCTTGGGTTGGCGCATTGGGCTTCCTCTTGGGCTAGCGCATGCATGCATGCATGGTCCCTTCAGATTTCGGCATTGCATAGGCGCATGACCCATTTGACTTGTTGACTTTGTCATAGTTGACCTTTGACCATTATCTTTGACTTCCCATTTTGCCCCTCATCTGCATTTGAATTTGAATTCATTTCTTCCCTTCATTTATTTCCATGGATGTCCACCACCTTCTAGAAGCTTCTGGAACCTTGACTTTGTAGAGTTGACTTTGACCAACATTTCCTAGCGTGACTAGGATTTCTTGTAAATGAAGGATTCCTTATCCATTTCGACTTCTCGTAATGACCATATTGCCCCTGGGGTCTCCTAGTGTCATTAGGACTCCTTTCCCTAGTTGGGTTAGGTTTCCTAGTTCAACCAGGATTTACTGTTCCAATCGGGATTTCTCATTTCTGGCTCCACAATGATGGTTCTGAACTTGATGTTTCCTAGTGTGACTAGGAATTCTCATTCGACTAGGATTTCGGCCCCTTTCCTGGTTTGACCAGGATTTCCCTCGTTTTCCTAGTTTGACCAGGAAATGTCTAAAAATGGTCCTTTTGGCTTCTTTTCTCTTCTTTGCTCATTTTATCCTATTAAAACAAAAACAAACTAAAAACACACAAAGTATCGAGTTCTTGCACTCTGTGTTAGGGAGTTAGTATCATAAAATAGTGTAAAATGAGCACTCAACAGCTAGTCCTCGAGCAAATAAAATAAAGAAAATACTCAAGACTGACTCTAACATCCCAACAATTTAATTCATGCGCACAACCATTAATCACATAGAAAAGTACGGCATACAAATTGCATTCTCCAAATTCTAATAACATTTCAAATAACATACCTCACTCCTCTATTGTCATATAGGACATCCTTGACACAAATCCAAGTGTTAGATAAACAAAACTAAATCAATACATACACAATAGATTCAACTCCAATCCTCATTATGGCATACTCTCAATGATAAACACTCAAGAATTGGGTTGACATGTGCATTCAAAAGTATATGTGAGTGGAAATATGTAACAAAAGCAATTAGCTCACATATGTACATGAAATAACGGCACATTTAGAAAGAAATACTGATCTCATGGAAAGGAATCCAAATGCTTGAAATAGAATCAATAACCATAGGCTCTCTTCTTAAATAGACTCCGCATAAGTATATTACACACCTCTTGAGATCAGCTAGGGCTTAATAGGGTTATAATGAAGGCTTAGGCTAGGATAGGGTATTGAAATGAAAGGGAACACAAAGTGCTAATTTCATTGCATTGCAAGCATTAATAGAACATTCTGAGGTACACTTTGCTTCTTTGCACTTCATAGCTCAATTTGAACTCTTTTTGCTCACTTTTTCTTTTGAAACCGTCCCATCTTTTTTTCTTTGATTTCTTTTCTTTTTCTTTTCTTTGGGCACGGCATACATACTTTTCTGACACATTTTTGTATAAGCTATGTATTTTCACTTCTTTTTCACCTCAATCAACATGTAAACACACTGCAACACCATAAATAGGGTAAAACGGGTAAAAGGGGTGTAACACCCCCAAACTTAGGGTTTGGTATGGGGTAACAAAGAAAATGGCTTAAAAGGCTCAAAATGGGTAACTAAGTATAAAACATGTAATGGGTAGGCTTTCAGGCTATGGGGTACACAAACAGGGCCTAAATTCATTTCTCAAGAGTTATGCAAATACGACATGCTTTGTGTACACAAGAAAAGAGTTCTAGCTCATTGATTCAAGATTATGCATATTCCAAGCAAATGACCAAATGAAAGATAATGAGATCAAAACAACGACTTATATGACAATGATAGAATCAGAGTGGCGCGCAACACTCAAGAATTTAAGAACAGGGTTCAAAAGCTCACTTAGGTCATGCAAGTCTACTCTATTATGCATATAATCATTAGAAATGCTAATCACAACCTAAATTTATATCAACAAGGCCAAATGACATAGAATTGCAAGATATGTTATGGAACACTATTAGAATGAAAAGAACACCAAATATACACACAATACTAAAACATGCTCATAATAATGATGCACAATCAAATCAATTAGTTGGGGGACTCAAAACGACCTAAAACACCCAAAATGACTCAAAAACTTTTTGTTTTTAAAACGATGTCGCACACTTCTAAAGAGTCACATCCATCACTAAGGTGGATGAAATCTAAATAAAACGTGCATTTTGATGTGGGTTTTGACACCCTAAGTTTAAAAACACAAGAAAAAGTTTTTCCTAACCTAAAAACACAAATGTTTTTATTTTTTTTTTCTGAAAACACTTAAAAACACTTAAAACACCCTAAACACTTGTTCTAACCTAAAAATACTAACAAATGACAAATGCCTTCCCCCCCACACTTAAATGATACATTGCCCTCAATGTATAAGAAATAAATGCATGAATGATCAAATTAAGTGAAACGGGAAATTGGAACTATCCAAAACACACCAAAATGAAAAATTGTCTTATGAAGCGAAATAAAGAAACTGTTTACTTGCGGCTGCAAGTGTGGACACTCCAAGGGTAGGCGCGGCCTCCTTGGTCCTCGATAACTCCTCCTCCATTATTCGAAACAAAAACTTGGGTTGCCTCCCAATCAGCGCTTGTTTTTCTGTCTTCAGCCTGACATTGCCTTCTCCTTTATTTGCGTCCTTTCCTCTTCTTCTTGCCACTGCTACTCTCGGCACTCCCTAAGAATGAACTGAAGAAGCTCTCCATCTCTGACTTCTCATCTCCATAAAAAGTGATCTCCTCGCTTTGCAGAAGCTCGGAAGTGAGACAATACACCTCTTGCTTGGTGTTGTGCCGAATCTTCATGGTACTCTCCATCGCCTTGTACTCCATGTTAGAGGTGCACAAAATGGTCTCCCAAGTATAATCGAAACGTCACCCGGAAGTCTCGGCACATCTAGCACTATGAAATCAAAGGGGATTAGTAAATTACGACATTTAACCAAAACATCCACAAGCGTACCACGGGCTTTCTCGACTGAAGAGTTGGCGAAGCGAATGTTCAAATCAAACGGTTGAAAATCAGCTTCCACAAATCCAAGCCTCTTGAACACCACCAGCGGCATGACATTGATAGCTGAGCCATTGTCAATTAAAGCATTGGCAATCTCATACTCCCCTATGCTGCATGGTATTACCAATGAGCCCGGATCCCTCTTCTTGCTCGGAAAAGATGCAAAGATGCAAGGAAGGAGGACCCTTTGCCGCAAGCCCTAGCTCACCTTAGCCGTGAGCCAATTGCTTGTGTGAGGTTGCCTTCTCTCTTTGCCTTGCCGCAGCCCCTCTCACTTGGTTTCTTTTAATTTTTCTTCTAGAATTCTGATTTTATGTTGGATTATGCTTCTGAATTTATTTAAATTAAGTTTCTGAATTTAATTAGTTTATCTCTTTGATTTCATTTAATGCATGTTTCAAATTCTAATTAGTTTATGCTTTTAAATTCGTTTCCTTTGTGTTTCTGATTTCTTTAGCAAGCATGAATTGGGACTTTGTTTATTGTTGCTGTTTTTATTTATTTAATTTAAGTATGTAGATTAGTTATTCTATCTTGCATGTTAGTTGTAGGTTGATTAATGGATTTGCATGTTCTAACAAATCGTTTATCCGTCTCTTGGTATGTTAGTTTGATGTTTGCATGTATTAAATTTCCACTATCTATTTGAACCCGTCACTAGTTGTTTGCATCCTTTGGCTGGCCACCTTAGGGTAATTGCATCTAGTTTATTTGTTAGGTTTAGCTGTGAAATGGTCAAAGACACTAAACCACAAGTAACAAGGGAATAAGGGATTATTCTTGGTAGTGGGGTTGGGCGACCTCTATAAGGAAATAGTCAAAGCTTATATGTTGTGCATGTTTGACGTTCTCATAAAACTTAATGACTCCTGCATGGGTAACAGCTGCCTTAGCTTGAACTAGGGAACATGTAGGTTAACTGGCTAAGGAAGGCCCAAGAAGCTCTTAGTTTATGCATTAGAAGAACAATTGCGAGAAAGTAACTAGCCAAACCTTTTTAGCAGTCAAACTTTAATATGTTGTGTTCAAATTAACTGTCATTAGCCTTGGATGGTTATTACATGCTTATCTGATTTGAAACTGAAAACTCAACATTGCAAGATAGAATAAAGGGTGTGTGCGTGTGGTGATGTGTGCGTGTGTTCCATCTTTCAAGAACGAAGCTTTAGGTACATCACAAGGCAGCCCTCTACGTAGCGCATCAGATTCGAGTAGTGAAGAGACTGAGAGTGTCGACATGGCTGAGACAAATGAGAATGTGCCGCAGCCCTTGAGCCATTTTTCAGCACCTTCGCTGCCCACTCAACCATCGTGCATTCGGTATGCAACCATAGCCACTGATTTCGAAATCAAGAGTGGTCAGATTCACTTGTTGCCGAGCTACCATAGGCTGAATGGGGAGGATTTGATCCACTTTTTGAAGGAGTTTTCCGGGGTTTGTGAAGCCGCACAGTTGAGGGGTCTGAATGCTGATCAGTACTGTTTGAGGATGTTCCCTTTTGCGCTTAAGGACAAGGCAAAGAGGTGGTTGTATTTGCTGCCAAGTGGTTCCATTTCTACTTCGGATGATCTTTCGAGCAAGTTCCTGAACAAGTTTTATTCAATTTCCAAGACAAATTTGATTCGGAAGGAGATACTTGGATTTGTGCAAAAAGCGGATGAGCCATTTCATGAGACTTGGGACAGATTCAATGAGTTGCTTACTAGCTGCCCGCACCACAACTTATCTCCTTGGTATGTGATTTGTTGTTTTTATCAAGGATTATTGGAGAGGGATCAAGCCAAGGTGGATTCGGCATGTGGTGGTGCATTTATGTCAAAAACTGAAGGTGAGGCTACAGAATTGTTTGAGTCACTTTCTTTGAGTTCTCAACAATGGGATTCTAATCGTTTAAGAGGAGGACCAAAGAGAGGGTTATATGAGGTGGCTGATGTGCCAAACACCATGGAGGGACAAATTTTGGAAATCAAGACTATGGTGCAGAAGTTGTCTTTGGCTCAAGAGAAACTGATGGGTATACAAGAACAAGGAGGTGATTTGGAACACGTGAATCAGGTTGGGAATTATCCTAGGGTGCCATACGATCCATTTTCTAACACTTATAACCCTGGATGGAAGAACAACCCTGATTTCAGGTGGAGCAACAACAATGGACAGCAAGCTAGTGGGAGCACTAACTAGCCTTATGTACACCCTAATGCCGAGAGGTCTAGTTTGGAGGATAAAATTGCTCAGATTGCTCAAAGCACCACTTCTCTTGCTCAAAGCACAAATGCTTTCATGAACCGTATCGAGCAGCAGATGCAAGCCAATTCGAAGGCTATTGCACATTTGGAGAGTCAAGTGGGTCAGATTGCCACTACTTTGGGTCAGAGAGAGAAGGGAAAATTGCCTAGTCAGCCCATCGTCAACCCGAAGAATGAGGAGCATGTAAATGCTATTTTGAGAACAACTCCAAGAAAGAGAGTTAGAGTGGTCAAAACTAAGGAGGTGATTGAGATCATTGATAGTGAGGAAGAGGAGGATCCAGACATGATAGAAGAGAAACTGGATACACGTGTGATTCCCCTCTTTCCGGACATCGACGTCACCAAGTTTCCAGCAACCATGAGGGAGTTGAAGTCTATTGAGAAGAAGGTTGAGGAGCAGGGGCATAGTCACAATGTTCCTAGGGAGATTTGTGGTTATCTCTTTGCATCTTTTCCGAGCAAGAAGAGGGATTCGGGCTCATTGGTCATACCATGCAGCATAGGGGAGTATGAGATTCCCAATGCCTTAATTGACAATGGCTCAGCTATCAATGTCATGCCGCTGGTGGTGTTCAAGAGACTTGGATTTGTGGAAGCTGATTTGCAACCGTTTGATTTGAACATTCGCTTCGCCAACTCTTCAGTCGAGAAAGCCCGTGGTACGCTTGTGGATGTTTTGGTTAAATGTCGTAATTTACTAATCCCCTCTGATTTCATAGTGCTAGATGTGCCGAGACTTCCGGGTGACGTTTCGATTATACTTGGGAGACCATTTTTGTGCACCTCTAACATGGAGTACAAGGCGATGGAGAGTACCATGAAGATTCGGCACAACACCAAGCAAAAGGTGTATTGTCTCACTTCCGAGCTTCCGCAAAGCGAGGAGATCACTTTTTATGGAGATGAGAAGTCAGAGATGGAGAGCTTCTTCAGTTCATTCTTAGGGAGTGCCGAGAGTAGCAGTGGCAAGAAGAAGAGGAAAGGACGCAAATAAAGGAGAACGCAATGTCAGGCTGAAGACAGAAAAACAAGCGTTGATTGGGAGGCAACCCAAGTTTTTGTTTCGAATAATGGAGGAGGAGTCATCGAGGACCAAGGAGACCGCGCCTACCCTTGGAGTGTCCACACTTGCAACCGCAAGTAAACAGTTTCTTTATTTCGCTTCATAAGACAATTTTTCATTTTGGTGTGTTTTGGATAGTTGCAATTTCCTGTTTCACTTAATTTGATCATTCATGCATTTATTTCTTATACATTGAGAGCAATGTATCATTTAAGTGTGGGGAGGAAGGCATTTGTCATTTGTTAGTATTTTTAGGTTAGAACAAGTGTTTAGGGTGTTTTAAGTGTTTTTAAGTGTTTTTAGAAAAAAAAAAAAAATTTGTGTTTTTAGGTTAGGAAAAACTTTTTCTTGTGTTTTTAAACTTAGGGTGTCAAAACCCACATCAAAATGCACGTTTTCTTTAGATTTCATCCACCTTCGTGATGGATGTGACTCTTTAGAAGTGTGCGACATCGTTTTAAAAACAAAAAGTTTTTGAGTCATTTTGGTTGTTTCAGGTCGTTTTGAGTCCCCAACTAATTGATTTGATTGTGCATGATTGTTATGAGCATGTTTTAGTATTGTGTGTATATTTGGTGTTCTTTTCATTCTAATAGTGTTCCATAACATATCTTGCAATTCTATGTCATTTGGCCTTGTTGATATGAATTTAGGTTGTGATTAGCATTACTAATGATTATATGCATAATAGAGTAGACTTGCATGACCTAAGTGAGCTTTTGAGCCCTGTTCTTCAATTCTTGAGTGTTGCGCGCCACTCTGATTCTATCATTGTCATATAAGTCGTTGTTTTGATCTCATTATCTTTCATTTGGTCATTTGCTTGGAATATGCATAATCTTGAATCAATGAGCTAGAACTCTTTTCTTGTGTACACAAAGCATGTCGTATTTGCATAACTCTTGAGAAATGAATTTAGGCCCTGTTTGTGTACCCCATAGCCTGAAAGCCTACCCATTACATGTTTTATCCTTAGTTACCAATTTTGAGCCTTTTAAGCCATTTTCTTTGTTACCCCATACCAAACCCTAAGTTTGGGGGTGTTACACCCCTTTTACCCGTTTTACCCTATTTATGGTGTTGCAATGTGTTTACATGTTGATTGAGGTGAAAAAGAAGTGAAAATGCATAGCTTATACAAATATGTGTCAGAAAAGTATGTATGCCGTGCCCAAAGAAAAGAAAAAGAAAAGAAATCAAAGAAAAAAAGATGGGACGGTTTCAAAAGAAAAAGTGAGCAAAAAGAGTTCAAATTGAGCTATGAAGTGCAAAGAAGCAAAGTGTACCTCAGAATGTTCTATTAATGCTTGCAATGCAATGAAATTAGCCCTTTGTGTTCCCTTTCATTTCAATACCCTATCCTAGCCTAAGCCTTCATTATAACCCTATTAAGCCCTAGCTGATCTCAAGAGGTGTGTAATATACTTATGCGGAGTCTATTTAAGAAGAGAGCCTATGGTTATTGATTCTATTTCAAGCATTTGGATTCCTTTCCATGAGATCAGTATTTCTTTCTAAATGTGCCGTTATTTCATGTACATATGTGAGCTAATTGCTTTTGTTACATATTTCCACTCACATATACTTTTGAATGCACATGTCAACCCAATTCTTGAGTGTTTATCATTGAGAGTATGCCATAATGAGGATTGGAGTTGAATCTATTGTGTATGTATTGATTTAGTTTTGTTTATCTAACACTTGGATTTGTGTCAAGGATGGCCTATATGACAATAGAGGAGTGAGGTATGTTATTTGAAATGTTATTAGAATTTGGAGAATGCAATTTGTATGCCGTACTTTTCTAAGTGATTAATGGTTGTGCGCATGAATTAAATTGTTGGGATGTTAGAGTCAGTCTTGAGTATTTTCTTTATTTTATTTGCTCGAGGACTAGCAAAATCTAAGTTTGGGGGTGTGATGAGTGTGCATTTTGCATCACTTTATGATACTAATTCTTAAACCTAGAGTGTTAGAACTCGATATTTTGTGTTTCTTGTCTCGTTTTTGTATTTTCAGGTCAAATGAAGCAGAAATGAGAAAAAGAAGCAAATGGAGCCATTTTGGGACATTTCCTGGTCAAAATAGGAAAACGAGTGAAATCTTGGTCAAACCAGGAAAAGTGCAGAAATCCTAGTGAAATGAGGATTCCTAGTCACACTATGAAACATCAAATCCAGAACCATCCTTGCGGAGCCAGAAATGTGAAATCCTGATTCGAACAGGAAATCCTAGTTGAACTAGGAAACCTAACCCAACTAGGGAAAGGAGTCCTAATGACACTAGGAGACCCCAGGGGCAATATTGTCATTACGAGAAGTCGAAATGGATAAGGAATCCTTCATTTTCAAGAAATCCTAGTGGCACCAGGAAATGTTGGTCAAAGTCAACTCTACAAAGTCAAGGTTCCAGAAGCTTCTAGAAGGTGGTGGACATCCATGGAAATGAATACAGGGAAGAAATGAAATTGAATTCAAATGGAAATGAGGGGCAAAGTGGGAAGTCAGTCAAGGGCCCATGGGCCTAAGGGATGCTGACCCAAGATGGGCCATGCATGGGCCCAAACCCTAGCAGCCCAAAGTCTGTGCGTAAGGAGCAAGATGGCAGCCCATGCATGCGTATGCATGCCATGCAAACCCTAGCAGCCAAGGAGCCCATGCGCAAGCCCAAGGTGGAAGCCCATGGAGTGAAACCCTAGCCCATCTTGTGCAAGCCACTTCAGCCCAACACATGTGAGCCCAATGCACCCTCAAGGTCCAAGACCAGCAGCCCATGCGCAAGGAGGGAGGCCTAGCTGACTTGCATGCACCACTTAAGCCCAAAAGGCCATGCCCTTGCCGCAAGCCCACAAGCTAGAAACCCTAGCTGATGCCGCAAGCTACAAGGAGCTGAAACCTTAGCTGCTGCAAGTTTTCTTTTCCTTGCCTCTCAAGGACTTGTCCTCTATATATATCCCCTCAATTCAGAACCCTAGGGACCTCACTTTTGCACCTACACACTCCAGCCGAATTCTCTTAGTTCCTAGTTTTAATTTTCTGTTTTAGGTTTTTAGTTTCAGCTTTTAGTTTTACTATTGTGAGGGATAGCCGAAGGGTGAGAGAGAGAGAGAGAAGAGTGGCGTGGCTGCAAGGAAGAGCAACCCTAAGCGACAAGCCCTAGCTCACCATAGCTGTGAGCCAATTGCTTGTGCAGGTGCCTTCAATTCCTTGTCTTGCCGCAGCCCCTCTTGTGGTTTTCCTTCACTTTTTGTTCTAGTTTTCTATTCTATTATTGGATATTGGTTTCTGAATTTATTTTATGATTCTGAATTTTTTTTAGTGCATGGTTCTGATTTCATTTAATTTATGCAATTTAATTTAGTTGTTTAGTTTATGCTTTTAAGTTTGTTTACTTTGTGTTTCTGATTTATTTGTTAAGCATGAATTGGGATTTCATTATTGTTGGTTGCTGTTTTTATTTATTTAATTTAATTATGTAGTTTTTATTTATTCTATCTTGCATGTTAGTTGTAGGTTGATTAATTGATTCGTATGCTTTAACAAATTGTTTATCCGTCTCTTGGTCTGTTAGTTTGATGTTTGCATGTATTAAATTTTCAATATCTATTAGTACCCGTCACTAGTTCTTTGCATCCTTTGACTGGCCACCTTATGGTAATTGCATCTAGTTTATTTGTTAGGTTTAGTTGTGAAATAGTCCACAAGTAACAAGGGAATAAGGGATTATTCTTGGTAGTGGGGTTGGGCGACCTCTATAAGGAAATAGTCAAAGCTTATATGTTGTGCATGTTTGACGTTTTCATAAAACTTAATGACTCCTGCATGGGTAACAGCTGCCTTAGCTTGAACTAGGAAACATGTAGGTTAACTGGCTAAGGAAGGCCTAAGAAGCTCTTAGTTTATGCATTAGGAGAACAATTGCGAGAAAGAAATCCTAGTGGCACCAGGAAATGTTGGTCAAAGTCAACTCTACAAAGTCAAGGTTCCAGAAGCTTTTAGAAGGTGGTGGACATCCATGGAAATGAATAGAGGGAAGAAATGAAATTGAATTCAAATGGAAATGAGGGGCAAAATGGGAAGTAAAAAGTCAAGGGCCCATGGGCCTAAAGGATACCGACCCAAGATGGGCCATGCATGCACATGCATGGGCCCAAACCCTAGCAGCCCAAAGTCTGTGCGTAAGGAGCAAGATGGCAGCCCATGCATGCCATGCAAACCGTAGCAGCCAAGGAGCCCATGCGCAAGCCCAAGGTGAAAGCCCATGGAGTGAAACCCTAGCCCATCTTGTGCAAGCCACTTCAGCCCAACACATGTGAGCCCAATGCACCCTCAGGTCCAAGACCAGCAGCCCATGCGCAAGGAGGGAGGCCTAGCTGACTTGCATGTGCCACTTAAGCCCAAAGGGCCATGCCCTTGCCGCAAGCCCACAAGCTAGAAACCCTAGCTGATGCCGCAAGCTACAAGGAGCAGAAACCCTAGCTGCCGCAAGTTTTCTTTTCCTTGCCTCTCAAGGACTTGTCCTCTATATATATTCCCTCAATTCAGAACCCTAGGGACCTCACTTTTTGCACCTACACACTCCAGCCGAATTCTCACCTTCTCCTAGTTTATTTTTCAGTTTTCAGTAGTTTTAATTTTCACAAAGTTAGAGAGAGCTAGCCAAAATTTAGAGAGAGGAAGAGAGTGGCGTGGCAGCAAGGAAGGAGAACCCTTTGCCGCAAGCCCTAGCTCACCGTAGCCGTGAGCCAATTGCTTGTGGAGGTTGCCTTCTCTCTTTGCCTTGCCGCAGCCCCTCTCACTTGGTTTATTTAATTTTTCTTCTAGTTTTCTAATTCCATGTTAGTTTATACTTCTGAATTAATTAGCTTGTGACTCTGATTTTATTTAGTTGATGTTTTTAATGTACTTAGTTTATGCTTTTGATTCCATTTAAGTTGTGTTTCTGATTTTATTGTTAAGAATGAATTGGGATTTTATTATTGTTGATTGCTGTTTTTATTTATTTAATTTAAGTATGTTGGTTAGTTATTCTATCTTGCATGTTAGTCGTAGGTTGATTAATCGATTCGTATGCTTTAACAAATCGTTTATCCGTCTCTTGGTCTATTAGTTTGATGTTTGCATGTATTAAATTTCCACTATTTATTAGAACCCGTCACTAGTTGTTTGCATCCTTTGACTGGCTACCTTAGGGTAATTGCATCTAGTTTATTTGTTAGGTTTAGCTGTGAAATAGTCAAAGACACTAAACCACAAGTAACAAGGGAATAAGGGATTATTCTTGGTAGTGGGGTTGGGCGACCTCTATAAAGAAATAGTCAAAGCTTATATGTTGTGCATGTTTGACGTTCTCATAAAACTTAATGACTCCTGCATGAGTAACAGCTGCCTTAGCTTGAACTAGGAAACAAATAGGTTAACTGGCTAAGGAAGGCCCAAGAAGCTCTTAGTTTATACATTAGGAGAACAATTGCGAGAAAGTAACTAGTCAAACCTTTTTAGCAGTCAAACTTTAATATGTTGTGTTCAAATTAACTGTCATTAGCCTTGGATGTTTATTGCATGCTTATCTGATTTGAAACTGAAAACTGAACATTGCAAGATAGAATAAAGGGTGTGTGCGTGTGGTGATGTGTGCGTGTGTTTCCATCTTCCAAAACCCCCCATTTAGTTATTCTAGTGATTAATTGTTTTGATTTGTTGTTTATTAACCATTCCCTGTGGGATCGACCTCGTGCTTGTACGCTTTGCTACTGTTGCGATTCGTGCACTTGCGAGTATACTTAGAATGAGATATATCTTTATTTTGTTCTAAGAAAACACATCAACATTATCATGTCTGACGAACGCACAAAAAGGTCATTTCGTTGCATACACAGTTCTAATTCGTCAAAAGTGACCTAAAACGTTCCCGTGCAGCAAGGAAGTCATAGGGAAGCACTTTCTCATGTTGAGATTTGCATTCAAGGCCTAATAAACAACATGATGTCTTACGAACGCACAAAAAGTTCATTTCGGTGCAAACTAAATTCTATTTCGTCAAAAGTTACCTAAAACGCTCCCGGGCTGCAAGGAAGTGATGGACAAGCACTTTCTCATGTTGGGATTAGCGTTTTAGGCCTAATGAACCATATGATGTCTTACGAACGCACAAAGGTCATTTCCGTGCATACTCAGTTCTATTTCGTCAAAAGTGACCAAAAACAATCTCGGACGGCAAGAAAGTCATGGGGAAGCACTTTTTTATGTTGGGATTAGCGTTGTTGGCCTAATGAACCACATGATGTCTTTCGAAAGCACGAAAAGGTTAGATCATTTAACACTCAGTGCAATTTCGACAAAAGTGACCTAAAACGCTCCTATTTCGTCAAAAGTGACCTAAAATGCTCTCGGTCGGACAAGAAGTCATGTGGAAGCAATTTCTCACGTTGGGATTAGCGTTCTTGGCCTAATGAACCACATGATGTTTTACGAACGGACAAAACGGTTATTTCGGTGCACACTCAGTTCAATTTCGTCAAAAGTGACCTAAAACGCTCATATTTAGTCAAAAGTGACCTAAAATGTTCCCGAGCGGCAAGGATGTCATAGGGATGCACTTTTTCATATTGGGATTATCGTTCTACGCCTAATGAACTACATGATGTCTTACGAACACACAAAAAAGTTATTTCGGTGCATACTCAGTTCTATTTCGTCAAAAGTGATTTAAAACGCTCCCGGGCAGCAAGGAAGCCATGGTGAATCCTTTTCTCATGTTTGGATTAGCGTTGTAGGCCTAATGAGCCACATGATGTCTTGCGAATGCACGAAAAGGTTATTTGATTCACACTCAGGGCAATTTCATCAAAATTGACCTCAAACACTCATATTTTGTCAAAAGCGACCTAAAATGCTTTCAATCGGCAAAGAAGTCATGGGAAAGTAATTTCTCATGTTGGGATTAGACTTCTGGGCCTAATCAACCACATGATGTCTTACGAAATTCCGAAAAGGTTATTTTGGGGCACTCTCAGTCCAATTTCATTAAAAGCAACCTAAAACCCTCCTATTTTATCAAAAGTGACCTAAAACACTCCCCGACGGCAAGCAAGTAATGGGGAAGCACTTTCTCATGTTGGGATTAGCGTTGTATGCCTAATGAACCACATGATGTCTTACAAATGCATGAAGAGGTCATTTCGGTGTACACTCAGTCTAATTTCGTCAAAATTGACCTAAAATGCTCTTGGGCTGCAAGCATGTCAAAGTGAATTTTCTCATATTTGGATTAGCGTTCTAGGCCTAATGACCGACATAGAACTACATGATGTCTTACGAACGCACGAAAAATGTCTTTTCGGTGAGCACCACATGATGTCTTACGAACCACATTACGAACCTCATTCAGTCCAATTTCGTCAAAAGCAACCCAATCGCATAAATAGGAGCTACTTATGTCTCTTTTGACGAAATTGGACTCAGTGTGCACCGAAATAACCTTTTTGTGCGTTCGTAAGACATCTTGTGCTTCATTAAGCCTAGAACGCTAATCCCGACATGAGAAAGTGCTTCCCTATGACTTCCTTGCCGCCCAAGAGTATTTCAGGTCACTTTTGATGAAATAGGAGAGTTTTAGGTCAATTTTGTCGAAATTGGATTGAGTGTGTTGATGAGTGTTCATTTTACGCTATTTTATGATACTAACTCCCTAACCTAGAGTGTTAGAACTCGCTACTTGTGTGTCTGTTGTCTTGTTTTTGTGTTTTTAGGTTAGATGAAGCAATGATGGAGAAAGAAGCTAAATGAGACTATTTTGAGCTAAAAATGGAAGAAATGGGAAAAAGAATCTTGAGGGAATCTGCTAGAGGGATCTGGAATCTGAAAGGAATCTTTGGAGAATCTCAGACAAAATCTTTTGAGGAATCTTTTTGGTCAAGGTTGACTTTTGGTCAAAGTCAAAGGTCAAAGGTCAAAGTCAATGGTCAACCGTGCCACATCATCACATGACATGGACCACACATGCAGCCCATGCACTATGGGCCATGCGCCTAAACCTAGCAGCCCAAGTCCATCACGCCATGCAAGGTGGCAGCCCATGCACTAAAACCCTAGGGCCTATGTGCAACCCATTCAGCCCAAGTCATGTAGCCATGCGCAAGCTAGAAGGGAGGAAGTCCATCACGTCATTTGCAGCAGCCCATCCCATACAACCATGCGCAAGCCATGCAGCCCAAGTCCATCACGCCTACAAAGAGAAAGCCCAAGGAATCCTAGCTGAAAATGAAGTCAAAACCCTGGGAAATAGAGCACCAATTTCGACAGCAATTCTGTAATTCTCCAGAGAGAACCAGGTAGCATGTCATATATGGTTGGAAAGATACGGATGTTAGCTTCGCAGGGAATTTTACGGATTTCGATTTCGAGTTTTCTAGTTCAAGATATGGGCATTTTAGTGGAGGTAGCGCAGCAGTTCCGCGAGCTGAAAATAAGTTACGCCCAAAAAGAGCCCAAATCAGCCCAAGGCCCACTTTTGGCCGAAAATTGGAAGTCTTAAGGAGCAAGAAATTCACTTAAGCCCATGTTCTTTTTAATGAAACCCTAGCCGCACCTTGTCTTCTCCTTGCCTCCTAAGGAATTCTCACCTCACCTCTATAAATATATCATATTCTCTCACTGTTTAGGGTTCCCATATTTTTATATTTTCAGAATTCAAAGAGAGAGGGGGAGGCCGAATTTCAGAGGGAGAGAGTGAGAGGGTGAGAGACCATGTGACGCAGCCCTAGCTCACCTTTGCCGTGAGCCTCCTTGCTGCTATGTCTCTCCTCTTCTTCTCTCTTGTGCCGCTGCCACCCTCTTGTGATGTTCTTTGTTTTTCTTTTGATTTTCTTCTTTTCCTTTAGTTAATTAGTTTGTTCTTGCTTTTATTGTGGATTTAATTATTATAATGGAAGTTAGATATTTTATTTTCTTTATTATTATGTTTTGACTTTTTTTTATTGCTTTGCTAAGTTGGATGATGAAACTTTAATTGTGAGTTATGCAATGGTGACACTTGTGATTTAATTTCATGCATGTAGTAAATCCTTGATCTCTATTTAAATTGACTCTATTTGTTTTGCATCTTTGACTGATCACCTTAGGTTGCATGCATCTAAATTTATGTTGTGAAACTAAACAAGCTCGAAAGGATGATAGTTTCAGTAGGCAACAAGTGGGTATCCTAAGATAATATTCATGAGAAAAGGGATCATAGATGACATACAGTACATTAATTTGGAGCCATGCGCTATGTGTTTGTCACTCTCACAGATCGTAACGACTCTTGCATGGGTAACAGCTGCCTTAGCTTAGAACTAGGGAACATGCAAGTTAACTGGTTAAGAAAGGCCCAAGAAGCTCTTAGTTTATGCACAGGAAGGGGAGTAATTGCTAAATGTGACTAGCCAAACCTTTTTGTAGACGAACTTTATTATATGGATTATCTTGAATTGCTTGGTTGTATTTCCATCAATTGGTGTGGATTCTGAATTCTTAGCATTGCAATTGTGTGTGTGTGTGTGTGTTTAACAATCTACAAACCCCTCTACCGTGTGCGTGAGTTTTGTGATTCTAATTGGTAAGTTGAATTGGTTTGATGTGTATTTACCTATTCCTTGTGGGATCGACCTCGTACTTATACGCTATGCTTGCATGAGCGATTCGTATACTTGCGAGCTACAACTTGGTATTCGTTTCTAAATTCCAAGTAAAACAAGTTGTACAAAAAGGAGCAACATGTGTACCAAAATAACCTTTTCGTGCGTTCATAAGACATGTTGTGGTTCATTAGGCCTAGAACCCTAATCTCGACATAAGAAAGTGCTTCCCTATGACTTCCTTGTCACTCGGGAGCGTTTTAGGTTGTTGAATGCTCAATTTACGTTATTTTATGATACTAACTCTCTAACATAGAGTGCAAGAACTCGACATTTTTGTGTATTTTGGTTTAGTTTTGTGTTTTGTAGGTTAAATGAGGCTTTGATGAAGAAAGGAGCCAAATGTGGCAATTCTGAGCTAAAAATGGAAAAAAAAATCTTGAGAGAATCTTCTAAAAGGATTTGGAATCTGAAAGGAATATTTAGAGAATCTTAGATAGAATCTTTTGAGGAATCTTTTTGGTCAAGGTTGATGATGAGTGTACATTTTGCATCACTTTATGATACTAATTCCTTAACCTAGAGTGTTAGAACTCGATATTTTGCGTTTCTTGTCTTGTTTTTGTGTTTTCAGGTCAAATGAAGCAGAAATGAGAAAAAGAAGCAAATGGAGCCATTTTGGGACATTTCCTGGTCAAACCAGGAAAACAAGTGAAATTTTGGTCAAACCAGGAGAAGTGCAGAAATCCTAGTCAAATGAGGATTCCTAGTTACACTAGGAAACATCAAGTTCAGAACCATCATTGCGGAGCCAGAAATGAGAAATCCTGATTCGAACAGGAAATCCTGATTGAACTAGGAAACCTAACCCAACTAGGGAAAGGAGTCCTAATGACACTAGGAGACCCTAGGGGCAATTTGGTCATTACGAGAAGTCGAAATGGATAAGGAATCTCTCATTTTCTAGGAATCGTAGTTGCACCAGGAAATGTTGGTCAAAGTCAGCTATACAAAGTCAAGGTTCCAGAAGCTTCTAGAAGGTGGTGGACATCCATGAAAATGAATGGAGGGAAGAAATGAATTTGAATTCAAATGGAAATGAGGGGCAAAATGGGAAGTCAAAATTGGAGGGCCCATGGGCCCTAGGGATGCCGAAACCAAGATGGGCCATGCATACACATGCATGGGCCCAAACCCTAGCAGCCCAAAGTCCAAGCGTAAGGAGCAAGATGGCAGCCCATGCATGCGCATGCATGCCATGCAAAACCTAGCAGTCAAGGAGTCCCATGCGCAAGCCCAAGATGCAAGCCCAAGGTGGAAGCTCATGGAGTGAAACCCTAGCCCATCTTGTGCAAGTCACTTCAGCCCAACACATGTGAGCCCAATGCACATCAAAGTCCAAGACCAGCAGCCCATGCGCAAGGAGGAAGGCCTAGCTGACTTGCATGCGCCACTTAAGCCCAAAGGGCCTTGCCCTTGCCGCAAGCCCATAAGCTAGAAACCCTAGCTGATGCCGCAAGCTACAAGGAGAAGAAACCCTAGCTGCCGCAAGTTTTCTTTTCCTTGCCTCTCAAGGATTTGTCTTCTATATATATCCCCTCAATTCAGAACCCTAGGACTGACTTTTTGCACCTACACACTCCAGCCGAATTTTCACCTTCTCCCAGTTTATTTTCAGTTTTCATTAGTTTTATTTTTCAGTTTTAGGTTTTAGATTTCAGAAAGGTGAGAGAGAGCTAGCCAAAATTTAGAGAGAGAAAAGGGAGTGGCGTGGCAGCAAGGAAGGAGGACCCTTTGCCGCAAGCCCTAGCTCACCCTAGCAGTGAGCCAATTGCTTGTGGAGGTTGCCTTCTCTCTTTGCCTTGCCGCAGCCCCTCTCACTTGGTTTCTTTAATTTTTCTTCTAGTTTTCTATTTTATTGTTGGTTTATGTTACTGAAATTAATTAGTTTATAATTCTGATTTTATTTAGTGCATGGTTCTGATTTCATTTAATTTCATGCAATTTAATTTAGTTGTTTAGTTTATGCCNCTTAATATTGCAAGATAGAATAAAGGGTGTGTGCGTGTGGTGATGTGTGCGTGTGTTTCCATCTTTCAAAACCCCCATTTAGTTATTCTAGTGATTATTTGAATTGATTTGTTGTGTATTAACCATTCCCTGTGGGATCGACCTCGTGCTTGTACGCTTTGCTACTAATGCGATTCGTGCACTTGCGAGTATACTTGGAATGAAATAATTGTTTATTTTGTTCTAAGAAAACACATCAACAGTTGACTTTTGGTCAAAGTCATAGGTCAAAGGTCAAAGTCAATGGTCAACCGTGCCACATCATCACATGACATGAACCATCCATGCAGCCCATGCACTATGGGCCATGCACACAACCCTAGCCCTAAGGACCAAGGCCATGCGCCTATTGCAAGCCCAATTGGAGGAAGCCCAAGTTGTGCCATTCCAAGGTCCAAAAGCCCAAGCCTATACCACACCTACAGCTGATCCAAGGCCCAAGTAAGGAATCCTTCATACTAAAGGAAAATCTCACAAGATTTAGTCAAAGATTACAAGGAATCCTAGTTGAAGAAAAAGTCAAAACCCTGGAAAATTGAACATGAATTTCGACAGTGATTCTGTACCTCTACAGATCGAATTTGATAGCATACCATATATGGTTGGAAAGCTGCGGATGTTAGCTTCACAGGGAATTTTACGGATTTCAATTTCGAGTTTTCTAGCTCAAGATATGGCCATTTTAGTGGAGGTAGTGCAGCAGTTCCGTGAGCTGAAAAGAAAGTTACGCCCAAAAAGAGCCCAAATCAGCTCAAGGCCCACTTGTGGCCGAAAATTAGAAGCCTTAAGGAGCAAGGAATGCACTTATCCCACATTGGACAGTCGCAAAACCTCTCCACCTCCTCACTACTATATAAGACCCTCACTCCCTCACATATCGGAGATCATCTTCTACACCTTACACCTTTTTATTTTCTGAAAGTTAGAGAGAGAGAGAGAGAGAGAGAGAGAGAGAAGTTAGCGCAAGGAGGAGGAGGGGGCAGCAAGCCTTCTTGCTGCCCTAGCCACATCTTCCTTGGGTTTTTCCTTGTTTCTTCTTTTCTTCTTGTTTTGATTTCCTTTGTTTTCTTTAGTTAATTAGTCTATTCTTCTTTCATTATGGATTCACTGTTTGATTATTTAATGAAAGTTGGTTCTTTTATTTTCTTTATTATGTTTTGATTTTAGTTTTGCATTGTTAAGATGATGATGAAGCTCTTATTATTCGATCATTGTTGATTTATGGTTAATGAAATAAAGCCATGGCATTTAATGTGATGTTTGCATGCGATAAATTCCTATTGTCTGTTTTAATTGATTCTATTTGTTTGCACTCTTTGACTAGCTACCATAGAGTTGTTTGCATCTAGTAATTGTTATGAAATTGATAGGTGATAATCAAGCTAATCAATTCAGTAGGTAACAAGGAGGTATCCTAAGAACTTATCTTTGATAAATAGGTTTCATAGATGTGATCTAGATCGATAATCAAGATACTATCATGCTCTATGTGTTTGTCGTTTTCATATAATCTTAATGACTCTTGCATGGTTAACAGCTTAGGTAGACGATAATCAAGCTTCCTAGGAACATGTGAGTTAACTAGGTTAAGTTACGATAATCAAGCTCTTAATCTATGAATAAGGAAAACAATAGTTAGGCGAGTATCCGATAATCAAGGCCTCCCGGTTGGCAAACTTTATTGTATGTGTTCACTTTGAATTGCATGTCACCACAATAGTTGTAATCTTATAATTTGTGGTGGATTCTGAATTCTTAACAATGCCGTGTTTTGTGTGTGTGTGTGTGTGTGTCTCATCTCTATATACCTCCCTATCAATAGTATTTCTAATATGTCAAGTTGAGTTAGTTTATTAATACTAAACCCATTCTTTATGGGATCGACCTCGTACTTTGCACCCTTTGCTACCATGCGATTCGTGCACTTGCGAGTAAACTTAGAGCTTCGGTAAGTATTTGTGTTAATTAATTTGCTCTAAGAAAACAACAACATAGGTCACTTTTGACGAAATTGGACTTAGTGTGCAATGAAATAAGCTTTTCGTGCGTTCGTACGACATCATGTGGTTCATTAGGCCTAAAATGTTAATCGCAACATGAGAAAGTGATTCCCTATGACTTCCTTGCCGCCCGGTAGGATTTTAGGTCACTTTTGACGAAATAGGAGCTATCTAGGTCTCTTTTGACGAAATTGGACTGAGTGTGCATTGAAATAACCTTTTCGTGCGTTCATAAGTCAGCTTGTGCTTCATTAAGCCCAGAATGCTAATCTCAACTGTTGATGTGTTTTCTTTGAACAAAATAAACAATTATCTTATTCTAAGTTTACTCGCAAGTGCACGAATCGCATCAGTAGCAAATCGTAAAAAGCACGAGGTCGATCCCACAGGGAATGGTTAATAAACAATAAATCAATTCAATTAATCACGAGAATAACTAAATGGGGGGGTTTTGGAAAGATGGAACACACGCACACATCACCACACGCACACACCCTTTATTCTATCTTGCAATGTTAAGTTTTCAGTTTCAAATCAGATAAGCATGCGATAACCATCCAAGGCTAATGACAGTTAATTTGAACACAACATATTAAAGTTTGACTGCTAAAAAGGTTTGACTAGTTACTTTCTTGCAATTGTTCTCCTAATGCATAAACTAAGAGCTTCTTGGGCCTTCCTTAGCCAGTTAACTTACATGTTCCCTAGTTCAAGCTAAGGCAGTTGTTACCCATGCAGGAGTCATTAAGTTTTATGAGAACGTCAAACATGCACAACATATAAGCTTTGACTATTTCCTTATAGAGGTCGCCGAACCCCACTACCAAGAATAATCCCTTATTCCCTTGTTATTTGTGGTTTAGTGTCTTTGACTATTTCACAGCTAAACCTAACGAATAAACTAGATGCAATTACCCTAAGGTGGCCAGTCAAAGGATGCAAAAACCTAGTGACGGGTTCTAATAGATAGTGGAAATTTAATATGTGCAAACATCAAACTAACAGACCAAGAGACGGATAAACGATTTGTTAAAGCATACGAATCCATTAATCAACCTACAACTAACATGCAAGATAGAATAACTAACCTACATACTTAAATTAAATAAATAAAAACAGCAACAATAAATAATGTAATCCCAATTCTTGCTTAACAATAAAATCAGAAACACAAAGCTAATGTAATTAAAAGCTTAAACTAAACAACTAAATTAAATTGCATGAATTAAATGAAATCAGAAGGCAAACTAAATAAATTCAGAAACCTAATTTAAATTAATTCAGAGGCATAAAATAAATTCAGAAAGCAATATCCAAATAATAAACTAGAAAACTAGAACAAAAATTGAAGGAAACACATGGAAGGGGATGCGGCAAGACAAGGAAGAAGAAGCACCTTGCACAAGCAATTGGCTCACGGCTATGGTGAGCTAGTGCTTGCGGCTTAGGGGTGTTCTTCCTTGCAGCCACGCCACTTCCCTCTCTCTCTCAACCTTCGGCTAGCCCTCACAAGAACAAAACTAAAAACTGAAAAATAAAACCTAGAACAAAAAAATAAAGTAGGAGAAGAAGAAAATTCGGCTGGAGTGTGTAGGTGAACAAAGTGATCCCTGAGGTATATGATATATTTATAGAGGTGCATTCCTTGAGAGGCAAGGAGAAAGAAACATGCGGCTGCCAGGGTTTCTTCTCCTTGTTGCTTGCGGCATCAGCTAGGGTTAGGGTGCAATGGGCTTGCGGCAAGGCTTGGTCCTCTTGGGCTTAAGTGGCGCATGCAAGTCAGCTAGGCCCCCCTCCCTTGCGCATGGGCTGCTGGTCTTGGGCCTTGATGTGCTTTGGGCTCGCATGTGTTGGGCTGAAGTGCCTTGCACAAGTTGGGCTAGGGTTTCACTCCATGGGCTTCCACCTTGGGCTTGTATCTTGGGCTTGCGCATGGGCTCCTTGGCTGCTAGGGTTTGCATGGCATGCATGCGCATGCCTGGGCTGCTATCTTGCTCCTTACACATGGCCTTTGGGCTGCTAGGATTTGGACCCATGCATGTGCATGCATGGCCCATCTTGGTTCGGCATCCCTAGGGCCCATGGGCCCTCCACTTTTGACTAACCATTTTGCCCCTCATTTCCATTTGAATTCAAATTCATTTCTTCCCTCTATTCATTTTCATGGATGTCCACCACCTTCTAGAAGCTTCTGGAACCTTGATTTTGTAGAGTTGACTTTGACCAACATTTCCTAGTGCAACTAGGATTCCTT
>QANW01007091.1:31395-43483 GCA_003254865.1 Dryas drummondii
CTTCTAGAAGGTGGTGGACATCCATGGAAATGAGGGGCAAAATGGGAAGTCAAAAGTCAAGGGCCCATGGACCTAAGGGCTGCCGACCCAAGATGGGCCATGCATGCACATGCATGGGCCCAAACCCTAGCAGCCAAGGAGCCCATGCGCAAGCCTAAAGGTGGCAGCCATGAAGTGAAACCCTAGGGGGCTGGCGTGTGGCACTTAAGCCCAAAGCCAAAGCCCTTGCCGCAAGCCCAAAGCTTTCCCTAACTCTAGCAGCAGCCGCACCTTCTCTTTTCCTTGCCTCCCAAGGATTCCTCCCCTACTGATCCCTATAAATATATCTTTAAAAATCAGAAAAAGGGTTCTGTTCTGAAGTTCTCTTCTATTTCTTTTAATTTTCGCAGCCCTAGCAGCCCCTCTCTTGTCCTCTTGCCGCAAACCCTAGCAGCCACCCTCTCTCATATTTTTCTTATGCCGCAGCCACCATTTTCCTTTTCTTTAATTTTCCTTCTTTTTCTTTTGTGGCCGAAACCCCAGCAGCCCCCTTCTAGTGTGTTATTTCTTTTATTTTGTCCTGAATTGAAGATGGAGGATCAAGTGAAGCCGCAGCCACCACCACCAAGTTGCGCCACCTAGCAGCAGCTCCCCCCAGCAGCCACGCCTTCACCATCTTGCTGCAACCTTGCCGAGCACCTCAGCCTCCTTGCCGTGGAGCCCAAGGCCGAGCAGCCCCATTGCACACCACCATTGCAGCCGCACCTCCACCTTGCTGCCCCGGCTTGATCTCTCTTCCTTTTATCTTTATTTCCATTATTTTAATTATGCATCAATTATTTATGGATTTAATTATGTGTAGCTAAATATTGGGCTAGGGCTAGGATGAAGCCCTAGCATTGCTATTTACTTTCACTATGGATTATTGATATTTTAATTATTTACATGTTGGCAAATCTTGGATCTCTGTTTAAATTGATTCTAGTTGTTTCGCATCTTTGACTGATCACCTTAGGTTGCATGCATCTAGATTTATGTTGTGAAACTAAACAAGCTCGAAAGGATGATAGTTTCAATAGGCAACAAGTGGGTATCCTAAGATAATATTCATGAGAAAAGAGATCATAGAGGACATACAGTACATTAATTTGGAGCCATGCGCTATGTGTTTGTCACTCTCACAGATCGTAACGACTCTTGCATGGGTAACAGCTGCCTTAGCTTAGAACTAGGGAACATGCAAGTTAACTGGCTAAGGAAGGCCCAAGAAGCTCTTAGTTTATGCACAGTAAGGGGAGTAATTGCTAAAAGTAACTAGCCAAACCTTTTAGTAGACGAACTTTGTTGACATGTTTATATATTGATTGTTAATATCCATAGTAGAGTGAATGGTATGCTAGTGGTGGATTCTGACCCCTAGTGTTTCTTTATTATTGTTTTATCCAAATTCATTCAGTTGTTCTTTTTAAGTTTTGTCATTTATCTGTTAGTTTGTCTAGTCTCAAAAACCAATCAAAACCCCCCATTTGCGTGTGTGAGTTAGAGTTGATTTAATCTAATTTAATTAAGTTAGTGATCATAACACTGGTACAATTCCCTGTGGGATCGACCTCGTATTTGTAAGCTTTGCTACTCCGCGATTCGTGCACTTGCGAGTTAACCTAGAGCTCAGAAAAGGTTATTTAATTTGCTCTAGGAAAACATACAACAAGTTTTTGGCGCCGTTGCCGGGGAATTGTTATTTGTGTTGATTGCTAGTTTAATTAACTTTAGTTAATTCATTTTAGTTAGGTTTTATTTTCTGTTTTTATTTTTGGTTCTCACTGATTTCTCTTGTTTCTAAGGTACAATGGAAGAATCAAATTCGAAGATCACTCCTCTTTCACGTGTAGAAGGCCAAAAGGTATTGAGTGCGTACAAGGGAAGACCGAGACTCAATTGGACACCGTTAAGGATGAGGTCGACTCTTGTGTCGCCAAAAGGAAGTGAATCTGAAGAAGCATACGAAGAGGAGAAATCAGAAGAGGAGGCCGAGGAGACCTTGCAGCCGAATGCCTCTCAAATGAGAATACCTTTGAGTGATTATTCGTCTCCAACGCTTTTAGCTCAACCTACGTGCCTTGTTTACTCTCAAGTGGAAGCTGATTTTGAACTTTCAAGTGGGACAATCAAACTTCTTCCATCATTTCATGGGTTAGAAGGAGAGGATCCCTACGTGCATATCAAGGAATTTCATGCAATATGCGAGATTGGCAAGCTGAGGGGGTTGAGCGATGATCAAAGAAAGTTAAGTTATTTCCATTCTCTCTTAAAGATAAAGCTAAACATTGGTTGTTTTCCTTGCAGGTCGCTTCTATTAAAACGTGGGAAGAACTGGCATCTAAGTTTTTACTGAGGTTCTATCCAGTTAGCAAGACTATCATTATGAGGAAGCAGATCTTAGGGTTTACACAATCAGAGGACGAAGTGTTTCATGAGAGTTGGGAAAGGTATCAAGAGCTTCTGACTTCGTGTCCACACCATAATTTTGCCCCGTGGATGCAGATTGAGTACTTTTATGAGAGTCTGTTGGATCAAGATCGTAATATGGTGGACATGACATGTGGAGGAGCACTGAAAAAGAAGACTTTTGAGGAAGCATGGACACTCTTTGACACATTGGCGTTGAGTTCACAGCAGTGGAATAGACGGAAAAGAGTGGAAAAGAAATCAGCTATGGAAGCTGAGATGTCTGAGCTTAAGCAGATGATGCAGGTTCTTATGGCAAATCAAGGAGCTAAGCCATCACGTGGAGAGCCATGTTTCGAGGTTGAAAGAGTTCAAGCTAGATTGAGTGTACAGTCCCCTGTTGAGCAAAGAAGTACTTATTTGGAGGACATGATTGCTACATTAGCCCAGAGTACAACTTCGATGTCTAATGATACTAAGACGTTTATGAATAAGACTGAGGAGCAGTTGAGTGTTACAGCTAAAGCTATCTCGAATTTGGAAGCCCAACTGGAACAAGTGACTTTGACCTTGGATAAAGTGGTAAAGGGTGCACCAATTCAATATAAGGCTGAAGCAATCACTACTTTGAGAAGTGGGAAAGTGATTGATAACAAAGTGGGCACTACTCAAGATGATAATCCAGGCAATGAGGATGAAGTTGAGATACTAGAGCCTGAACAAGTGGAAAAGTACAAGAGGGATAAAGTTAAGGTTAAGGATGAGGAAGAGGAGGAAAGAAAGAAGCAAGAAAAGCACATTGCTACGCGTGCTAGCAAGAAGGCCGAGATTACTTCCTCTATTCCAAGAGCTCCGTTGCCTTTCCCTCAACGTCAAAGGAAGCAGAGTAAGGATGAGCAAGCTAAGGAAATTTTGGAGATGTTTAAGAAAGTGGAAATCAACATTCCTTTGCTTGATGCTATTCAGCAGATTCCTAAGTATGCCAAGTTTTTGAAGGAATTGTGCACACACAAGAGGAAATTCAAAGAACATGAGCAGGTGTGTCTGAGTGAAGAAGTAAGTGCTGTTTTGCAGAGAAAGTTGCCGCCCAAGTTGAAAGATCCTGGCAGTTTTACAATTCCATGTTTGGTTGGGGATCACAAGTTTGAGAAGGCATTGTTGGATTTGGGAGCAAGTATTAATCTGATGCCGTATTCAGTTTTCGCACAGTTGGGCATAGGAGATCTTAAACCTACTGGTGTTACTCTTCAATTGGCAGATCGTTCAGTAAAGGTTCCGAAAGGTGTGGTTGAAGATGTGCTGGTTCGGGTTGCAGATTTGATTATGCCCGCTGATTTTATCATTCTTGAAATGAAGGATACCCCAATTAGAGGAAATGAGCTACCGATCATACTGGGAAGACCGTTCATGGCCACAGCAAACACCAAGATTGATGTAAGTAATGCGAAGTTGACAATGTCTGTACTTGGTGAAACAGTTGAGTTTGATGTTTTCGATGCGATGAAGTATCCAAAGGAGGAGGATGATTGCTTGAGGATTGATAGTTTGGACCCATTAGTTGAGGAGGTGTGCGAAACCAGCAGTGTAGAGGATACATTGGAGGTAGTTTTGGGAGCACCAGAGTCCAGTGAATTAGAGGAAAAAGTGGAAAAAGCTCCAACCCATTTGAAATGTTAGTACCCACTAATCATAAGACGCTTCCTTCTATTGAGCAAGCACCTAAGTTGGAGCTGAAACCGTTACCGGAGCATTTGAAATATGCATTCTTGGGAGAAAATGAGACCTTGCCTGTTATTATTGCAGCTAATTTAAGTGCAAGCGAGGAAGAAAGACTTTTGAGAGTTCTGAAGGAAAATCGGTTAGCATTGGGATGGACCATAGCCGATATCAAGGGGATTTCACCCACAGTTTGTATGCACAGGATTTTACTTGAGGAGGAATCTAAGCCTACTCGTGATGCCCAAAGGAGACTGAATCCAACTCTGAAGGAAGTTGTGCGTAACGAGGTAATCAAATTGTTGGATGTTGGTATTATTTATCCTATTAGTGATTTGAAGTGGGTTAGTCCTGTTCAAGTGGTGCCAAAGAAAAGTGGTATTACGGTGGTGAAGAATGAGCACAATGAGTTGGTTCCCCAAAGAACACAAACCGGTTGGCGTGTCTGTATTGACTATCGAAAGCTTAACACCGCGACAAGGAGGGATCATTTCCCTTTGCCATTTATTGACCAGATGTTGGAAAGGTTGGCTGGCCATAGTCACTATTGCTTTTTGGATGGGTATAGTGGGTACAATCAGATTGCTATTGCGCCCGAGGATCAAGAGAAGACCACGTTCACATGTCCATTTGGTACATTTGCTTATAGGAGGATGCCATTCGGATTGTGCAATGCGCCTGCAACATTTCAGAGATTGATGAGTGTGCATTTTGCATCACTTTATGATACTAATTCCTTAACCTAGAGTGTTAGAACTCGATATTTTGTGTTTCTTGTCTTGTTTTTGTGTTTTCAGGTCAAATGAAGCAGAAATGAGAAAAAGAAGCAAATGGAGCCATTTTGGGACATTTCCTGGTCAAACCAGGAAAACGAGTGAAATCCTGGTCAAACCAGGAAAAGTGCAGAAATCCTAGTCAAATGAGGATTCCTAGTCACACTAGGAAACATCAAGTCCAGAACCATCATTGCGGAGCCAGAAATGTGAAATCCTGATTCGAACAGGAAATCCTGGTTGAACTAGGAAACCTAACCCAACTAGGGAAAGGAGTCCTAATGACACTAGGAGACCCCAGGGGCAATATGGTCATTACGAGAAGTCGAAATGGATAAGGAATCTCTCATTTTCAAGGAATCCTAGTTGCACCAGGAAATGTTGTTCAAGGTTCCAGAAGCTTCCAGAAGGTGGTGGACATCCATGGAAATGAATGGAGGGAAGAAATGAATTTGAATTCAAATGGAAATGAGGGGCAAAATGGGAAGTCAAAAGTGGAGGGCCCATGGGCCCTAGGGATGCCGAACCAAGTGGGCCATGCATGCACATGCATGGGCCCAAACCCGAGCAGCCCAAAGGCCATACGCAAGAAGGAAGATAGCAGCCCATGCATGCGCATGCATGCCATGCAAACCCTAGCAGCCAAGGGGGCCCATGCGCAAACCCAAGGTGACAAGCCCAAGGTGAAAGCCCATGGAGTGAAACCCTAGCCCATCTTGTGCAAGCCACTGAAGCCCAACATGCAAGCCCAAAGCCCAAGACCAACAGCCCATGCGCAAGGAAGGGACCCTAGCTGGGCTAGGCGTGAATCACTTAAGCCCAAGGAAGAGCAGCCCATGCCGCAAGGCCTGATGCCCTAACCCTAGCTGAAGCCGCAAGCAACAAGGAGAAGGAAAACTTAGCAGCCGCAAGTTTTCTCCTCCTTGCCTCTCAAGGAATGCTTCCTCTATATTTACCCCCTTCATTCAAAACCCTAGGATCACTTTTTCACCTCTTCCTCCAGCCGAAATCTCTTTAGGTCTCTAGTTTATTTTTCTGTTCTAGGTTTTTAATTTCAGAATTTAGTTTTGTTTTAGAGAGAGCTAGCTGAATTTTAGAGAGAGAAAAGGGAGTGGCGTGGCAGCAAGGAAGGAGGACCTTTTGCCGCAAGCCCTAGCTCACCCTAGCCGTGAGCCAATTGCTTGTGGAGGTTACCTTCTCTCTTTGCCTTGCCGCAGCCCCTCTCACTTGGTTTCTTTAATTTTTCTTCTAGTTTTCTGATTGCATGTTAGTTTATGTTTCTGAATTAATTAGCTTGTGACTCTGAATTTATTTAATTAAGTTTCTGATTTCATTTAATTTATGTCTCTGATTTCCATTCATTTATGCTTTTGACTTTGTTTGATTTGCGTTTCTGATTTTCTTTAGCAAGCATGAATTGGAATTTTATTATTTATTGTTTCTTTTTTTATTTATTTTATTTAATTATGTAGGTTAGTTATTCTATCTTGCATGTTAGTTGTAGGTTGATTAATGGATTTGCATGTTCTAACAAATTGTTTATCCGTCTCTTGGTCTGTTAGTTTGATGTTTGCGCGTATCAAATTTCCACTATCTATTTAAACCCCCGTCACTAGTTGTTTGCATCCTTTGACTGGCCACCTTAGGGTAATTGCATCTAGTTTATCTGTTAGGTTTAGCTGTGAAATAGTCAAAGACACTAAACCACAAGTAACAAGGGAATAAGGGATTATTCTTGGTAGTGGGGTTGGGCGACCTCTATAAGGAAATAGTCAAATCTTATATGTTGTGCATGTTTGACGTTCTCATAAAACTTAATGACTCCTGCATAGGTAACAGCTGCCTTAGCTTGAACTAGGGAACATGTAGGTTAACTGGCTAAGGAAGGCCCAAGAAGCTCTTAGTTCATGCATTAGGAGAACAATGGCGAGAAAGTAACTAGCCAAATCTTTTTAGCAGTCAAACTTTAATACGTTGTGTTCAAATTAACTGTCATTAACCTTGGATGGTTATTGCATGCATATCTGATTTGAAACTGAAAACTTAACATTGCAAGATAGAATAAAGTGTGTGTGTGTGTGGTGATGTGTGCGTGTGTTCCATCTTTTTCAAAACCCCCCTTTTAGTTATTCTAATGATTAATTGCATTGATTTGTTGTATATTAACCATTCCCTGTGGGATTGACCTCGTGCTTGTACGCTTTGCTACTGATGCGATTCGTGCACTTGCGAGTAAACTTAGAATGAGATAATTGTTTATTTTATTCTAAGAAAACACATTCAACAGAGATGCATGATGTCTATTTTCTCTGATATGGTGGAACGAATCATTGAGGTATTTATGGATGATTTTTCTGTTTTTGGTTCGTCTTTTGATGCATGTCTGGATAACTTGTCTTTAGTTCTGAAAAGATGTCAAGAAGCCAATCTAGTGCTTAATTGGGAGAAATGTCACTTCATGGTTCAACAAGGGATAGTATTGGGTCATGTGATTTCAAAAGAGGGCATACAAGTTGATAAAGCCAAGATTGATGTGATACAGAGATTGCCGCCTCCATCAAGTGTTAAGGAGGTAAGAAGTTTTCTAGGCCATGCTGGGTTTTATAGGAGGTTCATCAAGGATTTTTCCAAGATCTCCAGGCCTTTGTGCACCTTATTGCAAAAAGAGGTGAATTTCGAGTTTAATTAGGATTGCTTGGTTGCCTTTAACAAATTGAAGAAGCTACTCACTTCCGCTTCGATCATCATGCCACCCGATTGGAACTTGCCGTTTGAGCTTATGTGTGATGCGAGTGACTATGCTGTTGGAGCAGTTTTGGGTCAGAGAGTTGATAAGCTGCCACATGTGATTTATTATGCAAGCAGGACTCTGAATGATGCACAGTTGAACTATTCTACTACAGAGAAGGAGTTGCTTGCTGTGATCTTTAACTTGGAGAAATTTAGAAGTTATTTGATTGGGTCTAAGATCACCATCTACACGGATCATGCCGCTCTCAAGCATCTGCTGAATAAGAAAGATGCCAAGCCGAGGTTGATTAGATGGACTCTGTTGCTACAGGAATTTGATATTGAGATCAAGGACAAGAAAGGTTGTGAGAATGTGGTAGCCGACCATTTGAGTAGACTCGTTAATGAGGAACAGTCTAAAGAGGATACACTACCGTTACGAGAGTCATTCCCGGACGAGCAGCTTTTTGCCATCTTGACTACTCCATGGTAAGCTGACATAGCAAATTATTTAGCAAGTGGAGTGTTGTCTAATGATCTGACAAACTACCAAAGGAAGAAGTTTTTGCATGATGTCAGACAATATGTGTGGGATGATCCTTATTTGTTCAAATATGGGTCAGATCAGTTGATAAGACGATGTGTACCGGAAATGGAGCAGAGGAATGTCATTGAGATGTGCCATTCTAAAGAATGTGGAGGCCATGGTGGAGGAACTAAGACCGCTTACAAGATTCTTCAAGCAGGTTTCTTTTGGCCCACTATTTTTCATGATTGTCATCAGTTTTATCTCACATGTGACAGATGTCAGAAGATGGGAAATATTTCTGCTCGCGATCAGATGCCGCTGAACTTCATGTTGGAAGTCGAAATCTTTGATGTTTGGGGTATAGATTTCATGGGACCATTTCCATCTTCTTTTGGATACGAGTACATTCTGGTGGGAGTTGATTATGTGTCTAAGTGGGTGGAAGCTGTCGCATGTAGGACTAATGATGCTCGAGTGGTCTTGAATTTCCTTAAGACCAATATCTTTGCACGATTTGGTACCCCAAGAGCAATCATTAGTGATGGGGGATCGCATTTTTGCAATAAGCTGTTTGAGGCCGTGATGAAAAAGTATGGAATAAGGCATAAAGTGGCTACTCCCTATCATCCGCAGACGAGTGGGCAAGTGGAAATTTCGAATCGTGAGATTAAGTTCATTTTGGAAAGAACGGTGCTCGCTAATAGGAAGAATTGGTCTACCAAGCTTAATGATGCGTTATGGGCTTATCGGACCGCTTACAAGACGCCCATTGGAATGTCTCCATTTCGACTGATCTATGGGAAAGCTTGTCATTTACCAGTTGAGCTGGAGCATAAGGTGTATTGGGCAATTAAGAAGTTCAATTTTGATATCCATGCCGCTGGTGAGAAAAGGAAGTTACAACTTAGTGAGTTGGAAGAAATACGACATTTCGCATACGAGAATGCTAAGTTGTACAAGGAAAGGACCAAGAGGTACCATGATAAGAAGCTACGTCCAATAGAATTCTTTGTTGGCGGGAAGGTGTTATTATATGATACAAGATTACGTCTCTTCCCAGGCAAGTTGCGTTCGAGATGGACCGGACCTTATGAGGTGATTAGAGTGTTTCCCTATGGTACAGTTGAACTCAAGAATCTGAAAAATGGGAACATATTTAAGGTTAATGGTCACCGTGTGAAGCCTTTCCTTGAACCTGATTTTGAGCTGAACCAAGAGAAGATTGATTTCTAGTACAAGACTAGGTCTGGCTGAAGACGTGAAACTTAGCGCTTCTTAGGAAGCAACCCAAGGGATGGATGACGACGAGGAGGGGATTCGGTACTTGTGCATGGGCGAGCCTTTTCACACCAGCCAAGGTACGTTTTCACCCTCTTTTCGCTCATTTAAGTAGATTTGTTTTAGTTATTGTTTTTTCCCTTCCTCTGTTTATTATATTGTACATTACATTTGTCTTTTATTTAACATTGAGGGCAATGTTTCTTTTAAGTTTGGGGGTGGGGAATGCATTGCATTTTTCAAATTAAAAAAAAAAAAGTTTTGAGTCTTTTTGTTTGTTTTGTCTTGAGTCCCCAACTGATTGATTTTATTATGCATAGCTATTATGAGCATGTCTAGCTTGACTGTATAGTATGAATTCTTCTATCTCTAGTATTGGTTCATAACATGCTTTACAACTCTATGAAGTGGGCCTTGTTTTCATAAACTTAAGTGATAACTTACATGACTAGAGATGCATATACTTAATAGAGTAGACTTGTATGACCTAAGTGAGCTTTTGAGCCCTGTACTTCAATTCTTGAGTGTTGACATTACTCTAAAATTTTCGTTTCATATAAAGTCGTTGTGATCTCATTATTCTTTTTTTTGATTTAGTACTTGGAATATAATTGTGAATCAATAAGCTAGAACTTCTCTCTTATTCTATTCAAAGCATGGATATAACTACATGAATCTTAGGAAATGATAGTAGGCCTTGTTTGTTTTAACCCATAACCTAAGGCCTACCCTGTGTTATAACCCTAGTCAAACAATTTGAGCCTAATGACCTTTTCTTTGTTTACCCTTGTACCAAAACCTAAGTTTGGGGGAGTTTCACTCCTCTACCTGTTTACCTTACTGATGGATTTGCATTAGCTAATGAAGCTGTGAGGTTAAAAAGAAATGTGTGTGCATAGCTTGGAAGAGAAGGAATTGTGCTTAAGAATGTGTCGTCCCTTATAAAAAAACAAATGGCGTTTAAGGGAACGAACGATTTCAAAGGATGTAACAGAAAAGTGTTCGAATTCAAGACTATGATTACAAGTTATGCAAGGAATACCTCTACTTTTGTTTTAAGCAAATCCATAGGCTGTAGCCCTTTGTTATCCGTTTCATTTCAATACCTTATCCTAACTTAAGCCTCCATTACAACCCTTATTAAAGCCCTACTTGATCTTGGGAGAATTGTAGTTTATTATGTGGAGTCTAGATAAAAGGGAAGCTTATGGTTGTTGATTCTGTTCCAAGTATCTTAACTCTCTTCTATTGAGATCAGTGTTTCTGTTTTATGGGTGCCTGTCTTTCATTATTAATATGTGAGCTTTTTGCATTTGTCTATCATATCATCTCTCACATATACTTGAGTGCACATGTCAACCCAATCTCTGAGTGTTTTATTGTTGAGAGCATGCCTTGGTGAGAATTGGAGTTGATGCTATTTTGGATATGCTGATTTAGTCTTGTTTGTCTAAACACTTGAGTTTGTGTTAAGGATGGTCTATATTTTTCAGGGAAGAGTAAGGTATGTTAATTGAAACATTATTAGAGGTCGAAGAATGAATTTTATATGTATCTTGCTTGATTATGCTATTTATGGCTGTGCTTATGAAATCATNGGGATGTTTTGAGTCTGTCTTGAGTCTTTTCTTTATTCTTTTTGCTCAAGGACTAGCAAAATCTAAGTTTGGGGGTGTGTTGAGTGCTCATTTTACACTATTTTATGATACTAACTCCCTAACTTAGAGTGCAAGAACTCGATATTTTGTGTGCTGTTAGTTTGTTTTTGTTTTTTTAGGATAAAATGAGCAAAGGAGAGAAAAGGAGCCAAAAGGACCATTCTTAGACATTTCCTAGTCAAACTAGGAAAACAAGAGAAATCCTGGTCAAACCAAGAAAGGGGCCGAAATCCTAGTCGAATGAGGATTCCTATTCACACTAGGAAACATCAAGTCCAGAACCATCATTGCGAAGCCAGAAATGAGAAATCCTGATTGGAACAAAAAATCCTGGTTGAACTAGGAAACCTAACCTAACTAGGGAAAGGAGTCCTAATGACACTAGGAGACCCCAGGGGCAATATGGTCATTACGAGAAGTCGAATGAATAAGGAATCCTTCATTTACAAGAAATCCTAGTCACACTAGGAAATGTGGGTCAAAGTCAACTCTACAAAGTCAAGGTTCCAGAAGCTTCTAAAAGGTAGTGGACATCCATGGGAATAAATAGAGGCAAGAAATGAATTCGAATTCAAATGTAAATGAGGACAAAATGGGAAGTCAAAGTGAATGGTCAAGGGTCAACTATGAAAAGTCAACAAGTCAGATGGGCCATGGGCCTATGCAAATGCCGAAATCTGAGGGACCATGCATGCATGCATGCACCAGCCCAAGATGAAGCCCAATGCGCAAGTCTAAAGGTGGCAGCCATGAAGTGAAACCCTAGGGGGCTGGCGTGTGGCACTTAAGCCCAAAGCCAAAGCCCTTGCCGCAAGCCCAAAGCTTCCCCTAACCCTAGCAGCAGCCGCACCTTCATAGTTGACATGTGAGTTAATATCCATGTTATTATTTCTGACCCCTAGTGTTTATACTTTGATTGTTAATATCCATAGTAAAGTGAATGGTATGCTAGTGGTGGATTCTGACCCCTAGTGTTT
>QANW01007118.1:11528-26217 GCA_003254865.1 Dryas drummondii
ACGCAAGGCAGATGGTCATTCATGAAGAAGGCAGCTCCACTCCAAGCTCATCAACCCATGGCACCAATCCGCACCAAGCTCAGTGGTTTCATCAATGCATGAACATGATATGCAAATGTAGGATTCACAAACAAAGATCAACCTTCTCAAGCTATCGGCATGAAAAGATCAATATTGAATCCTTCAACTTAAATCTAAAGTGAAAGTGTTTGAAGAATGTATGAAGACATTTAAGCACTCAAACCCATATAGAATTTCAGATTTAATAAAAACAAGTTCAGAAAAACTCTTTGTGATTTTTCAAGAAATAAAAACCATTTTTCTGAAAATGATGAAGATGAGCACTTCACATAGAAAATACCCAGACGTGAAAAACCCAAGAATACACTCTCAAAAATTGCTCATTAACACCCACCAAAGATCTGAACCAAAACGGCTCATATACCCGTACACACTCACGCAAGAAGCATGTTCGCCCATGCCACGTGGAAGCCAATCAATGGCTGTCCACAAGAGACAGATGAGGGGCATATTCCCTTTGTCCTAGAGGGGTATCCTAGTATTTACTAAGGATAGGAATAAGCAGCTGTCAAAAGGAATTTTGCTTTTAAAAATCAGAAATGAAGAAGATGATGAATAGTGCTGATGTGTGAAGGTGTGTGCGTGAATGGGAAAGATGAATCAGATCTGATTTGAAAACATTAGGGGAACCAAGTCATGTGCTGTGCACATGCATGTCTAATACTAAATAGAATATGGGCTTTCAAAGAATTGGGCTTAAAAAGCAAAACCCGAAATGGACCCACTATAGCAACTGTGACTTAAATAACAGTCACTGTACGTGAAAAACAGTGTTCTTTATGATCAGTGAACGACTAGTCAAATAGACAAAAATCTGTTAATTTCATGAAATGAATGAAGTGCAGTATACCTTGTGTCTTTGATCATTCTTGTCTTCTTCAAAGCAGCAGAACGTGTCCTAATTCTAGCCTAGAGCTTGTGAGTGATTAAATACAAATTAATACAATTGTTTTGACAAGGAACATAGCCAATTTAACAAATCCTAGAAACTAACAAATTTCAAGCAAACTTAGTAATCACAAGCAACTAGTGTCACTTCAATTCTCACAAAGATAGTCACTCACAAATAAAGCACTGAGATATTGGTTAAATAGTGATTCACTCAAAATGCATATGTGAGCGAGTTTATGCATACAAATTCAAATTACTCACATATATGTATGAACAAAGGCACAAGTGAAAGAATAATGATCTCATGAAAGATACCACATACCTGAAATCAAATCAAAATACAATATGATTCCATCTCATCTAATCTCCACATTAAGACTACACTTCACCTAAGATCATATAGGACTTTACAAATGGGTTGTAATGGGGCTAACGGTGAAGGGTTTAACAAGAAAGTTATGGAAAACACAAAGACTTAAGGGAACCATAGAGAATCAGGTTTTACGGTGTCATTTCATTCTTACACACTTTGGCGACTAGGCTTGCATTCTTGAATTTGCACACTTGTGATACACATGCCTATCCTTTTCACTTTCTTCTTCTTTTTTTTTTTTTCTTTTCTTTCTATTTTTCTTTTGGGGCACAACAACATATTCTTTTCCTTTTCTTTTCTTTTTCACATTGTTCTCAAGCCTTGCACACAAATGAACAATTATAAAAAACCAGCTCTCTACAATCCCTTAAGTAAGGGTAAGATACACACAATGGAAGGGTACTTCCCCCAAACTAGGGACTGGCATGGGTAACATGGTTAAGAAACAAAAAGGCTGACAAGGCTCCACAAGGCAACTAGGGGTATAAATTAACAAAAAAAAAAAAAAGGATGGCTAGAATGGCACAAACGAGACAAAGAAGGCCTAAATCATTTTCTAGGTTCCATGTACTTACAACATGCTTCAATTAAATTGAGATGGAAGTTCTATCATTTGATTTAAAATGATGCACATTTCAAGCATTTGATCAAGTGAAAGATAATGAGATCATGCAAACTCTAGATATTCAATGAACGCATGGAGTATTAGTATATANGTTCTCCTCTGAACGCTCCATATTAGGCTCCAAGTAATGCTTAAGCCGATGGCCATTCACCTTGAATGTATTCTTTGTCTTTGTATTGCAAACCTCCACTGCACCATGAGGGTAAACATTAGTAATAGTAAATGGACCATACCATCGAGAACGAAGTTTACCTGGAAAGAGTCTGAGGCGAGAATTGTAAAGCAAGACTTTCTGACCAACTTCGAAATGTTTCCTCAAAATGGCCTTGTCATGGTAGGCCTTAGTCTTCTCTTTGTAAATCCTAGAACTCTCATAAGCCTCATTCCTGAGTTCCTCCAACTCACTCAATTGTAGCTTCCTATGCTCACCTGCCTCATTCATCTTAAAATTGAACCGTTTAATAGCCCAATATGCTTTATGCTCTAATTCAACAGGTAAATGACATGGCTTACCAAAAACCAACCTGTATGGGGACATATCAATAGGGGTCTTATATGCTGTACGATAAGTCCATAGAGCATCTAAGAGGCGATTTGACCAATCTTTCAGGGAGGGGCTCACAGTCTTCTCCAAAATTTGCTTAATTTCCCTATTACAGATATCAGCCTGTCCACTCGTCTGGGGGTGATAAGGTGTAGAAACCTTATGCTTGATACCATATTTGCTCAGCAAGGCCGCAACTTACCTGTTGTTGAAGTTAGATCCTCCATCACTAATAATAGCCCTGGGAGTGCCAAATCTTGCAAAAATATGATCCTTAAGAAATCTGAGGACAACTCTAGAATCATTAGTCTTGGATGGAATTGCTTCCACCCATTTCGACACACAATCAACCGCAAGCAAGATATACAAATAACCCTTGGAAGAAGGAAAGAGACCCATGAAATCAATGCCCCAGACATCAAAAATCTTAACAATAAGAATGGGGTTAAGAGGCATTTGATTTTGGGAAGAAATGTTACCCAACTTCTGACATCTATCACAGGTGGTGCAAAATGTATAAGCATCCTTGAACAGACTAGGCCAGTAAAAACCACACTGCAACACTTTTAGAGCCGTCTTCTTTGCTCCACCATGTCCTCCATATGCATCAGAATGAAAAAAACTTAGTTTAGATTGAAATTCAGATTCAGGCACACACCTTCTAATGATCTGGTCAGGGCACCACTTAAAGAGATATGGATCATCCCATATATAGTACTTAGTCGTGCTGATGAGCTTCTCCTTCTGAGATCTCTGTATGTCACCTGGAAGTTTTCCTGTAACAATATAATTAACAATATTAGAATACCAAGGAACATAAACAGACAATGAGAACAACTGCTCATCTGGAAATCGCTCATTCAGAGGGAGAATGTCCTCCGTAGTAGTAGAACTATGCACCAATCGACTAAGGTGATCCGCCACCACATTCTTTGAGCCCTTCTTATCCTTGATCTCTAGGTCAAACTCTTGGAGCAGCAAAATCCATCTAATCAGCCTGGGCTTCGCATCTTTCTTCTGTAGAAGGTACCTAAGAGCTGCATGATCAGAAAACACAATCACTTTAGTTCCAATTAGATATGACCTGAATTTCTCTAAAGCAAAAATGACAGCTAAAAGCTCATTCTCTGTAGTGGAATAATTCAGCTGGGCATCGTTGAGAGTCCGACTGGCGTAGTAGATAACATGGGGTATCTTGTTCACTCTCTGCCCTAACACAGCTCCCACAGCATAATCAGAAGCATTGCACATCAGCTCAAATGGCAAACTCCAATCAGGAGGCATAATGACCAGAGCTGATGTAAGAAGCGTCTTTAATCTATTAAATGCGGCCAAACACTCCTCATTAAACTCAAACGGCACCTCCTTGGCCAACAATCGACTCAAAGGCCGAGCTATCTGGGAGAAATCCTTGATGAACCGCCTGTAAAAACATGCATGACCTACAAATGATCTCACATCTTTAACTGTCAAAGGTGGTGGAAGATTACTTACCAGATCAACCTTGGCCTTATCCACCTCTATCCCTCTACTGGATATGACATGGCCAAGAACAATACCCTGTTGTACCATAAAATGGCACTTCTCCCAATTCAAAATCAAATTTCATTCTTGGCATCTTTCTAAAACCAAAGCAAGATTATGGAGGCATTTATCATAAGAAGAACCAAATACACTTAAATCATCCATAAATACCTCTATTATATGCTCTACCATATCAAAAAAAATGCTCATCATGCATCGCTGAAAAGTACCTGGAGCATTGCACAAGCCAAAGGGCATGCGCCTGTAGGCAAAAGTGCCATAGGGACAGGTAAATGTCGTCTTCTCCGGGTCCTCTAGGGCTATAGCGATCTGGTTGTAGCCTGAATACCCATCTAAAAAGCAATAATGGCTATGACCTGCAAGACTTTCCAACATCTGATCAATAAAAGGTAATGGAAAATGGTCTTTCCGAGTACCTGAGTTAAGTTTCCTGTAGTCTATGCAGACACGTCACCATGTCTGTACTCGAGTTGGCACCAACTCATTAGCATCATTTCTGACCACTGTGATGCCAGACTTCTTAGGAACCACCTGCACCGGACTCACCCATTTGCTATCTGATATGGGATAAATAATACCCACATCTAGCAACTTCAGCATCTCATTTAGCACAACTTCTTTCATCACTGGGTTGAGTCTATGTTGAGCCTCTCTAGTCGGCTTGGCTCCATCCTCCAACAATATCCTGTGCATACACCTCGAGGGACTGATTCCCTTGATATCTACAATACTCCACCCAATAGCTATTTTGTGCTCTCTCAGCACTCTCAGTACTCTCAACAATTTCTCCTCTTCCTCTGCATTGAGGTTGGAAGCAATGATCACAGGTAATGTGCTTCCCTCACCCAAATAAGCATACTTCAGATGCTCAGACAAATCCTTCAACTCTAGCTTAGGTGCCTGCAACACAGAGGGTACAAGTTTTGTATCAGAAACAGGTAACGGCTCAAAAGCAGAAATATACATACCTGAACAGCGGGGTACGGCCTCTAAGTGAGCCAAAATGCTCTCAACCTGCTCATCCTCATAGACAGCCATAGGGCTATGAATCCAAGCCCTATCCAACGGATCACTGCTACAACTCACATTAAACACCTGTTGACAAACCAAGTCCATAACATCCACCCTAAAGCACTCATGCTTATCACTAGGTAGTTTGAGTGCTTCAAACACTCTGAACTCAATGGTCTGTCCCTGCACATTCATAGTCAATGTACCATGTTGAACATCAATTTTTGTACCTGCAGTGGCCATAAAGGGACGACCAAGTATCAAGGGCAACTGTGCCTCATACATAGGTACGGCCTCCATTTCCAAAACTAGGAAATCAGCCGGCAATATCACTCCATCTACTCTCACAAGTACATCATCCAAAATTCCTCTGGGTACTAACTGATCTATCAGCTAACTGGATACTCACAGAGGTCGTTTTCAGCTCACCTAAATTCAGAGTTTCATACACAGAAAATGGCATTAAATTCACAGAAGCACCTAAATCAAGGAGAGCTTTCTCAAACCTGCAATCCCCAATGATACAAGGGATAGTGAAGCTGCCTGGGTCCTTGAGCTTGGGAGGTAGCTTCCTCTGATGCACTGCTGAAACCTCCTCAGAGACCTTTACTGTCTCGAACTCCTTGAACCTCCTCTTGTTCGTGCATAAGTCCTTGAGGAACTTTGCATACTTGGGCACTTGCTTAATCGCATCTAGAAGGGGAATATTGATCTCCACCTTCCTAAATATCTCCATAACACCCTTCAGTGGGTCTTCTTTCTTAGCCTTCTACAACCTGCTACGAAAAGGAGCATGTAAAGAAATCAACTTAGAAGGGTCAGATTGTACCTGAGGTAAGGGAAACCCTTTTGGAGCTACGACATGGTTTCTTAAAGATGGCACAGAAGGGTCTAAGGTATCCTCAACAGGTTCGGCTATGACCTCAAGTGCATCTTCTGACTCGACACCTTTCTCAACAACTGCTTCCTCCTCTTTCCCAACTATCTTACCTCCTCTGAGAGTAATTGCATTCACCTGCTCATTGTTCTTGGGGTTAATGATCACTTGCCCTGGAAGTCTCCCTAACTCTCTCTGATTCAGTGCAGTAGCTAACTGGCCCATCTGTTGCTCAAGATTCGCAATGGCCCTGTCAGTCTTTTGCATATGTGTCTGACTTCTGAATGAAAGACTGTGTGCTCTGCGCCATGGATGCAATCAAATCTTCCAAGGACTTCTTCTGAGGCTGTTGTTGTTGATAGCCCTAATGTGCCTGATGTTGTGGAAATGAACCTTGAGGCTGCTGTTGATTCTGGTTATTACTCCACCTAAAATTGGGATGATTCCGCCACCCTGGATTGTAAGTAGGAGAGAATGGATCATTCTTGGGCCTCTAATTATATGAGTTCAGCATGTTGGCCTGTTCTTGCACAAACTCAGGGCAATTGACACCACGAGGGCAAGAAATCGTTTCATGTCCAGGTGTAGCACAAATGGCGCAAACCTCCAATGATGAAGCTCTCTGATTCAGGGCAAGCATGGCATCCATTTTGCGTTCAAGCCGAGTGATCTGCGCATTAGATGCAAAATTATTAGAAGCATTAACCTCATTAACTCCAGCGCACTTACCTCTAGTATCTGAATGCATTGTTTCTCTTGCCATCTCTTCATAGAGGTCAGAGGCCTCCTGGGCCTCTTATTCCGGATAGAACCACCTGAAAAATTAATCACAGCATTTCTACTAGCAGGGGTTAGTCCTTTATAAAATATTCGCATCAATAAGTTTAAAGGAAGTCGATGATGTGGACATTGAAGTAGCAGTGTATTAAAACGCTCCCAAGCGTTTGAGAATGACTCATCTTGTTGAGAAAACTACATAATCTTATCTCTCAGCATATCCGTCTTTTGAGAAGAAAAGAACTTTTCTAGGAACTGCTTCTCAATTTCATCCCAAGTCCTCTATGATCCAGGTTTCAAAGAATTCAGCCAGAACTTAGCTTTATCCTTCAAAGTATAAGAGAACACCCTCATCTTAAGTTGATTCTCATTCACACCTGTCAAGGGCAAAAAGCTCACAGCATTAAATATATCTTTAAGGTGAGTTAGTGGATCTTCACTAGGTAAACCATGAAAAGAGGGCAGTATATTGAAGTGAGAGGATTTGAGCTCATAGTTTCTTGCAGCAGGTGGCAAGGCAATGCTCGAAGGGGATGCAAGGATGGTCGGGATGTCTAGATCCCCCATGTGTTCCACGTCGTCCTCCTCAGCCATAACTTTTTCAAATTGGTGAGAGCTTGATGAAGATGTAGGAGACGGTGTAGGGGATGGCAAAGGTAGACGTGCTGCTGCTCGCACTTGTTCTGCCTTACTCCTTTCACAAAACAATCTGATTTGGGCTAATCTCTCATCCAAATGAGTGTCGTCAATTGGCTTGTTAGGATCTAGCTGGGACATGCACAAGTACCTACAAAATAATAAACAAACAAATTAGAACCACAATTAAACAATAAAAAAGAAAAGTAATTTTCGGACTTTTTTTTTTAAATCAAAAAATTATTTAATTAAATAAATACGAAAATCAGAAAAAAAAACGAAAATAAAAACTAAAAAGAAAATTATCAAATTCAGAAAATTAAAACAAGAATCAATTCAAATTCAAATTTCCTAATTATATGCAATCCTACCAAACTTGGGAATCAATTAGCCTAAACTAATTAGGAAACAATCACCAAATCAGATCATGCAAATAAAGCAAGGAATTTAAATTTAAACTTACCTCCCTAATTAGATGCAAATACTAACACACAAAGGAAAATTAATTATACACTTACCAAACTTGGCTACCTAGCAAATTAGGATTCTTAATTGCACGCAATCACTGAAGTAAAATCAGAATCCCATCAAAACATGCGGCTAAAGGAGGTAACAATGCTAATGTGACTCCACTATTGGATATGCATGCAGAAAAGAAAAGAAAGAGGCTCACGTCAATGCAAGAAAATAAACTAACCTAACCTTAATCAATTAAATACTCATGGCAAAGGAAAGGAAGAAACATGATGTAACATAAACACTAAAAGAAAACTGCAGCAAGGGTGGCTAAGACTTGCGACAAAGAAGAGACCAAACTATCCCAAACAAGTTTAAAAGAAAAACATAACTCTAGTCCATAGAACTCACGGCCAGAGAACAAAAACAAAGGAAACAGAGAATAATCACTAAATAAAGACACCAAAATAACACATTAAGAGTGTCACAAAGATCAAAACTAGTCCCTGGCAACGGCGCCAAAAACTGTTCGTTATATTTTAATACTTGCAGTGCACGAATCTATATATAATATAGATGGCAAGCAAGGTCGATCCCACGAGGACTAGTGACTGCCCAAGTTGTCACGCCTAGGGCAACTACTTACTGAAATGAAACACACACACGCACACACGAGTTGGAGGGGGTTTGTATGACTTGAAAACATCAAATTAAACCTACTTTAAAGACTAAGATGCGCAACTAGCAGAGAGTATGAAAATAGCAAGTTATCTTGTGAAAATAGATGGATGATGATACTAGGACTCTAGGACTTTACCACTAGACCTTATATTCAATGTCATGGTGCAATTTCTGAAACCTTTAATTCCTATTGATGAATGCATTCGCATATTCACCTATGGCATAACATGAAATGCATGATTCCCCAAATGTACAAATTAGTGCATGACGTCTACCCTAGTTTGGTACCCTAAATGCAACCTAGGCATGGCATCTACCTAAGAATGCAGTAAGGTCCATTAACACACAAATGAGATTATGAATGCAAATAAAACCCTAAGGTATGGCGTCTACCTTAGGTGCTTTAGTATTGATTCCACAAAATCAGAATTCAGCCAATTACTAAATCCTAAGTTGTTTAGCACTTGTATTAGGGGCTGATTGGTTGTCCTCATCCTAAATTGATTAAATTCTAGATGCAATAACCCTAGATGATCAATCAAGGATTATAAACACATAGAGAACAATGATAAAAGTGAAATCAAAATCACCAAATCCATGGAATTAAACAAACAGCAACTACATCACCAATCCACTGAATATTCAGCCTAGGGCTGAACCCTAGGCCCTAGAAAACGTGATTAGTTCATGCTGGAAAACAAGAACATCAAAGAAATCATGTTTTTCATCTCCAAATTACAAGAAAAGAGAAGAAAAGCCAAAACCCTAGGAGAGCTCACGCCTCCAAGTTGCAGCCCCTCTCTCTCTTTTTCTGATTTTTTTCTCCAAGTCCGGGAACCCTAGAACTCAGCAAGAGTTTTGGTTTAAATAGGTAAGTGTAGCTGATCCCTATAGACTTGCATGTAGATGATTTCCTCCCCTAATAATCCCTTAAAAATCAGAAATTAAATAAGGATAAATAAGGTAAGTGTAAATCCGATTTTTAGAGGTAAATTGGGAAAGAAATCCTAAGTAGGTGCGGCCAGCCACTGTCTTAGTCTACACGTCACCTCCCAAATGGTTTGGGCTGGGCTTTTACTTGTTTCATGCTCTTGGACCCACTCTTGGTCTTGGGCTTCTCTTTAAACAGCAAATACTCATTTAAGCTCAAAATGGGCTGATTTGCATCCATTTGTTACCTATGGGCTTTCCACCTACAAAAGAGTGAAACACAAATAAATAACACAAAATGTAGGGACTAAGTACTAAATACATTAAGAAAGAGGGCCTAAAATGCACACATTTAAGGACCCAACGCCACACCATTCCTTACTTATCCATGGAAATGAAAAAAATAAGTTCTGATCGTGAACTAAGGAGTCACCCTTAAGCTCCTATCATTTCCTTAGAAATGTGCGATGTATTCAAATCCATTTCGACTCCAATTACCCAAACTTCCATCACATGATACTTAAGTCTCAAAAATTGTCTAATTCCTCATTACCATCCATAAGTCATCTTCAACCCAAATTTGGAAAGGTTAGAGTCACAAAGCTCAATTCACTTTTAATTTAAACATTGCTCCGTATGATATCGATGTGAGATGCTCTTTATTCTTCTATTATCAATACTTGAATTTATTACTCTAGGGTAGTCACTTTCCATATGCTTACTACTTCCTAATTTCTCTTGATATTTCTTATCTAAGGTCGTATCACCCTACTCAATTTCCTTAGTTTTCATCCATGAACTTCCGAAATAAAATCAAACCATAAAACTCTTAATCCTTCTTATGGCATCCTTAATCCAATCCATAAACACATATCCTTTGCTATCCTTATTCTAACCCATCAAATATCAACTCTAATTTACAAGTATTACTTCATATCAATACTTAGCATCTATCCAAACACACACTCCAATCACAAGTCACAGAGCTTTCCTTTCACTCACATATAATTCTCAATAATTCCTTCCAATTTACTCCAACCTTATCTTAAGTTAAGTTCACACAAAACCTCCTTCTATCATAAATGGAATTTCCATGAGAAATTTATTTCATTCCATAACAAATGAAATCTCTCAACCACTCATGTTACTACGAAAATTAACTTTCCATCAAGGTTTAATATTGATACTTCCTCAACACTCAACCTCATTAAGGCGGAACTATAAACATCCAATAATGTGAGGTCGGCCACGTCGAGAAGGCATATCCATACTAGCTGAGGAAAACCCTTTCGTACACTGAAGGATGCACACAAGGTGCCGAGTCTACAGGAATTTAAAACCTAAGGCTCTAATACCAAGTTGACAGGACCGCCCTCGGATTCCACCCTGAAAATCGGAGAGGTCCTGTGGAATCCAAAATCAAGGAAAATTCGGCAGAACCTCCCTTGAAAATGGACTAACCCAAAATTTGTAAAACCTGTAAAAGCACTTCTAAAAACATCAGCCGCCACTACCACAACCAAAAAGGGTCTCAGATCCGTCAGAATACAATTTAGACAGAAGTTTTCAAGTTGGTTATCAGAGTCATTAATACAAAGTGTGTTACGCTAAGAACTAGAAAATTAAACGAAGTGGAACAATAGCCTACAATATCCAAGGGAGAAAATGAAAGGTATGCCTCGACGTATAATGGCGCGACCTCCACCACCGCTACTACCTGGGGGGAAAAGATTTAAACAAACAGAGAAAATTGTGAGATAAACTCAATGAGTGGACAATTTTATGGAAACGAGAACAAAAATTAATTATTATTTTTTTTTCAAAAATCTTTTAGAAACACGTTCAACTCTAAGACCTCACGTCACTCTTTGAAATCCCCCAGTTTTAAAACCAATTTATAAAACTTTCCGAAAACGTCATAAAGTCTTCGAACGCAAGGATTTAAAAATAACTCAAGTATATAAAGGCTTCATAAATTCTCCCAAATGCTATTTAAACAGTAGTTCAATTAAAATGTTATAAGAATGCTAATTAGTCAAATAATTTGATTTCACGTCATACTAGTAACCGAGAGACTGCTGGTCATACGTGCCCGCATAGCTTATGATGTTGGTCATACATGCACGCAGAGCTTATGATGCTGGTCATACACTGCTGAGTCATCTCTGGGCAAGTGCAGAGCAATATATAATGCTGGTCATACACCGTTGACTAGGCAAGTGCAGAGCAAATGCTGGTCATACACTGCCGAGTCATCTCTAGGCGAGTGCAGAAGAAATCTATTCCTGCTGATGGGGTACTAATAGGACGATTTAAAACTACATCATTTTAATATTCAACAAACCATGCCCAAACATGACTTTCTGACCGTTTCAAGATCACCCCATTTCAAACATGTCTCAAGGATAAAAAATGCCTTATAACTACTGTTAATTGAAACAAATCCGCAAAACGTAAGGATTTGAAAAGGGGAAAAATTGGCAAAGTTTCAGTGTGTTTATGGGCCCGAGGTTTGGGGCATTACAAATCCCTAGCCTAGAGTGCAAGAACTTGTTATTTTGTGTTTTGTTAGTTTGTTTTTGTTTTTATAGGATAAAATGAGCAAATAAGAGAAAATGAGCCAAAAGAGCAGTTGTAGGACATTTCCTAGTCAAACTAGGAAAAGAGGAGAAATCCTAGTCAAACCAGGAAAAGCTAAATCTCAGTCAAACTAGGATTCCTAGTCTCACAAGGAAAGATCAAGCTTGAATAAGAAGAAATCATGAAGATCCGAGGCCAAAAATGAGAAATCCTAATTGAACTAGGAAACCTAATCCGGATAAGAAATGGTGTCCTAATAAAGATAGGAATCATGATGGGCAAAATGGTAAATGTGAAATCCAAGTGAGATAGAGATTCTACTTCTACAAGGATTCCTTGGTGGACGAGGAAAAGTGGTCACAGTCAAAGTCAACAAGTCAAAGGTTCTAGAAGGTTCTAGAAGATTCTAGAAGACTTGAGGTGCAAGAAGGGATGATTGGGCCCTAAGTCTATGTCATGCGCCAAGCCCAAGAGGATGAAGCCACATGTCTATTTCTTGGCCTAGAAGACTTTTCTTTAAGTTGAAATTCAGATTTGGATAGGAGATATTGCAAGATTTGGTCAAAGATCACAAAGAATCCAAGTGAAATAAGGAAAGTCAAAACCCTGTGAAAATGAGCAGCAACTTCGACAGCATGCTCAGACCTCTACAGGTCAAATCTGATGGCATGCCATATATGGTTGGAAAGCTACAGATGTTAGCTTCGTGGGGAATTTTACGGATCTCGATTCCGACATGTTTAGCCCAAGTTATAGCCATTTTAATGAAGGCAGTGCAGCAGACCCGCGACCAGAAACAAAAGTGACGCCCAAGAAATGTTCAAGGCCCATTCCTTGCTATCCTTTTTGGTACCCAAAGCCCACAAGTTGACCTAATTGACAAGGAAACTTCTGAATCCCACATTGAAAAGGAGAGGAAAGCTTCAGCCCCTTCACTCTATAAATACATCTTTAAAACACAAAGAGAGGTCTGAGTTCTGAAAACCCTAGCCTCCTTTCTCTTTCTAGACGCAGCCACCTATCTCTCTCTCCTTTATTTTTCTCACGTAGCCACCCTTTCTCTCTTTGTTTTGTTGGTGCCGAACCCTAGGAGGAAGAAGGAGTGCCACCTTGCGCCGCCGCTGCCACCTTGCAGCCACCTTGCTGCTTGCTTGTCGTGGAGCCCAAGGGCAGCTAAGCTAGCTGCCACCTCTCTCTCCCTTCTTCCCTTTTAGTTTCTTAGTTTTAATTATGTTTTATTTGATTGTTGATTTGATTATGCGTAGCTAAATATTTAGCTAGGGCTAGGATGAAGCCCTAGTGATGCTATTTACTTCTACTATGGATTATTGAGTTTTCAATTACTTTACATGTTGACAAATCTTGGATCTCTGTTTAAATTGACTTTATATGTTTTGCATCTTTGACTGATCACCTTAGGTTGCATGCATCTAGATTAATATTGTGAAACTAAACAAGCTCGAAAGGATGATAATTTCAGTAGGCAACAATGAGTATCCTAAGATAATATTCATGAGAACATGGATTATAGATGGTCATAGGTTACAATTCGGATGGGTCTATGCTCTATATGTTTGTCACTCTCACAAATTGTAACGACTCTTGCATGGATAACAGTTGCCTTAAGTACGCTTAGTGAACATGCAAGTTAACTGACTAAGGGAGGCCTAAGAAGCTCTTAGTTATGCAAAGTAAGGACAGTAATTGCTAAAAGTAACTAGCCAAACCTTTTGGTAGACAAACTTTGTTGACATGTTTGCATATTGATTGTTGGTATCCATAGCAAGGTGAATGGTATACTAGTGGTGGATTCTGACCCCTAATGCTTCTTTATCATTGTTTTTATCTAAATTAATTTAGTTTGTTATCTTAAAGTTGATGTTACTTTATTGTTAGTTTAGTCTAGTCTCAAAACCAATTTAAACCCCCCTATTCGCGTGTGTGAGTTAGTGTGGATTTAATTGAATTTAATTGAGTTAGTAATCATTAAACTAGTACAATTCCCTATGGAATCGATATCGTATTTGCAAGCTTTGCTACTCCACGATTCGTGCAATTGCGAGTTAACCTAAAGCTTGGTAAAAGGTTAATTAATTTGTTCTAGGAAAACATACAACAAGTTTTTGGCGCCGTTGTTGGGAAAATGTTATTTATGTTGATTGCTAGTTTAATTACTTTTAGTTAAGTCAATTTAGTTAGGTTTTATCTTTTGTTTTTATTTTTCTTTTTGGATTTAGCTGATTTCTCTTGTTTCTAAGGTACAATGGAAGAATCGAATTCAAAGATCACTCATCTTTCACGTGCAGAAGGCCAAAAGGTGTTGAGTGCACATGAGGGCAGGCTGAGACTCAATTGGACACCATTAAGGATGAGGTTGATGAGTGTTCATTTTACGCTATTTTATGATACTAACTCCCTAACCTAGAGTGTTAGAACTCGATTCTTTTGAAAAATTGGAAGTCAAATTCAATGGTCAAGGGTCAACTATGTCATGTCATGAAGTCAATTGGGCCATGGGCCTATGTGAAAGACGATTGCAAGATGGCAGCCCATGCATGCATGCACATGCCATGCAAACCATGCGCCAACTCTAGAGCCCAAGTCATACAGCCATGCGCAAGTCATGCATCCCTAAAGCCCATCACGCCACTTGCTTGTTGCAGCCAGCCCATGTTCTTTTAA
>QANW01007118.1:26824-44335 GCA_003254865.1 Dryas drummondii
GTTTAGCTGTGAAATAGTCAAAGACACTAAACCACAAGTAACAAGGGAATAAGCGATTATTCTTGATAGTGGGGTTGGGCGACCTTTATAAGGAAATAGTCAAAGCTTATATGTTGTGCATGTTTGACGTTCTCATAAAACTTAATGACTCCTGCATGGGTAACAGCTGCCTTAGCTTGAACTAGGGAATATGTAGGTTAACTGGCTAAGGAAGGCCCAAGAAGCTCTTAGTTTATGCATTAGGAGAACAATTGCGAGAAAGTAACTAGTCAAACCTTTTTAGCAGTCAAACTTTAATATGTTGTGTTCAAATTAACTGTCATTAGCCTTGGATGGTTATTGCATGCTTATCTGATTTGAAACTGAAAACTTAACATTGCAAGATAGAATAAAGGGTGTGTGCGTGTGGTGTAGTGTGCGTGTGTTTCCATCTTTCTAAAACCCCCAATTTAGTTATTCTATTGATTATTTGAATTGATTTGTTGTTTATTAACCATTCCCTGTGGGATCGACCTCGTGCTTGTACGCTTTGCTACTGATGCGATTCGTGCACTTGCGAGTATACTTGGAATGAGATAATTGTTTATTTTGTTCTAAGAAAACATTCAACAAATTTTTGGCGCCGTTGCCGGGGAATGGTGTCTAATATCAATGAATTGATTTGATTAATCATTAGAATTAGGATATATTAGTTAGATTTGTTGTTGGTTAAGTTTTAGTTTAAATAAATGCCATGACTTTAAAAGCATATTCTCTACTGATTTGGTGTTTGCTTTTGTAGATGCCTAGAGCAACAATGGGAGAAAGAGGAAGAGAAGACGCAAGTAGAGGAATGGCAATGTCAGGCTGAAAGACAGTAAACCAAGCGCTGATTGGGAGGCAACCCAAGCTTTTTCAAGAATCCAAGAGATCAATAGAGACCAAGGAGGCCGCGCCTACACTTGGAGTGTCCAACTTGCATCCGCAAGTAAACAATTCCTCTATTCTTGCTTCATTTGACCATCTTATTTCATTTGTGTGTTTATTTGGTTGCAATTTCCCTATTGCTTATTTTGAGCATTCATGCATTTAATTTGTATACATTGAGGGCAATGTATCATTTAAGTTTGGGGGGAAAGCAATGGTGTCGTAGCTTGTTTCTTAGGTTTTTAGTTTTTAGATTTTGTAAAAAAAAAAAAAAATTTGTTTTGGCTTAAGAGGTCCGGTCCTCTAGGGCATTTAAAAAAAAAAAAATTGTTTCTTTTGTTTTTAAACTTAGGGAGTCAAACCCACATCAAAATGCAATTTTCTAAAATTCATTCCACCCTAATGATGGAATTGAATCTTTAGAACCTTGTTGCAACATTGTTTTTAAAGTGATTTGAGTCTTTTATGTGTTTAGGTTAGTTTTTGAGTCCCGAACAAGTTGATTGATTGTTTATGACTTTTGAGAAGCATGTTTAGCATTGTGTCTATGATATGTATTCTTCTTTTTCTAATATTGTTCCATAACCTATTTTATGATTCTATATGATTGGGCCTTATTTTCATGAACTTGAGTTGTGATTTGCATGATTTAGTGATTCATATGCATCTTAGAGTAGACTTATATGACCCATGTGAAGTTTTGAGCCTTGTCCTTCATATCGCGAGTGTTGTACATGACTCTATTCTTTTCTCGTTATTTAAGTCGTTGTATGATCTCATTGTTTTTTATCAAATGCTTGAAATGTATATATTTTTGAATCAATGAACTAGAACTTCCTTCTTATTCTAGGCAAAGCATGTTTATAACTACATGAATCTTAGAAGATGATTTTAGGCCATGTTTGTTTTACCTATAGCCTAAAAAGCCAACCCTTATGTGTTTTATCCCTAGCTAACCCTTTTGAGCCTTATAGCTTTTTCTTTGTTTACCCATACTATATACCCAAACCCTAAGTTTGGGGGTGCTATACCCTTTCTACCCGTTTACCCTTAAATATGGTTTTGCATTAATTAAGATTGAGGTTGTAAATAAATGATTATGATTAGCTTGAAGGAGAAGAAAATGAAATGTGCTTAATTGTATATGCCGTGCCCTGGAAAAAAAAAATGAAAAAATGAAAGAAAGAAATCGTTGGGACGGTTTCAAAAGAAGAGGTGGACAAAAGTGTTCAAGTTCAAGCTATGATGTGCAAAGAAGCAAGGTATGCCTCAGAATGTTCTATTGTTCTTGCAATTCCATAGTTTATAGCCCTTTGTTTATCCCTTTCATTTCAATATCATACCTTACCCTAAGCCTTCATTATAACCTCTATGAAGCCCTAATTGATTTTAAGAGAAGTGCAGTTCTTAATGTGGAGTCTAGGAGGGAAGGGAGCTTATGGTTATTGATTTTATTTCAAGTGTTTTGATTTTCCCTTCCTTGAGATCTTGTTTCCTTTCAAATGTGCCTATCTTTCATGCTAATATGTGAGCTATTTCTCTTTGATTACATAACTTCTCTCACATATCCTTTGAGTGCACAATTCAACCCAATTCTTGAGTGCTTTATTGTTGAGGGTATGCCTTAGTGAGGATTGGAGTTGAATCTATTTTGTATATGTTGATCTATTTCTTGCTTGTCCAACACTTGGGTTATGAAGAGAATGACCTATATGCACGATGAAGGAGTAAGGTATGTTATTTGAAGCATTATTAGAATTTGAAAAATAAATGTTATATATGCCTTGCTCTACTATGTTATTGTTGGTCATACTCATGATGTCAGTTGTTGGGAAAGTTGGTTAGTTTGTTTTTGAATCTTTGAGTCTTTTTCTTTATTTTCTTTGCTCGGGGACTAGCAAAGTCTAAGTTTGGGGGTGTGATGAGTGTTCATTTTACGCTATTTTATGATACTAACTCCCTAACCTAGAGTGTTAGAACTCGATTATTTTGTGTCTGTTGTCTTGTTTTTGTGTTTTTAGGTTGAATGAAGCATAAATAGGAAATAGGAGCTAAAAGAGCTGTTTGGGACATTTCCTGGTCAAACTAGGAAACGAGCAGAAATCCTAGTCAAATGAGGATTCCTAGTCACAAGAGAAAACATCAAGCCCAAAACCATCATTGTCAAGCCAGAAATGAGAAATCTTGATTGGAACAGTAATTCCTAGTTGAACTAGGAAACCTAACCCTACTAGGGAAAGGAGTCCTAACGACACTAGGAATCATTAGGGGCAATATGGTCATTATTAGAAGTTGAAATGGACAAGGAATCCTAGTGGGACAAGGAAAAGTTGGTCAAAGTCAACTCAATCAAGTCAAGGTTCCAGAAGCTTCTAGAAGGTGGTGGACATCCATGGAAACAAATGGGGGGAAGAAATGAATTCGAATCCAAGAGGAAGAGAGGGGCAAAATTGGAAGTCAAAGTCAATGGTCAAGGGTCAACTATGTCATGTCATGAAGTCAATTGGGCCATGGGCCTATGTGAAAGTCGATTGCAAGATGGCAGCCCATGCATGCATGCACATGCCATGCAAACCATGCGCCAACTCTAGAGCCCAAGTCATACAGCCATGCGCAAGTCATGCATCCCTAAAACCCATCACGCCACTTGCTTGTTGCAGCCATCTCATGTTCTTTTAATTGAAACCCTAGCCCATCAAGCCTACAAAGAGAAAGCCCAAGGAATCCTAGCTGAAAAAGAAGTCGAAACCCTGGAAAATAGAGCACCAATTTCGACAGCAATTCTGTAATTCTCCAGAACGAATCAGGTAGCATTCCATATATGGTTGGAAAGATACGGATGTTAGCTTCGCAGGGAATTTTACGGATTTCGATTCCGAGTTTTCTAGCTCAAGATATGATCATTTTAATGGAGGTAGCGCAGCAGTTCCGCGAGCTGAAAATGGAGTTACGCCCAAAAAGAGCCCAAATCAGCCCAAGGCCCATGCTTGGCCGAAAATTATAAGTCTTGGTGTGCAAGAAATGCACTTATCCCACATTGAAGAGAAAGAGAAACCTCAGCCCCACTCTCCTCTATAAATACATCATTATAACTCAAAGAGAGGGAGTCATCTCTAAAATTTCAGAAACCCTAGCTGTTCTCTCTCTCTCTCTCTCTCTCTCTCTCTCTCTTGTAGCCGCGAATACCCTAGCCTCCTTTCTCTCTTTTTCTTTTCTCACGCACCCTAGGAACCCTAGCAGTCCCCATTATTTCTCTTCCCTTGCCGCAGCCACCATCATCTCTCTTTCTTTATTTTTCTGCTGAACTGAAGGAGGAGGAAGGAGTCGAGCCGCTGCCACCTTGTGCCGCTGCTGCCACCTTGTGCCGCCGCTGCCACCTTGTGCTGCCGCCCCTGCCACTCGCTAGGGATGTTCTTTTATTTTTGTTTTGGAATTCTCATTTCTTTTGTTTGATTCTAGTTTTTAATTGTTTTGTTTAATTAGTTTGCTTTCCAACATGGATTGGGAATTTATTTATATTATTCTGATTTTCTTTTCTATTTTAATTATGTAGGTTTATTTATTCTCTATTGCATGTTAGTTGTAGGTTGATTAATGGATTTGCATGCTTTAACAAATCGTTTATCCGTCTCTTGCTCTGTTAGTTTGATGTTTGCATGTATTAAATTTCCACTATCTATTAGAACCCGTCACTAGTTGTTTGCATCCTTTGACTGGCCACCTTAGGGTAATTGCATCTAGTTTATTTGTTAGGTTTAGCTGTGAAATAGTCAAAGACACTAAACCACAAGTAACTAGGGAATAAGAGATTATTCTTGGTAGTGGGGTTGGGCGACCTCTATAAGGAAATAGTCAAAGGTTATATATTGTGCATGTTTGACGTTCTCACAAATCTTAATGACTCCTACATGGGTAACAGCTGCCTTAGCTTGAACTAGGGAACATGTAGGNGAAAAGGTCGATCCCACGAGGACTATTGTTGATCTTTAAATGATAATCCGAATGCTAAAAAGAAACAAGAAAACAAGACACGAGTGGCTGCCCAAGTTGTCACGCCTAGGGCAGCTGCTCACTTGAAATGAAACACACGCACACACACACACGAATGAGAGGGAGTTTGTATGACTTGAAAACAGCAAATTAAAACTAAACAAAAACTAAGATGTGCGACTAGCAAAGAGTATGAAAACAGCAAGTTATACTAGGACTCTAGAACTCTACCACTAGACCTCATATTCAATGTCATGGTGCAATTTTTGAAACCTTTAATTCCTATTGATGAATGCATTCGCATATTCACCTATGGCATAGCATGAAATGCATAATTCCTCAAATGTACAAACTAGTGCATGTCATTTACCCTAGTTTGGTACCCTAAATGCAACCTAGGCATGGCATCTATCTAAGAATGCAGCAAGGTCCATTAACACACAAATGAGATTATGAATGCAAATAAAACCCTAAGGCATGGCGTCTACCTTAGATGCTTTATTATTGATTTCACACAACTAGAATTCAGCCAATTACTAAATCCTAAGTTGTTTATCACTTGTATTAGGGGCTGATTGGTTGTCCTCACCCTAAATTGATTAAATTCTAGATGCAATAACCCTAGGTGATCAATCAAGGATTAAAAACACATAGAGAACAATGATAAAAGTGAAATCAAAATCATCAAATCCATGGAATTAAACAAACAGCAACTACATCACCAATCCATTGAATATTCGGCCTAGGGCTGAATCCTAGGCCCTAGAAAACGTGATTAGTTCATGCTAGAAAACAAGAACAGCCACGTAATCATGTTTTTCATCTAACAATTACAAGAAAAGAAGAAGAAGAAGAGAAAACACCCCAAGGAGAGCTCACGCCTCCAGCAGCCCCTCTCTCTCTATTTTCTGATTTTTTCCAAGTCTGTCTGAACCCCCAAAATGAGAGAAAGAGATAAATATATAAGGGTGTGCGGCAGCTAGGGTTTTTCCAAGCTAGGGAGGTGCGGCTGCTAGGGTTTGGAGCAAAGAGAAGATGCGGCAGCTAGGGTTTTGGGCTTAAGTGGTATGCGCAAGGCCCAAAAGCTTCCCTCTCTCTTGCGCAAGGTGCAGCTGGCCCTTTTCTTCCATGTAGCTGATTTCCTCCCCTAGTGGGCCTCCAATAAATCAGGAATTAAAATGAAATAACTAGGGTAATCCCAAATCTGATTTTTAGAGCCCAATTAGGAAGGAAAGCCTTGCAAGGTGCGGCCAGCCTTTTTCTTCTAGCATACACGCCACTTCCTATGTGGTTTGGGTTGGGCTTTCATTTCTTCCTGCTCTTGGACCCTCTCTTGATCTTGGCCTTCCCTTTAAACAGCAAATATTCATTTAAGCTCAAAATGGGCTGATTTGCATCCATTTAATTCCTATGGGCTTTCCACCTACAAAAGAGAAAAACACAAATAAATAACATAAAATATAGGGACTAAGTACTAAATACATGAAGATAGAGAGCCTAAAATGCAAACATTTAATGACCCAACAGTTAGCAATGAAGAAGATGGAGTAAATACATTAATTTACACCATTACATTACACTTTATAGGAACTATAGATCTTCAACAGGACAAATCTAGAGAGGTTTTAATGAACCATAAATGTTCTACCTTGTCACAATTCCGTTGGTATAAAGATGTCTTTCTGGCTAAAGTCTTTACTAAAGTAGACTGCCATGAGGAATTCTGGAAGGAGAAGTTCATCTCTGGACTTCCTCCTTTGTTTGCAGAAAAAGTAAGAAATAGGCTAAAAGCAAAATACGGAGGTAGAATCCCGTATGATCAAATTACCTTTGGCGATTTAGTTTATGAAATCTGCGTAGAAGGATTTGGCCGTATGCACAAATATGAAACTTAAAAGGCAGTTAGAAAAAGAAAAAAGCTCAAGAGGAAAAGAGATGAGAGATTTTTGTGAGCAATTCGGATTTTCTAGTATCCCTAGGATATTTAAGAAGAAATCTGGTGAAAAACCCTATAAATCCATGGGACGAGTAGAGTATAAGTCGAAAAAAGACTGGAAAAATCAAGAATATAGGTGGATTTACTAAAAAGGATATAAGAAGACAACGAGGAATGCAAAGGGTAGATTTACTAAAGATAAGACGATAGACAAGAAGCCACTAACATGCTACAAATGTTGAAAAATAGGACACTATAAAAATGAGTGTAGAGTCAAGGACAAGATCAATGCCCTCCAGGTTGATGATGAATTAAAAGAAGGATTGTTTAGGATCCTTTAAACTCTGATGACTCTTCTGTTGAAGAATCTTTAGGGTTGGAGGATGATGAAGATCTTACAGAGACTAGTCATGACTCTGAGGATGATTGTCTTTGCAAAGGAATATGCAACATGGAATTAAATGTCTTTACCAGTCAAGATAGCTTATTCCTTGATCTTATTGATAAAATTGAAGATCCTACTCAAAAAAGAGCAGTCTTAGAACAATACCTAAAGGTTGAGATCAATAAGGAAATACAAGGGAAAAAAAAAATTGAACAGTCTTCTTCTTCCTTTGAACCCTATAGTTTTCTAACTGTCCTAAATAGGATAAACACTTCTAAGACCAACAAAACCTCTCAAGAAACAACAGTTTTAGAAATTAAGGGACAAGTATTCCAGGTCAAAGAAGAAATAAAAGATTTGAGGAATAGAATTAATATTCTAGAATTATCTAAACTGTCAAAACAATTCAAAGAACATGAATTGGAAGAAGAATTTTTTGAAGAGATAAAGAAAATTAAAGGAAAGGGGTAGAAGAAAGCAGTAAAGATTTTTTAGAAGATGAAGAAATTAATAGCTTAAAGTTCATCAATTAGATTGATAAGGTTTTCGCTCAGAAATGGTTTGTTGAAGTAACCATCATAGCTGATCAAGGGTATACCTTTTCAACCATGGCATTAATGGATTCTAGAGCAGATTTAAACTGCTTAAGTAAAGGATTAGTCCCCACTAAGTACTTTTCTAAAACCACCCAATCCCTGAATGCTGCTAATGGTTAGAAAATGCAAATTAAATACAAGTTGTCTAAAGCAGCAGTCTGCAACAATGGGATCTGCTTGGAAACACCTTTCCTAATGGTAAGAGACCTGACCAAGAATTGTATCTTAGGAATCCCATTCCTAAACATGTTTTATCCTATAAAGATTACAAAAACAGATATTGAATCAGTTTTGGATGGAATCCAATTAAAGATTGATTTTATCCAAGAACCTCATGTGAAGTATATCAATACCATGAAAGAAAAGGTCAATAGCATAGAAAGATTCTTGTTTTCACTTAAAGAGGAAATTCAGTATAAACATATTGAAGATATACTTAGGATCCCTCAATCCCAAAGACAAATACAAGAGATAAAGAATCTCTTAATAAAAGAAATCTATGCGGACCTACCCAATGCCTTGGGAATAGGAAACAGTATATGGTATCATTACCATACGAACCTGATTTTAAAGAATCAATGATTCCTACCAAAGCCAGACCTATTTAGATGAATATCAACCATCTGGAACTTTGCAAAAAGACATAAAGGATCTCTTAGAAAAGGGTCTGATAAGAAAAAAGGTCTTCTCCATGGAGCTGTCCAGCTTTTTATGTGGAGAAAGCAGCAGAGATTGAAAGAGGAGTCCCAAGACTGGTTATAAATTATAAACCTCATCCAAATGGCACCTAAACGTGACTGATAGGCCAGAAAGACATGGGAAAACTCTTTCTCATGTTTAGATTAGTGTTCTAGACTTATTGAACCACATTTGGTGTTAAAAACGCACCGAAACGTCATTTCGGTGCATAATTGGTCCAATTTCATCCAAATTGCACCAAAACATCATCGATAGGCAAGAAAGACATGGGGAAGTACTTTCTCATGTTAGGATTAGCGTTATAGACATATTGAACCACATTTAGTGTTAAGAACGCACGAAATTGTCATTTCGGTACATACATGGTCCAATTTCCTCCAAATTGCACGAAAACGTGACTGGTAGGCAAGAAAGACATGGGGAAATACTTTCACATGTTAGGATTAGCGTCTAGACCTATTAAACCACATTTGGTGTTCAGAATGCACGAAATCATCATTTCGGTACATACTTGGTCTAATTTCATCCAAATTGTATCAAAACGTGCTCGGTTGGCAAGAAAGACATGGCGAAGCACATTCTCCTGTTTGGATTAGCGTTCTGGACCTACTGAACCACATTGTGTGTTATGAAAGCAGGAAAATGCCATTTCAGTGCATACTTGGTCAAATTACATCCAAATTGCACCAAATTGCTCCCGGTCGGTAAGAAAGTCATGGGAAACCACATTCTCATGTTAGCATTATCGTTCTAGACCTATTGAACCATATTTGGTGTTAAGAACGCAAGAAAACGTTATTTCGGTGCATACTTGGTCCAATTTCATCCAAATTGCACCAAAACGAGACCGGTAGGCAAGAAAGACATTGAGAAATACTTGCCCAAGTTAGGATTAGCATTCTAAACCTATTAAACCACATTTGGTGTTCAGAACGCAAAAAATTGTCATTTTGGAAAAAACATGGTCCAATTTCCTCCAAATTGCACGAAAAGCTGACTGTTAGGCCAGATAGACATAGGGAAACACTTTATCACGTTAGGATTAGAGTTCTAGACCTATTCCACCATATTTGGTGCTACGAACGCATCGAAACGTCATTTTGGTGTATACTTAATCTCATTTCATCAAAATGGCACCAAAACGTGACCGGTAGGCAAGAAAGACATGGGAAAATCCTTTCTCATGTTAGGATTAGTGTCTAGACTTATTGAACCATATTTGGTGTTCAAAACGTCCTTTCGGTGCATACTTGATTCAATTTCGTCCAAATTGCACCAAAACGTGACCGGTAGGCAAGAAAGACATGGGGAAATACTTTCTCAAGTTAGGATTAGCGTTCTAAACCTATTGAACCATATTTGGTGTTAATAACTCACAAAATCGTCATTTCGGTACATACTATGTCCAATTTCAACCAAATTGCACCAAAACGTGCCCGGTTGGCAAGAAAGACATGGGGAAGCAATTTCTAATGTTACGATTAGCTTTCTAAACCTATTGAACCACATTTGGTTTAAGAACGCACAAAAACGTCATTTCGGTCCATACTTGGTCCAATTTCATCTAAAGTGCACGAAATTGCTCTTAGTCAGCAAGAAAACAAGGAGAAACACTTTCTAATGTTAGGATTAGCGTTCTATATGTATTGAACCACATTTGGTGTTATTAACGCACAAAATCGTCATTTCATAACATATGTGGTCCAATTTCATCCAAATTGTACCAAAACGTGCCTTGTTGACAAGATAGGCATGAGGAAGCATTTTCTCATGTTAGGATTAGCGTTCTACACCAATTGAACCACACTTGATGTTAAGAAAGCACGAAAATGTCATTTCGGTGCATACTTGGTCCAATTTCATCTAAATTGCACCAAAACTTGAACGGTAGGCATGAAAGACATGGGGAAATATTTTCTCATGTTAGGATTAGCATTCTAGACCTATTGAACCACATTTGGTGTTAAGAATACACAAAATCATCATTTCAGTACATACATGGTCCAATTTTCTCCAAATTGCGCGAAAAGGTGACTGGTAGACTAGAAAGACTTAGGGAAACACTTTATTAGGTTAGGATTAGCGTTCTAGACCTATTACACCACATTGGGTGTTAATAATGCACCGAAACGTCATTTCGGTGTATACTTGATCCCATTTCGTCCAAATGACACCAAAACGTGACCGGTAGGCAAGAAACACATGGGAAAATCCTTTCTCATGTTAGGATTAGAGTTCTAGACTTATTGAGCCACATTTGGTGTTAAAAACGCACCAAAACTTTATTTTGGTGCATACTTGGTCCAATTTCGTTCAAATTGCACCAAACAGTGACCAATAGGCAAGAAAGACATGGGGAAATGCTTTCTCATGTTAGGATTTACGTTATAGAGCTATTGAACCACATTTGGTATTAAGAACGCACCGAAACATCATTTCGGATCATATTTGGTCCAATTTTGTCCAAATTGCACCAAAACGTGAACTTTAAGAATGCATGAAAACGTCATTTCGGTGCATACTTGATCCAATTTCATCCAAAGTGCAAGAAATTGCTCCTGGTCAGCAAGAAAACATGGGGAAACACTATATAATGTTAGGATTAGCGTTCTAGACGTATTGAATCACATTGGGTGTTATGAACGCACGAAATCATCATTTTGAAACATACTTGATCCACTTTTGTCCAAATTACCAAAACGTTCCTGATTGGCAAGAAAGACATGGGGAAGCACATTCTCATATTAGGATTAGTGTTCTAGACTTATTAAACCACATTTGGCGTTAAGAACGCACGAAATCGTTATTTCGGTACATTGTCAAATTTCTACCAAATTATAGCAAAACATGCCCGGTTGGTAAGAAAGACGTAGGAAACGACATTTTTATGCTAGGATTAGCGTTCTAGACCTATTGAACCACATTTGTTGTTAAGAATGAACGAAATCGTCATTTCGGTACATACTTGGTCCAATTTCGTTCAAATTGTACCAAAATGTGCCTGGTTGGCAAGAAAGACATGAGGAAGTACTTTCTCATGTTAGGATTAGTGTTCTAGACTAATTGAACCACATTTGGTGTTAAGAACGCATAAAAACGTCATTGTGGAGTATACTTGGTCCAATTTCGTCCAACTTGCACCAAATTGCTCCCAATAGGAAATAAAGAGATCGGAAAGCACATTCTCAAGTTTGGGTTAGCGTTTTAGACCTATTGAACCATAGTTGTTGTTATGAACACAGGAAAACGTCATTTTTGTGCATATTTGATTCAATTTCGTCCAACTTGCCCCAAAATGTGACTTGTAGGCAAAAAAGACATGGGCAGCAAATTCTCATGTTAGGATTTCCGTTCTAGACCTATTGAACCACGTTTGGCATTAAGAACGTAAGAAAACGTTATTTCGGTATATACTTGGTCCAATTTCAACCAAATTGTACCAAAATGTGCCCAGTTCGCAAGAAAGACGTGGAGAAGCACATTCTCATGTTACGATTAGTGTTCTAGACCTATTGAATCACATTTGGTATTAGAAACACAAGAAAACGTCATTTCCGTAGATACTTGGTCCAATTTCGTCCAAATTGCACCGAATTGCTATCGGTTGGCAAAAAGACTTGGAAAAGCACATTCTCATGTTAGCATTATCATTCTAGACCTATTGAACCATATTTGGTATTAAGAACGCAATAAAACGTTATTTCGGTTTATACTTGGTCCAATTTCGTCCAAATTGCATAAAAACGTGACCGGTAGGCCAGAAAGACATGGGGAAACACTTTCTCATATTAGGATTAGTGTTCTAGACCTATTCAACCACATTTGGTGTTTAGAACGCACCGAAATGTCATTTCGGTGTATACTGGATCCCATTTCGTCCAAATGGCACCTAAACATGAGTGGTAGGCAGGAAAAATATGGGGAAACCCTTTCTCATGTTAGGATTAGTGTTCTAGACTTATTGAACCACATTTGGTATTAAGAACGCACCGAAACGTCATTTCGGTGCATAATTGGTCCAGTTTCGTCCAAATTGCACTAAAACGTGAACGGTAGGCAAGAAAGGCATGGGGAAATACTTTCTCATATTAGGATTAACATTTTAGCCCTATTGAACAACATTTGGTAATAACAACGCACGAAATCGTCTTTTCGGTACATATATGGTCCATTTTCCTCTAAATTGCACGAAAAGGTGACTGGTAGGCCATAAAGACTTGTGGAAATACTTTATCATATTAGGATTACCGTTCTTGACCTATTCAACCACATTTGGTGTTTAGAATGCATCGAAGCGTCATTTCGGTGTATACTTGATCCAATTTCCTCCAAATTGCATGAAAAGGTGACTGGTAGGCCTGAAAGACATAGAGAAATGCTTTCTCATGTTAGGATTAGCGTTCTAGACCTATTGAACTAAATTAGGTGTTAAAAATATAAGAAAATGTTATTTCAGTACATATTTTGTAACACCCCGAACCTCGGGCCCATAAAAATACTGAACATCAAACTTTTAAATCTGTTTTCTCTTTCTTTTGAGTCATGCACAACAACATAAGTAAATAAATACGTTTAATAAATCAGAATGTGAGCCAAAAACATTTATATAAAATCACTGTATAAAAAAAATCACATAAATCAAAATGGATCCCACTACCTTGTCTTCTCCTCACTGCCTCCTCAGCCTGCTTAACCTGCAAAACAACAACCACACTGCACCATATCCTTGGTACACCGGATCATTCAAACAAATAACCCGGTAAGCTCACTAGAGCTCTTATAAGTGAAATGACTTAAACAATAATCCTCAAATAATCCTTCAATTTCAATGCTCCAAAATAATCCACAATAAAACCCATAATTACTCAAATCGCATAATAATTTCATGAACAATTTCATCCAAGCATCAAGACAAACATAATTCCTCAAGTTCACATCATAATTCCATAAAAAATAATAATTAATAATCATTTTGCAATTCAATTGCCTGATCATCAATTATTAATCTTAACCTCAAATCATTCTCGTCTTAAATTTAATAACCTCAAATCATAATTACCATCACTTCCATTCTCAAGATTCAAGCCTAGACATTACCAAGTCCTAGCCAAACCAAATCCTAGCAAACATATGCACGCAATCACACAAAGCAACATAACAGACTATCTAATTTCACTCACATCGCTCTTTAAAATCTTCCAGCTTTAAAACCTGTTCTCAAATCCACTTTTAATCTTCTTAAAACTATAACTCTACCTCTGAAGAACAATAAATACTCTCAACATACTCCACAACTGAAACTTTACGCCACATTAGTACCCGGAGAACTGCTGGTCATAATACTGAGATAATTAAGCTCGCCACATCCCGTGCATAGGCACGAGCAGGCAGATAAGCTCGCCACTTCCCGTCCAGAGCGAATCGATGCATAGGCAGGCAGGTGTGCTCGCCACTTCTCGTGCAGAGCGTATCGATACACGAGCAGGCAGGAATGCTCGCCACTTCTCGTGCAGAGCGGATCGATGTACGAGCAGTCAGGATACTCGCCACATCTGATGAGTGTGCATTCTGCATCACTTTATGATACTAATTCCTTAACCTAGAGTGTTAGAACTCGATATTTTGTGTTTCTTGTCTTGTTTTTGTATTTTCAGGTCAAATGAAGCAGAAATAAGAAAAGGAAGCAAATGGAGCCATTTTGGGACATTTCCTGGTCAAACTAGGAAAACGAGTGAAATCCTGGTCAAACCAGGAAAAGTGCAGGAATCCTAGTCAAATGAGGATTCCTAGTCACACTAGGAAATATTAAGTCCAGAACCATTATTGCGGAGCCAGAAATGAGAAATCCTGATTCGAACAGGAAATCCTGGTTGAACTAGGAAACCTAACCCAACTAGGGAAAGGAGTCCTAATGACACTAGGAGACCCCAGGGGCAATATGGTCATTACGAGAAGTCAAAATGGATAAGGAATCCTTCATTTACAAGAAATCCTAGTTGCACTAGGAAATGTTGGTCAAAGTCAACTCTACAAAGTCAAGGTTCCGGAATCTTCTATAAGGTGGTGGACATCCATGGAAATGAATGGAGGGAAGAAATGAATTTAAAATCAAATGGAAATGAGGGGCAAAATGGGAAGTTAAAAGTCAAGGGCCTATGGGCCTAAGGGATGCCGAACCCAAGATGGGCCATGCATGCACATGCATGGGCCAAACCCTAGCAGCCCAAGATGAGTGCGTAAGGAGCAAGGTGGCAGCCATGCATGCGCATGCATGCCATGCAAACCCTAGCAGCCAAGGAGCCTATGCGCAAAGCCCAAGATGCAAGCCCAAGGTAGAAGCCCATGAAGTGAAACCCTAGCCCATCTTGTGCAAGTCACTTTGGCCCAACACATGCGAGCCCAATGCACCATCAAAGCCCAAGACCAGCAGCCCATGCGCAAGGAGGGAAGGCCTAGCTGACTTGCGTGAGTCACTTAAGCCCAAAAGGGCCATGCCTTGCCGCAAGCCCACAAGCTAGAAACCCTAGCTGCTGCCGCAAGTTACTTCTCCTTGCCTCTCAAGGATTGCACCTCTATATATACCTCATATACTTCAGAACCCTAGAACCCTTCCTTCTAGTTTAATTTTCAGTTTTAGGTTTTTATTTTCAAAAGTTAGAGAGAGTGAGAGAGAGCCGAATTCAGAGGGACTTAGAGAGAGAAGGTGGTGTGACAAGTGAGAGAGAGAAGGAACCAGCCTGCTGCCGCAAGCCCTAGCTCACCTTGCCGTGAGTTCCTCCTGCTTGCTAGGTGCCTCCTTCTTCCTCTCTCCTTGCCGCAGCCACCCTAGTGTTTGCATCTCTGATTTTGTTTTCTTTTTCCTTCTAGTTTTCTATTTTATTGCTAGATTATGATTCTGAATTTATTTAATTTATGATTCTGATTTTCTTTAGTGCATGGTTCTGATTTCAATTAGTTTATGCAATTTAATTTAGTTGATTAGTTTATGCTTTTAATTTCGTTTCCTTTGTGTTTCTGATTTCTTTAGCAAGCATGAATTGGGATTTTATTATTGTTGGTTGCTGTTTTTATTTATTTAATTTAGTTATGTAATTATTTATTCTATCTTGCATGTTAGTCGTAGGTCGATTAATGGATTCACATGTTTTAACAAATCGTTTATCCGTCTCTTGGTCTGTTAGTTTGATGTTTGCATGTATTAAATTTCTACTATCTATTAGAACCCGTCACTAGTTGTTTGCATCCTTTGACTGGCCACCTTTATTGAGTGCTCATTTTACACTATTTTATGATACTAACTCCCTAACTCAGAGTGCAATAACTCGATACTTTGTGTGTTTTTAGTTTGTTTTTGTTTTTATAGTATAAAATGAGCAAAGAAGAGAAAAGAAGCCAAAAGGACCATTTTTAGACATTTCCTGGTCAAACTAGGAAAACGAGGGAAATCCTGGTCAAACCAGGAAAGGGGCCGAAATTCTAGTCGAATGAGGATTCCTAGTCACACTAGGAAACATCAAGTTCAGAACCCTCATTGCGGAGCCAGAAATGAGAAATCCCGATTGGAATAGGAAATCCTGGTTGAACTAGGAAACCTAACCCAACTAGGGAAAGGAGTCCTAATGACACTAGGAGACCCCAGGGGCAATATGGTCATTACGAGAAGTCGAAATGGATAAGGAATCCTTCATTTACAAGAAATCCTAGTCACACTAGGAAATGTTGGTCAAAGTCAACTCTACAAAGTCAAGGTTCCAGAAGCTTCTAGAAGGTGGTGGACATCCATGGAAATAAATGGAGGGAAGAAATGAATTCAAATTCAAATGGAGATGAGGGGCAAAATGGGAAGTCAAAGTTAATGGTCAAGGGTCAACTATGACCAAGTCAACAAGTCAAATGGGTCATGGGCCTATGCAATGCCGAAATCTGAAGGGGCCATGCATGCATGCATGCGCCAGCCCAAGAGGAAGCCCAATGCGCCAGCCCAAGACTAGCAGCCATGCGCATGCACAAAACCCTAGGGGGCTGGTGTGTGTCACTTAAGCCCAAGCTAAAGCCCTTACCGCAAGCCCAATGCTCTCCTAACCCTAGCTGCTGCCGCACTTTCTTGTCCTTGCCTCCCAAGGAATCCTAGCTGGAAAAAGAAGTCAAAACCCTGAAAAATAGAGCACCAATTTCGACAGCAATTCTGTACTTCTCCAGAATGAATCAGGTAGCATGCCATATATGGTTGGAAAGATACGGATGTTAGCTTCGCAGGGAATTTTACGGATTTAGATTCCAAGTTTTCTAGCTCAAGATATGGCCATTTTAGTGGAGGTAGCGCAGCAGTTCTGCGAGCTGAAAAAGGAGTTACGCCCAAAAAGAGCCCAAATCAGCCCAAGGCCCATGCTTGGCCGAAAATTATAAGCCTTGGGGTGCAAGGAATGCACTTATCCCACATTGAAGAGGAAGAGAAATCTCAGCCCCACTCTCCTCTATAAATATATCTTTATAACCCAAGAAGGGGGTTCTCTTCTCTTTAATTTTTCAGAAACCCTAGCAGCCTCCTTCTTTCTAGCTGCACACCCTTCTCTTCTCTCTCTCTTCCTTTTATTTTTCTGAAGCAAACCCTAGCAGCCACCATCTCTTTCTTTTCTTGTGCCGCAACCACATCTCTTCCTCTCTCTTTATTTTTCTTCTTTTCTTTTGTGGCCGAACCCTACCAGCCACCTTTGTTTGTGTGTCTTCAATTTTTGCGCTGAGTTGAAGAAGGAGAAGGGAGCCAAGCCGCAGCCACCACCACCTAGTCACGCCTCCACCTTGCTGCCACCTTGCCGTGGAGCCCAAGGCCGAGTAGCACCATTGCGACACCACCCTTGCAACCGCATCATCTCATGCTGTCATCTCGCCTTCAACTTGCTGCCTCAGCTTGATTTCTTCTTCCCTTCCTTTTATTTTAATTGTTTTAATTATGCATTATTTATTTATGGTTTTAATTATGTGTAGCTGAATATTGGGCT